>CP137669.1:38407102-38942337 GCA_037976565.1 Mesocentrotus franciscanus | reverse complement strand
AAAATCAAGTGTTTGATGATTTTTTGTAATAGGTCTCTATTGTTCTGACTTAGGAGATTTAGGCTGATAGTGATATTTGATTTACGATACATGTATCAAAACTAAATATAAAATGCGCTTGATAACTTGGGTATTTAGTATACTGCAGCTAAATAGGCAAAATATTCCCTCTCAAATGAACATTAGAGAGAAAGTGAGATCTTTGTTTTCATGCAATTAACTTTGGGCAGAGGCTGGTTAGCAAAACAAATATAGTTGGAAGAGATACATGATGTATATTTAACTGGAGATCCTAATTATTTAAGCCAATCGCACAAAACTACAAGACTACTACAAACATATTTGTAGGGAGATTTCAGGCTAGATGGATGAAAGTATTAAGAATGTATTTTCTTTTTTCTTTCTAATAAAGATTAATGCTTGTTAATATATAACACTGAAAATATAGAGATATTGTAAGTTTGTAAACCTTCCAGTAGCACACAAGACCCAATCAGCTCTGACTCAGGCAATGTTAGACCAGTTGAATGACTGTCTTCAGCTTGTAATTTACTCGGCTTTTTCTTGGACTGGAAGACTTGCCTCACAATTTGTTATAAATTCTGGCCATGATCAGATCAGAATGTCGCTATAAGAATTCATGTGGTAAATGTAAGTGATTTCAGGTTGTGATGCAGGTTGTGATGCAGGGATTATGTGTACATTCAAGTTACTGTAAATGTTACTGCACATACATTATAAATGCAAAACACACAAATTCTGTTTTCATGTTTATGTACAATTGTACAGATATTTATTTTCATAGATCCTCATAGATTTCAAAATAGTAATAAAAAGAATATACATCTATTTACAAGTTGTCTAAATTTATATGACTGTGTTTTTGAGGATGTGAGTTTTAAATGATAATAAACAAGAAAAAACAGACACGCTACCCTACCATTCCCCAAGAGAAGTAAAGAAAAAAAAGCCAGATGGAATTTAAGAATATAAATATACAAACACATAAAACAGAATCTTTTTAAATATATACACAGAGAGAAAGTGGGAGATAAGAGATATAGAGTAAAAGACATAGGGTAGAGAAAGGCAGAGAATAAGGGAACAGAGAAGCAAGGGAGAGATGAGATGACTGAAATAATTTCATGGAGATGGTTCTGTGATACGTTTAACCAAGGTATAGTAAATGAGCTCCTCCTTGGAATTAATTCACTACAGTATTACCTTACTTGTAGCCTAGCTAATACGGCTAATCGATGGTCACAACCTGCCATGCATGTTTTTGCATGTCTGCAGCTGCGATCGGGTGGAAGGCCAATTTCTATGACACACACGTCCTTGCGATCCCTCGTGGGCGCATTGCACCCTCCTCACAAACATACTACCTCCTTGCCTGCAAGAATCCTTGAGGTTGTAACACCCTTGCAGGTGCCTTGCAACTGGCATGCAATGTATTGCAGCTCCTTATTGCTGTATTGCACCATGCAGCTCAAGTAGCCCGTGTGATGCTCTCAAGAAACCCTTGCGAGGTTTGCAAAGAAGTACAATGGCTGCATGTGTCACATACATTCATCAAAACCGTAGCCACATGCAGGGATTATTGGACATGTCTAAAAACCTCCTGCAGGTGCTTGCGTTTACAAAAAGGGGCAGGCTTGTGCATCCGATGCAAGGATGTTCTATGAAATTTGTTGTAGAGTAGACACAGAGAGGTGCATGCCAGTTGTGACTACGGCTTAAAGGAAACCTAACCCCACAGAATAAGTGTAGGTATGCTGAAAGATGAGATTTATTCCTATCTATTGATGTACAATATTCCTAACGAAAACGTACAAGAGATATATATATTAATGAAGATATTCTTGGCATGATGTACAGTAATGCCTTTTAGCATATGATGGGCGCAGCCATTTTCTTGATAACGAGATATATACCAGGTTAGCTTGTAAGTATCATGCACCAATCCCTAATTGGAAATACTTTTTAAATCAACAACAAAACCTTTACTTTTCAATGAGGGAAAGTCATAGCCGAGAAGGTAAAAAATATATTTGGTGGAAAATATTTTACAGGGAACAATTGGAGCTTATTGATTTAAAATTACTAGAATCAAATCTATTTCATTCATGCAAAACCTTCACCCCAGAAG
This sequence comes from Mesocentrotus franciscanus, assembly GCA_037976565.1. Classification (NCBI taxonomy): domain Eukaryota; kingdom Metazoa; phylum Echinodermata; class Echinoidea; order Camarodonta; family Strongylocentrotidae; genus Mesocentrotus; species Mesocentrotus franciscanus. Next base: position 38,940,188 of record CP137669.1, on the reverse strand, counting down.
AGCAACAACTTGTTTATGCAGTTTGCGTTCTGACAATAATACTAAAGATAATGGCAGGTAAATGAAATACTTTTACCCCACACACGTATCCACAAATTTGAATACATTTACTTGATAAATGACATTGCATAGTACTTCACGTTATCAAGAAAATGGTAAAGCACATCATTGTGTCTTAACAGCTCATGTGCTGAAATATATGTATTATAAACTTGCAGGTGCATGTCAAACATTATTAGGCTACAAATATCAAAGTAAATGTCTTTCAAACTTGATTATACTGCATGGGTCAATATTGACATTAAAAATATTGGGATTCAAGACAATTCCCTTTTCTCTTCCCAATTACTATGGACAGTTTTTAAACATTCTCCCCCAGCCCACCCAGAGACTAACTAACCTGGCAAATGAGGGTGCGGGAAAAAGTGCAGAGCTCTGTATGCAACAAAGGCCTCTAAGCTTACTTACTTTACATGAGCGGTTTCAGATACAGAATGGATAAGAATAAAGCTTTACCGGTATGTAATTAGTACAAATCTGGAATTAAAACTTCCTAAAATCCTAAATACAATAAATACATAAAGTGCTCTTATTCATATTACACAATTGCATACCATCAGCATTTTACAGAGTTTAAACAATATACCGGTAATGAAAACTACACGTTTAATCAGAGAAATTTAGCACCTAATAAAGTGGATGATGGGAAGTAAGTCTTTCTTTATCAAGCTTTATGGATTTTTTTCTTCTAAAAGTTAAAAGACGCATAGTAGTGGGCTCTCATGGGGAACTCGACACCATTGGGGTGTTTACACAATAACAGGTGTTCTCAATCACCGGAATTAGCATTCAGCACAGAACCCCCTCCCTCCACTTTTTCAAGTACACCCAAACGTCACTTTTACATCAGATAAGTGCACCTTTTCCTTTTTAATAAGAGCCCCTTCTCCTTCTAATAAGTGCCCCTTTTCCTTCTGATAAGTGTTGTTTTTCTTTTTTTTTTATGCGAGCCCCTTCCCCTTTTCATAAATGCCCCTTTTTCCCTCTGATAAATACCCCCATCACACCCAACCATCTAAACAGAGAAACAAATATTGAAATCATCCATGATAATGTAATCACAATGTAGGGTTATATACATGTAACAATGTCTAAAAGTATTACATATGTTCGCTTTGAGGTTTCCTTTGTAGGTGTCCCTTTATTCTAGAAAGTGCCATTTTTTGTTGGTGCCCTCCCCACCCCAACTTTGGAAGACACTCCACCACCCCTGATAAGAGTTGATAATACCAGTTCCATTGTTGGTGAGTTCATACATGTACATCAGGTCACTGGAGTACAACAGACTTCCATTTTGTCTCTGCTGCTGCTGCTGCTGCTGCTGCTGCTGTTGTTGCTGTTGTTGTTGGATACACAGAGAAGACTCTCTGAGAATGTGTGTAGCTGGTTGCAGCTTAGTCACGTTATAAATTATAACACTCACCAATACATGCTACAAAGACGCTAAACAGATGATTGCTTGTAGTTCTTGGTGTCTATTATTTTCTTTCCACACATTGCACAGATTCCTATAACAAAGAGAAAATTTTAGTTTTGGTAAAGGTGGAAAATCATTTGTTCGCTTTCTCTTCTTTATTATTATTTTTATTATTGTTATCATTTTCATCATGATTATTATCATTATTACTATTATTTTAATCATCATATTATGTATTATTATATCATTTTATTTTGTTATCATTATCATTTTCATTATTATCATTATTCATGTTATTATTATCATCATCATTAACATACATGTGTAAGAATATATTACCTATAAAGAGAAGATTTTGTGAAAATAGAAATTATGTGTGTGCTTTCTCATTATTTTCATACCCATTTGGAAGAATTATTAATTATTGCTTTACCAAAAGTGCTTTCAAATGTAGACTAGTACTATTAGATGACAAGTCTGGACCAAATTTGGAGTGTTCCTGATGCCACATGTTTGAGTACATGTAGGTCTATGTATATATTATCTGTTTTTTTATTTTTTTATATTTTATTGAATACTGCTCCATTAATTTCTTGTAATGTTGATTCTAAAGTCTCTTTATACATTTCTGTTCCTATTTACTACATTAAAAAATAATTTCTGAACACTTTTCCTTCACAATGCAACTTATTGACTAGTACTACAGACACAATCTTTAAAACGTTATTCTATACATCAAATACATGTAGGATAATGTTTTCAAAAAGGAGGAAAAAGAGTCATACTAAGGGGTGAAACTTTTCACAATTTGTGTGAAACTCCAATATGTCAATATATTAGGGAGTCATTAAGGCCATTGGCTCCTTGTTATTACCCAGTAGTGTATCTGTAAATTCATCAATATATATCTTTACTGAAAACCACAAGGATCTCACTCATTTTCATGCTTCTTAGAACTAGAAACTTACTCGAGCAATCAGGTTAATAACACACTCCTGGCTAATAACAAATGAGTATGAAGACATTTATCTCTTTTCATCTATAGTACAAAATATTGTATAACCTATAGAGAATTTAGAAGAGCATTCTTAACTATCACTTTGGTCAGAACCAGATCTATCATGAGGTAAAATATAGTTATACTCAATACCTTGAGTTAAATTTTTATAATTTCCAATGTACATGTAAGCGACACCAGCGAGATTAGAATGCAGACCCTACTTTTGCACTATAATAGTTAACCTGTTGACACAGAATTCTTTTGTTTAGGGCTTCATTCCCTATATACCAATTACAGAAACTACCCAGTTCCTATTGGCCATACTTGATGCAAAGAAAAAGAAATTATGTAAATTGCTTACCAACTTTGTAGGCGCATGCTTGACAGTAATGGGATCCTATCTGATGAACAGACTGCTTACAAATCCTGCACTTTTTAAAGTCTTTGGTGTAAGGGTTCATTCGAGCCTTCTTGGCAGTCAGGAGCTTGTTCTCACCTACTTTCCTTCCTCCTCCCTCTGCAAGTCAACAAGTTTCACATCAATAACATCAGCAAAAACGTTTACGGTACTGTAACAACAGAAACTTTAGTAACGTGAAACTTTCACACATTATCAATTGAACTTTTTTTGGACCCTTTCCCCAACTAAAATGTGATAAAAGATTAGAATAGTTTAATAGTAAGAGAAAACCAAGGCTCTAGACAAACATGTGCCTGCTACATATGGGTAAATACATTTCATTTCCAGACCCCCTAAATTTATAGATCTTTAACATGGGCACCATGCACACATACCTAAAACATTTCCATCTGGACTAAAAGTGAAATAAAGTTATTCTGGATGCCAAGATTTACTTCAATAGACTTTATTATTTATTTGCTTCAAAACAAAACAAAACAAAGCAAAACCATTGATTTGTCTTTCTTTTTTGTCCCCCCACACACAAAAAAAAAAATGCAAAGATATCAGTGTAATAGGATTGTAATTTTGGAATAATTCATCTTACCCGTAGTGTTCCTTGCTCCCCTTTTCCATGGATCTGGTGTTACTACTTTTCCAAGTTTCTTTTCACCTGGAGAAAAATGGAAAATGAATATTTATGGATCAAAGCAATACTAACTCCAATAGAACCAACATATTTTCAGGATGTGTACACTAGGCCAGAGTCATGAATTTTTTCTTTTATGCTAGAGCCTGGTCACTGGAAACCGGTTGAACATTCTAGTTTGCTTCTTCTGATGTATTCTGTATTATCATTCTGCTGCTTGAGTGCCAAGTGCTGAAGTATCAACAGAGGATTTAAAACAGCTACATATTTCTAAGGGGCACTAAAAACACTGCTGGTCTAACAAAGCCTGACCTCCTTCTTGAAGCTATTTGAGGAGGCAGTCTACCAGGTCCTGTGGAAGGGAGTTCCATAGTCTGGTGGCAGCAGGAAAGAATGAATTTGGTAGCACTGGGTTCTGGTGAATGGGGTAATAAATATTTGAGAGTGTCCACGATTCAGAAGGGATGCAGGCTGGAGATGATGTTGTACATCCACAAGATTGTGGATGATACAGTTCAGCAATAAGGCCTTGGCTTGTGCTCTCCATTCTTGAAGGAAGTGCCACTGAAGCCGACGAAGCATGGCCGAGATGCTGCTTGTCGTCCAGTAGTCATAACACACAAAGCTTTCTGATGTTGGAATGTGTGTATGGATCCTAAAGCTCTGATCAATGCATATACTCCACCAAGTAACACTAACGGTCTCTTGTAGCACATGACCTTTGGCTTTGTGTTACTAGGACAGCTCATAAGGTTTCTTTGTACATGTAGAAAGTATCTGGTATTTTTTGCCTTCTTTGTGATGGAGTTAATAGAATGTTCCAACTAAAGTCACGGCTGAAGTGTATGCCAACTTGCCAAGGTACTTGGCGTTTAGCTTTTCTCCAACTGGTGACCGTGGATTCTGCTACTTACATGTAGATGGTTTCTCTTCTTTGTGACATGCAGAACCTGATATTTGCTTGAATGAAAGCCCAGTCATCGTCTTCCCACTGTTGTAGGGCATCTAGATCTTCTTGGCAGTCATGAAAATCACATGTCAGTTCATTACAATCAGGAACAAATGGAAGGTAAGCATGGCTCTATCACTCCAGTTACAAATTTGGTTAAGTTCTTGGCCGATTAATAAGTGTGAAGAGTCCTCCAGCAGACTCCAAAGGCAGTTTGTAAGGTATGTCGTGTGTGGGAATGGGTGTTCCATGTACATGTGTGGTTTTGTTTACATGTAGACTATGCCTATGGCTATATGGCTCTCCACACAGGCAAATGCATTTCAATTAAATCTTGGTGAAATCAATATCACATGTAAAATGTAACAGTCTAAAATTAAGAGTAGCATTGTAGACAGATATGCATGGATTATGCATCAGCGATGTGTGCGCGAACAAGAGAATTTGCAACATATGGTCTCCTCCTGAGACTGAAGAGAGGCAGAGTCAGAATCAGAGAGCAAGTAATTGGGGTGAAATTACCATCCATCAGCTTATAATTATATGCATTCAGTTAATAATACTAATAATAGTGTGTGTAGCTTTATGTCTTTTAAGTTTTATGACCCTTTCACTTTTATTTTTTTTCAATGTCGATGAATTTTCCACCAAAATTGTTACAAATTTGATACGCAGTTACTACGCCTACGGGCATCGATATCGATAATCGAGTTGAATGAAAATGCACTTAAGTCTATGCCTTATGGACATTTGTTTGTTGTTCTTCAGAATATATGAAGAACCAAGATAGGTAGAAGAAATTCGCAAAGACTGGAAATAAATGACATTAGAGCTGCTGAAAACAAAGTGTGTAGCTCGTTGCCGCATCCCCCAATCATACTGCATGCCCACACGTTGAGTATTGTGTAAGTCGTAATATAATAAATTACACTATACATACACACTGTCTGTAGACTGTAGTGTTAATACTGTTAGTGTTACCCAGTAGTGAGTGGCAGTAAACTTACACTTTTTACAGAAAGTTATAGCGAGATTACTCTCGATCCTATTCATTACAATTCGACATCATGATGTCTACTTACATTTCTCACACACCATCTTTCGAGAGAGAGAAAAATGGGCGTAATTTGCTTCAAATATAAGCCACACTTGGCCAGAATTCTCGACGATCAATCGATTCGTTCGCTCATGATCAATGGTCCAAGCTACGCGCTACGTATACCGTACCTTACCACAATGGCGCGCCAAAGGGATTGAGACTTTTTTTCACATGCATGCATGATGATGGATGATGTATTAAACGTGTTTTTCACATCAGTTTCTTACACTTAATGTAAAAGGAATAAGAGATAAACAAACGGAAAAGAATCTTTAATTGGTGTAAGACCAAATCAGCTGATATAGTATGTTTACAAGAAACATATAGATATAGTACGCCAGATATAGAGGGCATTAAATGGCAATTGGAGTGGGGTGGGAAATGTATTTTTAGTCACGGTACTAACCACGGAAGAGGAGTTCTTGTGACTTTGTGTTAATAGTAATAGATAGTAAGTTAGACATTGACATTTTAGGTACTTGTGTAGACAGAAATGGTAGATTAAATTTAGTATACAAGGACAGAAGATGCTAGTTGGAAATGTTTATTTCCCACTGGAAATAACGAAGGAGACCAATTATATAGGCCAATACAGAAGGAAATAGCACTTGGGGGTGACTTCAATGACAATGTTATTATTAGAGACACGAATTTAGATTATTTTGGACAAGTACAATATCAAAGAAGCAAAAAAAAATTAGTACAAAATTAGAAGAGTTCATGGATAGTTATAGATAAGTGACGTATGGAGAAGTAAAAATAAAGATAAGAAGCAATACACGTATAAACAACGAAATCCTTTTATGCAAAGTCGCTTACTACTTGGATCATATCAGAGGATTCAAGTAGCTAGAGCAAATAACATCCAAATGTGACATTGTTCCCTCCATAGCCCCTGACCATTCAGCAGTTAATCTGGTATTCCATTATAGGTCATCGACAAAAAATAAAAATAAAAGATCTTATTGGAAGTTTAATAATAGTCTATTAAAGGTAATGCAAAGTTTTGGGAAATTTTGAAAATGGATGGATAGTAATTCTTTAAATTTTGATATATTTGGATGCCCCTGTGGATGTATTATAAGCACTAAAAAAATTAGCCCCTAAAACACTTCTGCTTTCGAGTAAATTGAATAATCAAAATTTACCGGTGCTCCCGGTAAATTTCAAATATTTCGAATAGCGCCTATAAGGCCATTTCATGGTAGCTGCGACCATGAAAATCTCAGAATATGCAGTTCTGATATATAACTTCCAAACGGGAATAGCAAATCGTTCGATTGTTGTCAAGAAGCATTGTTTTAAAGCTAAAGTAATATCAGTCTTGAGAGGGCGCTATTCAACATAAAGAGTTTATTATTTACAATTTCATCACTTTAGAGTCGATTTCAACCACGACAACGATCATTGAATATTGTAAAATCGCATATGCTTCCAATATGTTCATTTGAACCACATTCATGACCCCATACCAAAACTTTGTAATACCTTTAAGTGACAAGGAATACGTACGTTAAGAAGATGAGAGAAGAAATAAAGACTTTAAAAGAGAAACTGTCTGTTGAAATTAAAGATAAGAGAGTACTATGGGATTTCATGAAAATGGAAATACGGAAGTTTACAATTAAACTGATCAAGAAAAAGGGCGGAGGAAAGAAAAGAAAAAATAGGAAAATTGGAAAAAGATATAGGCTTAGAAGAGGATTTATTGTCGATTAGCAATGGACATCACATTTTTGAAAATTTGAAAACTAAGAAACAACAACTAAGTTTACTCTACGATTACATCAATGAAGGGTTGAAAGTACGGTCAAGATCCTCATGGTATGAATGTGGAGAAAAGAATACGGCATTCTTCAAACAGTTAATGGAATCAAATAGAAACAAATAAAGAAATTAATTATAAATGGAAATACCACTTCTAACGAAAAAGAAATTATTGAAGGAATAAAATCATTTTATAGGCAGCTATATAGCAAAATAAATTCTATACAAGATGACACTTTGGACTTCATTCCTAATAACCTGCCAAAATTGAATAATATATCAAGAGATTCATGTGAGGAAACGATCGTAGAAAGGGAATGCATATAGAAATACTAAAAGATATGAAACTTAACAAATCTCCAGGAAATGGTTTAAGTGTAGAATTTTATCAGAAATTTTTTACCAGTAATTGGAGATCTAGTTCTTGCATGTTTTAATGAAGCTCTTTAACAAGGGTAATTATCAGGCTCTCAAAGGCAAGCAGTTATTATCTTGATACATAAAGATGGCAAAGATCCGGAGCTTAATAAGAATTACAGACCGATTTCGTTGCTAAACGTAGATTATAAAGTCCTATCTAAGACACTTTCAAAGAGAATACAAGAAGTTTTACCTGAAATTATTGATTTTGATCAGTTGGGATATGTTAAGGATAGGAACATTGGAGAAGCAATACGAATAATAGACGACATGATCTTTCATACTTCTTTTTACAGAGAACACGCTTTTTGGTATAGCCATTGATTTTGAAAAAGCATTTGATTCTGTTTCACATTTATTTTTATATAAGTTTTTACAATCATTTAATTTTGGACCAAGGTTTTGTAAAAGGGTTAATATTTTTTATACTAAAGCAGAAAGTTGTGTTATAAATGGATACACATCAACAGGTTATTTCAAGGTTGAAAGAGGAGTAAGGCAGTGAGAACCGGGCCTCTCTCCATATTTATTTGTTCTGTGTATTAAAATTTTAGCTCATAATGATAAGAAATAATCATCAGATAAAAGGTATCAGTTTTGGAAATACAGAAATAAAGCAAGATTTGTACGCAGACGATATAACGCTTTTCATTAAAGATTCGAATTTATTTAAGGAAATTAAACATATTTTTGAATGTTTTTATAAAATATCAGGCTTAAAGTTAAACAAGGACAAGACATTCATTTTGCCCTTAGGTCCACAATTATCCACTCATACATTTCCGTTTGGGAAGCAAGTTGACATTGTTAAAATACTAGGAATTTATTTTTCAATACACGAAGATATCAAAGAATTAACAAATGAATTATAAAGAAATATTGAGCAAGATTAAAAATTTTGTACGTGGTGGAAGCAGCGTGATTTAACATTAATGGGGAAAATTCAATTAATGAAAGTATATGGCTATTCAAAAATTATATATTTATCATCACTAATGCCAGTTCCAGAATGGGTGTATAGCGAAATTGAAGAAATAGGTTTTGATTTTTGTGGAGAAGTAAGGGCAAAATTAAAAAGAGCATCATGTTTTTAGACTACCCGCAACGTGGGCTCAAAATGATGAATTTCTGACTGTTTGTAAAGGCACAGAGAATAATGTGGATAAAAAGGCTTGTAACAGGAACTCAAGCTATCAAATGGAAACATTACTTTAAATAGTTAATGAGACCAATGGGCGGGAATTTAATATTTTATTGCAACTATTGGAGAGATACAGTGAAATTCATGTTACCTTCTTTTTATCAGAATCTTCTGAAAGCATGGATAGATATGAAAGAATATGTTAAAACAGAAGAGAGATACAGAGGGAATGAAATATTGTATAATAATAAGTTTATTCAACTACAAGGTCAAACTTTATTTGAGGAAAATTTCTTTAAAAAAAATATATATCGACTTCATCACATATGTGATGAACAAGGGTTATTAAAAAAGATGCATATTTTATTGCCATTGTTTTAAGTAACGGAGAAATTACAAAAGTTAACAAAATCTATTCAATAATTCCTCACGAATGGAAACAGAATGTTCAGCCTGCAAGAAAGTCCATCCACTGTGGCCTTAGTTTAGAATTAATATTCGCAAAGAAGTTTTTTAAATTTGAAGAAATAACTGCAAAGATGGTGTATAAAAGTCAAATCAAGAAATATGCAGAAATCAGCTCAGCATTTCATAACTTAATGGAACTTTATAATATTACAACTAAAGAAGTGGAAAAGATTTTTGTTCAACCAAGGTTGTGTACATTAAACAGTAAACTGAGAGAATTTCAGTTTAAACTTTTGCATAGAATAGTTTATACAAACCATCATTTGCATAGATTTAAATTTCGTACAAACGGTTTGTGTTTGTATTGCAATATTTTGGAGGAAACCTATCAACATGTATTTTTTAAATGTAATATAATAAAAAGATTCTGGGAAAAATGAGCTGATAAACTCAATTTACCAATTCTAAAGAAACTGTCTTGGAAAGAAATTCACATTGGAATAAATAGGAGTAATATGAAAACGGAGCAGTTACTAAACCACATTCTGATTTTGATTAAATTGATGATTTTAATAGTAGAGAGAAGGGGAAGCCTCCAAATGTAAATGAAGTAAAGGATAAATTTCTCGAAAATAGGAAAGAGGAAAAAAAACTTGCAATGGAAAGGGATACTCTTTCAATTCACTTAAAAAAATTGGAGACCTTGGAAATTTTTGTGTAATATAAATTAACTTAGAAAAAGCAACTTCCCAGCCCTCTATCCCAGTAGTATTTCTTTACTTTATGTTTATATTTGTTTGTTTGTTTGTTTTTGTTTTGTTTGTTTGTTTGTTTTTGTTTTGTTTGTTTGTATATATTTATATGTACTGCCTCTGTTATTGAGAAAATAAAACACCTTATAAAAAATTTATAACAAAAATAAAAAAAGACGGATATATTTTTGTTTTTGTAGAATGGTAGGTCTTTGGCTAAAGGTAGTTAAAGGAAGTCATTGTAAATGTTCATTCAGATTCTATAATCTTTTAAAATTACTTATGGAAAGAGGTACCCAGTCTCAATTATCTAAATGGTTGTCATGTGTAGAAAATACATTAAGTAATGATGGGCTAGGAAAGGTGTGGCAAAGGCAAGGGGATGGATTCAGTAATACATTGATTCTCCATGCTCTTAAGCGCAGGCTGACTGACATGTCAAAGCAAGAAATGTTGTCAAATGTTTGGTCAAATCGCATTTGCAGTGGCGTAATGTTACATGTAGGCCCCGCGGAGCGTTTTTCAAAGTGAGGGGGGGGGCTAAAGTATTTACGATCAGGTAGAGCAAAGCGAGCAAAGCAAGTGGAGCATAAATGGGCGTGGGGTGAAGGGGCGGGGCCCCATGAAGCTCAGGGGTTTTAGGCATTTAATTACGGTCAGATGAGCAACCAGGGGCCCGCCTTCCGGGGGCTCCGCCCCCTGAAAGCTCAGGGGTTTTAGGCATTTAATTACGGTCAGATGAGCAACCAAAGGCCCGCCTTAGGGCCCTTGGCGGGGTCCAGGGGGCAGAGCCCCCGGAAGCTCAGGCAAAAATCTTGCCATTTCAGCATCATTTGTTAATCACTGGTATCGAATCAGAAATATACCACGTTTGAATTTTATTTGGGGGTCAAGATTAATTTCAAAATATTTTTGTCTGCCCTTTTTTCAAGGAAGAAAGGCAGTTATATTTTGAAATTTAGATCGACAGTTTGTTGTGAGTAACCCTAGCGAATGTTTAATAGATCTAGTGTTAAGCAATTAAGAAAACTCGTAAGATTCATAACAGTAATAATACAATTCTTTTCGTTGTTTCCTAAGGCTGAAAAGGCATAGTCCTATTTTTGTCAATAAAAGTGTAGTTACTCGTAGTGGTAAATAAACCAAACCACGTGATATTTTAGACTTATAACTTTAAATTGTATCGTGTATACTCACTAGTCTTTGGCTCATGTTTATTGTGTTTTAGAAATATCAATATGTATAATATATCATGTCTATGTATTTTATTATTATACCTTACTTTGTTTTATATATCTTTCTGTATTGTATTGTAAATATGTTGTGCTCTCATACCCCTGAAGGGGGTTGATAGAGTCAAATAAAATCTTATCTTAATCTTATCTTCCTGGAGAAAAAAATGGTGGGATAGTGGAAGGATGCGCTCTCATTGACTCTATGATGGTTAAAGCGGGACCAGAGGTCCCGTTTTACTAGTCCAATTTATTTCTATCTGGAAGAGGAAAAAGGTCGAATATTTGGAAATGATTGCTGGAAAATGGCAGATTGTTCCTGGAAAAAAAATTGGTGGGATAGTGGAAAGAAGCTCCCTAATATTTTACCCCATGGTGTTTAAAGTGGGACCACAGGTCCAATTTTACTAGCCCCACTATTTGAAATGTGAACTTGATCTCAATCTGGAAGAAGAAAAAGGTAGAAACTTTGGGAAATGATTGTTGGAAAATGGCAGAATGTTCCTGGAAAACCTTTGATGGAAGGATCCCCCTCCCCCTATGGTGGTTAAAGTTATGAATTGCCGATTGGTCTACAACCAGTTCATCTAGTACCCAATTAGTCTATTCCCATATGGTCTACACCAAGCCCGTCTGCTATCAACATTGTCTAATAATCATTTCGTTTACTTACTTGCATTTGGTCTCATGACCATTCCATTTGGTCTATTGTTCATCATGGGGGTGTTTCACAAAGACTAAGATCGACTTTAAGTTGGACTTAAGTATAGCAGGCCGTTCATGCCATTGTTTTCTCTCATCATTTACTGGCATTGGTCTCTCAAGGGACGTACAAATCATGGTAAAAATCTACAAAACTTACATTTTTTGATATAATTCATTATTGAAGGAAAAAATATTATCTATAGATCATAATTGAGAGATCAATGGTGAGAGCAAACAATGGCACGAACGGCCTGTTATACTTAAGTCCAACTTAAAGTCGATCGTAGTCTTTGTGAAACACCCCCCTAGTCTAACAACCAGTTAGTCTAATTCCTAGTTTGTCTGATGCTCATTTCGTCTACTATCCTTAAGGTCTAATAATAATTGATGATTATTATTATTTATGATTTATGTCCAGTTTTACTAGCCCCCTTTTTAGATTTTTAACTTTATTTCACTCTGAACTGTTGCAGGATCGAGGTGGAAATTAATCATACGAAATGATTGATGGCAAACAGCAGATTGTTCCTAAAAAATTGGGTGGGGTAGTTGGAGGATATACTCCCGCATTAACTCCATGGTGGTTAAAGGAAACCTCACCCCAAGAAATGACTTTAGTTATTCTGAGAGAATAATGTATTGTCTTCTTCCCCATTAATCTACAAGATTCCCTACGGCAAGGTGTATCATGAGCGAGGTATAAAGTAAGAATAATGTACAGTTTCTCAGCAGCACTACATGGGCATCGCCATTTTTCTTGATAATGTGACGTAGGCCTACTATGTGAAGTCGTTTATTAACTAAATGTATTCAAATTTATGGATCCTTTCTTCCCAGATATGTGTGGTCATGAAGCATTTCATTCATCTAACTGTTATTATCGTTTGTACTACATTTGACAGAACGCAAAATGCATAAATAAGTTGGTGCTCAACTGCTATATTTTAGTATTTTTGAATTAATGATTTACAAATTATTGTTCCCCTGATATATATTTTCCACCTGATATGATTTTTACCTTCTCAGCTATGATTATCCCACATTAAAAAGGAAAGGATTTGTAATTGCATTAAAAAAGTCTTTCCAACTAAAGCTTGGTGCATCAGAGGCGGCGCTCCCGGGCCCCCACTCACTTTTTCAAGTACGCCAAAAATGCCCCTTTTACATAGGAAAGTGCCCCTTTTACTTTGACAAGTGTCCCTATTAATTTTCAAAAGTGCCCTTCCCCTTTCCACCTCTGATATGTGCCCCTTTTATTTTGACACGTACCCCTTTTCCTTCGACAAGTTCCCATTTCCCTTTGCAAGAAGTGTCCATTTTCCATTCTCATAAGTGCCCTTTTTAATCTCTAGTAAGCAGTGGCGGATCCAGGGGGCCGGGGCCCGGGCCTCCCTAGAAAAAACAGGTAAAAACACCCTTTTTTGAAAAAGAAGTTGGGCCCTCCTGGCGCCCAAGGGGTGGCAGTGGAAAAAGAAATATAACCCTTCCCGTAGGGAAAAAAAATTTTCGGGTGCCAAAAAAAAAAAATTGTGCTCACTACCCCTGGCGCCCAAGGGGGGTGGCGGTGGAAAAAAATTTACCCTTTACTGGAGGGAAATTTTTTTTTCGGGTCCCCCAATTTTTTTTTTTTTTGCTCACTACCCCCCACTGAGCGAAAAATCGACTGGCACGATTTTCAAATTTTTCGCTACGAAGTGGGCCCCTTTTGGATCCGCTGGATCCGCCCCTGGTGCCCATTTTCAGGTACGAGAAGCGCCCCGTTCACCTTTAATAATTGCCCTATTCAAATCTTAGAGGTGCCCCTTTTACTTTGACAAGTGCCCCTTTACCTCTGTAAGAAGTGCCCCTTCCTCTTTTAATAACTACCCCTTTTTAACTCGGATAAGCGCACCTTATATTTTCACATGTGCCCCCTATCCTTTCTAATAAATGCCCCTTTTCCTTGTGATAAGTGCCCCCATTTAAAAAAAGAGCCCCTTCCCCTTCTCATAAATGCCCCTTTTCACCTATGAAAATAGCCCCTTTTATTTTGACACGTGCCCCTTTTTCTTCCTAATAAATGCTCTTTTTCCTTCTCATAAGTGCCCCTCCGCCTTCTCATAAAAGCTCCCTTTCACCTCCGATAAATGCCCCTATTAATATCTGATCGATGCCCCTTTTTTTTCAACAAATGCACAATTCCCTTTATTATTAGTGCCCCTTTTTCATTCTCATAAGTGCCTCTTTTCATATATGGTCAGTGCCCCTTTTCAGATGCGATAAATGCCCCCTTTCACCTCTGATAATTACCTTTTGTACTTTGACACGTGCTCCTTTTCTTTTCTAATAAGTATCTTATCCCTTTCGTTAAGTGTCCTCTTTTCCTCTCATCATTAAACGTACCCTTGATTTCAAGCGACTAAGAGTAATATCCCCCAAAGCTCGCTCGCATTTATAAATGTTATAATTATGTTACTTATCAAAGGTCTGATCAGTCTTCTGTTATGAGAATGTGCTTATAACCCCATCAGGATTGGGTTTTTCCTCTTTATAAGATGTAATTTTTCGCACTGCGACCTCACAATCTTAGATTTTTTCCTCGCTCGCTTTGCTCGCTCGCAAATTTTCAGACCATCACACCCAACTGCAAGGTATGATGCTTAAGCAATATCTTATACGATGTATGAAGAGAAACAAATATTGAAATCATCCCTTATAATGTAATCACAATATAGGGGTATATACCAATGTCTAAAACATTGTATATTTTCGCTTTGAGATTTCCCTTTGTAGGTGCCCTTTTTTCTTCAGAAAGTGCCCTTTTTTGTTGGTTCCCCCCCCACTTTAGAAGTCGCTCCGCCGCCTCTGTGGTGCATAATACATGATTATACAAGTTCTCCTGGTACGTTTCATTTTCAAGAAAATGGCTGCGCCCTTGTTATTCTAAAATGCATTACATCATGCCAAGAATATCTTCATTTACATATATCTTGTACACTTTCGTAAGGAATATTGTAGTTCAAAGGGTAGGTATACATAATTATCATTTTTCAGAATACCTACACTATTCTTTAAGGTTAGGTTTCCTTTAAAGTGGGACCAGGGGTCCAGTTTAAATAGTCCCATGGTTTGTAAATGTTAACTTTATCTCAACCTGGGATGGACAGGATCGAGGTGAAAAATATAGGAAATTGCGGGAAAACGGCAAATAATATTGTTCCTGGCAGATTCTAGGTGAGATAATTGGAGGAATTTCCCTCATTCAGGTAATGGATTGTTATATGTTCCTTCTCATTGAGGTGCGACTTTTTACTGTTGAGAGGAAGCTGACCCAAGTTCGGCCAGCAAAGCCCATTGAATATTAAGAAGTTGTTTTAAGCTGTGTATTCGTAGAAAAAGCCAACCGGGAAATATTACAGATGGATTGTCCCTTTTGCTGCTCTTCACAAGTCGAAAAAAAAAACATTAACATATTTATCTGGTTCGATTTGAGGTTGATACCAATAGAAAGAATGAACAATTAAAAGCAAAACAGTGAAAAGTTGATTAAGATTGGACAAAAAAATGAGGAAGTTATGATATTTTGTAGTTTCCCTAATTTTCAATGAACAGTTCTTGAAACATCCCTATGAATAATCCATTATGTAAATGAGTAAGTTGATGATAATACTCGCCTCACAACTTCCCACATTATTTTGTAGATAAAACTTTGTTTGTGTGTTTTTTTTTCATTCAAACTTATATATGCCCTGCTCTTTTATCGTGATACATAATTTATGTGATAAATCATCACTTTGAATTTACTCAGCAAGGAATAATTTCAAGATTTACATTCTCATAGCAGAAAGTTTGAATTTTTGATATTTTTTGTTTAATTATTTCCCAAAATTTCGATCTCCTTCTCCTGCTACAATGAGACAAAGTGAAATTTTAAAAATTGGGGCTAGTAAAAAACTGGACCTCTGGTCCCACCATGGGATGAATGAGGGGGCACCCTCCCATTATCCAATCAAGGGTTTTCCAGGTACAATGCCGTTTTCCAGCAATATATTATTATATTTGCCACCTCGATCCTGCCCTTTACGAATTGAGATTAAGCGAAAATTTCAAAAAGTGGTGGGGCTACTAAAACTGAACCTGTGTTCCCACTTTAAACATCATGGGGTTAATGAGGGGGCATCCTTCCACTATCCTACCAAAGGTTTTCAAGGAACAATCTACCATTTTTCAGGAAATATTTCCCCAAAGTTCTACCTTTTTCCTCTTCCAGATTGAGATAAAATGAAATTTCAAAAAGTGGGGCTAGTAAAACTGGACTTCTGGTCCCATCACTTTAACCACCATCTGTAATACAATATGAGCTCAATGTGTTATCTAATGGTCTGATATGGTTGTTTATCATCATCATTATTATTATTATCAACTTGTCCACAACCTAACTTTCAGTAGTCTAGGAACAGGACATCCATGCAGAAATCTATATTGTCACTGGTTTTGTAATGATTTCAGAAAGTCATCATTCGTCAAACGTCTAAATTCTAAATCTTCCTTTCCTTTCTAATGCATGACCTTTTTTTAAAGATGTTATTTAGAGCTCATTTATTTATTCGTTTAAAAAAATCACACATTTATTTACGATTATTTTATCATAGTCATCATCATCATTTTCATCATCATCATCATCATCATCATCATCATCAATATCATTATCGTCATCATCACCACCATCATCATCATCATCATCATCATCATCATCATCATCATCATCATCATCATCTGATCATTATATATCATCATCATCATCATCATGATAAACATGATTATCATCATGATTCTTAATACCATTTATCGAGAGGGGGTACGTGTACACCGCACCAAGCGCTCAGTGCCCCTCCCCTGGCCTGAACTTCAAAGAAGCTCCTCCATTCCAATGCTTCATCTGCATAATACACCGATTTATCATCTTTGTATACTGTCTGTGTACCAAGAAGTATAATTTTTTGCTCCTTGGCCTTGCCGGTTCTGTGTCGCGCGTACGAAATCTATATATGAATGCATATACATGCTGCAGCTGCTGGCGCTAGCGCTAGGCGCGCGCTGCGCTAGCTGCATGCATGCTTCGCACTCGACTCGTACTCGTAAATAAACAAGAAACTTCGCTCTCGGCATTGGAAAACGCTTCAAGGACCGGGGTCTAATATTGAGTGAAATTCTTTTTAAGACAAGCTGAGAAGCACCTGCAGGACTTAACCCTCTCCAACTTACTGAGAAGTAAGACAATCATGGAGGGATTTAGCAAACACATCCTTAATGAAAAGGTGCCAGAGTTGCCACGAATGATATCTCATCGACAGCAGAATGGCTGCACCAGTTTGCCGAGAATTATGTTAAATAGGCGCATCAATACATTGCACAGAAAAGAGCCCTTCTACCGACTGGATTTATTGGGGCACTATGGCTGTGTCAATGCCATTGAGTTTAGCAACAGAGGTGGAGATTATTTAGCATCAGGTGAGAAAATTACAGTAGTAGTCAAAATAAGTCATGGTACCCATTTCATGAATACATACAGGTATATATAAAGTCTAGACAGAAATAACCGTCTGGAATGGGTCATTCTTTAAATAATAAAACAGACATTTGTCGACATTCCCCATACACAGACGGTATGACCGTCATATACATGTAGGCTGTGTGTGGAAGATATCACGGCTAGATTTTAGCCGTTAGGCCCCTCCCACAAACATGACAAACTTGAGGAGAAATACATAATTTCTCCTCAATTGCAATAATTTTTAGTCAATCATAAGTCGCAACGAGTTCCTTTTGTAACCCCTCCCCACGAAATAGAAGAAGAAAAGAAATCAAAATCAAAAGGATTTACCGAGCTTTTGGCTGCTTCTTGATGATCCACGTCAAGCATTCTGACCGACAGAAATCAAAATGGTGGCTTATGAATATTCAAATACGATATGAAGATGATTGACCTCCGCTCGTCGCATCGAGGATAGCGCACGTGAAGCAGACAACACGAGAACTCCCGGTACACCCAGTATCCACCATGCATTTCCGATGCAAGACGTACGTGCACATACGCGCACGTCTATGAATGAGATCAATGGGTGGAGACTAAAAAACTTTGGCATGAATATTCATTACTGTGATTACTGTATCTTCAATGTACGATGGCATAGGCGATCATTCAGTCTCTATATCCGGAGGTCTAGTGGAGCCAGACGTAGTCTCAGTGGAACAACCGACGATATAGAGACTGAAGCTTTGGTCTATATATAATATAGATCTATTGCCTTTTGCCCTTATCATTAATTATGTTAAGTATAGCCTAGCAGCAAGCCGGGGTTTCTCAATGTCAATGAATAGTTGAACTCGAACTTTGAAGTTCTGCAATTGTGCTAAGAACGAGTTTGTCACAGTTGAGTTGTGTGGTGTGTGGCACTGAATAAAATGGGTAGGTTGGCTGTTTGAAACAGCAAAATATAAACACAGTAACAAATACTTACTGGAAAGACCACATGTAGAATACTGTTCATGTGTAATTGTGTAACTATGGTCATGGAATGAACTTGCAAAGAGAGATGCGTGAAAGTTTGAGTCTGTTCAGAGAAGAGCTACCAGTACCAAGTGCCTGAAGTGAGATCATTGCCATATTCTGAAAGACTCGAGCATAATAGGAATTCTGTCCGTATAGTATAGGCGTGAATGGACTGATATGATCCAGCTGCACTCTATCTTTGTTCTTAACGATCAAGTCACAAGTCACTCAGGGCCACTCCTTATAAGCTTTGCTTTCTTAGGGCCAGGGGTCCTTCCAATGTATTTTTTTGTATGTATTTATTGCAGGGCTTAAATTAATCCAAGGCCACCAAGGCCATGGCCTTGGATGCCCTTTTGATTGGCCTCAATGCCCCTCTCATTGGCCTTGGAGATTTTTTGTGCCCTTTCCAATTCTTCCTATTTGTGCTGTAATATAGGAATGTGCCCTACAGAAAAGTGGCCTTGCCCTAAAAATATTGAAATTTAAGGCCTGTTATTGTGTACTTACATGTATTATGTAATTATTATATTTATAATGGAAAAATAAATTGAATTGAATTGAATGGCCCTCTACAAGTCTTTAGACTTACTGGATAATTCCATAGGTAATTCAGGTAAACAAAATATTTTTGGTAGGTCAGATGCTCGATGCTTGGGATCACCTTTGTGGCTCTCCGTTGAATACTCTCAACCATTATCTGTTCTCTGAGTTTGAGGGGTGACCATACTGCTTAACTGGCTGTACTCCAAGATCGGTCAAATTAGACCTTTGTACAGTAGGTTGAAAGTTACTACATGTATGTCTAGGTATGAGAATGATCTTCAAGTAACTTCAAGCAGTCTGTTTGTCTTGGAGACAGTTTGTGTGATGTGTTCAATGAAATTCAAATGATAGTATACAAGTACAAATAGATCCTTTACAACCTTCGTATCTGTCAGTGAAATCTGTTCATCTTGTTTAATTTCTCATGATGTATTTATGGTTCGAGGCTGAGGGTGAAGGCCTAACTTTAAGTACTGTACACTTGTACGTGTGGAACTTCATTGATCATCTGCCATTTTTCAGCCAAGTCTTGCAAATTGTCCAGGTCTGCCTCATCATCATTTTGAGTATTAGTTAAAGCACCAAATATGTACACAAGTTGACAGTGACTGCTTTCTGTAACCTCCTTTTTTTTTAATTAAAAAAGATGGAAAAGAAAAAAAGAATGAAAGAAAATGAGGAAAAGAAGGAGGCAGGGACGAGGAAACTATGAGTCAATTTTACTTGGCTTAGTCTCATCAAGATTCAAGATGAAATGTAAGAATTTAGATTGAATCGTACACCAGTGTGTGTCTTTCTTTTTTTCTTTCAAATAGCAAACTGAATTTTATTATTAGACTTCCTAAAGTAAAGAAGAGCCACTGGATGATTAAGTGTTTCCATTTTGAAATAAATTGAAAAAATGAACTTCACAACTTGATATCAAAACAAACTCATCCCTATTAAGTTTTGCTCCCTGTACGTAACTCTAACTAAAATCCAGATTTCTAACAACATGGTTGGTAGATATACTGTATGCAAGTACTAAATGAGTGTGTTTATTACTGCTTAATACATGTATATAGTGATCTTTAAATTAGTTTGAATTTATGAATATTATTTACGCTGAACATATTTTTGTTTTTTTCTCAGGTGGCGATGACAGACGTATTCTTCTGTGGAATGTGGATGAAGCTCTCCATTCTAAATATGAACCACGAATCATGAAAGGCGAGCACCATTCAAACATATTCTGCTTGGCTTTTGACAATGAAAATGGGAAGATTTACTCAGGAGGGAACGATGACCAAGTCATAGTCCATGATGCCAGACGGTGAGTTGTCAATTTTTTATTTTGGGGAGAGAATTAAATTTCATGTTCATAAATGTAAAACACACTTATATCTGCATATCATGGGTCACATATTGCATATGTGACAATAATCGACTCTGGCAGTCCAGTATTTGTTCCATTAGTCGACTGGACCAGGTAAGAAGTGGAGTGCACTAGCAGTAAAAAAATAATAAATAATAATAATAAACTGTCACTTATATAGCGCATAATCAATTAAATCTGCTCTGTGTGCTTTACATACACGTATACAGCTCTCCAAGATTACTTAACTACAATACAAACAAATGTGTCTTTAGATTCCACTTAAATGATTCTGTAGATGTACACAACCATAGGTGTGCTGGCAAACTATTCCACAGGCAGTTGTTCGACGCATGCTCTAGCGATGCATACTCTGGCGACAATTGCTCCTCATCAATGTTGTACACCAAATTCTAAAAGTCAATCCTGAACCAAACAGTCAAACACTATGACTATATCCATTTCTAACCCCCCCCCCCTAACTGTAATCTTACCTAACACCTAATTGTAACCCTAATCCCTCCCTAACCGTAACCTAACGTAAATCCACTTTGAAGTTTGAACCCTAACCCTAACCCTGAATGTGGATGTTTGATGAAATAAAGTTAGGAGCAATTGTTACTGGAGCCTATTGTCTGTTGAGAGCCAGAAAGGTGTTAACTCCTACTCCTATACTTTTACACAAACTGAGTAAATTAGTAAATTTGATTGGCTTTTTTTGTTTTCCTTTCAGAGGAGATGCATTAGATGTGTTCTTACATGAGGATGCTGTGTATGGATTAGCAGTAGATCCAAGGAATGATAATATCTATGCCAGTGCCTGTGCAGATGGAAGGGTTCTTCTCTGGGACATCCGGGCACCAAGTCATCAAGGTAATTTGTTTTAGAGTAATCAACTTTGAAGAAAAGGTTAAAGGAAACCTCACTCCAAAGAATAAGTGTAGGTATTCTGCAAAATGAGATGTATTCCTACATTTAATGTATGATATTCCTTACGAAAATGTACGAGAGATATATAAATAAAGATATTCTTGGCATGATGTGATGCCTTTTAGCACGACATTGGCGCAGCCATTTTCTTGAAAATGTGACGTACCAGTTGAAGTTGTACATGTATCATGCACCAAGCTTTAGTTGGAAAGACTTTTTAAATCAATAACAAAACCTTTACTTTTCAGTGAGGAAAAATCATAGCTGATAAGACGGAAATTATATTTGGTGAAATACATATAACAGGGGAACAATTAAAAATACTAAAATATAGCACTATACAAATCTATTTCATTTATGAGAAACCTTCACCCCAGAAGAGCACCAACTTATTTTATGCAATTTGCGTTCTGGCAGTTGTAGTACAAAAGATATTAGCAGGTGAATGAAATGCTTCATCACCACACACCTGGGAAGGAAGCATCCATAAATTTTGATACATTTATAGTACGTCACGTTATCAAGAAAATGGCGATGCCCATGTTTTGCTGAGAAACTGTACATTATTCTTGCTTTATGACCTCTCTCATACACTTCGGTGGGGAATCCTGTAGATAGAGCAAGAATATAATAGATCTCTCAGAATAAGTATTTCTTAGGGTGAGGTTTCCTTTAAGTTCTGGTAAAGATGAACATTGTTGAGCTTTCTCATTATTCCTATGTCATTTTGGAAGATTATCACAGTAGAAATGTCTTCTTAAAAGGATCTGAAAATGTTTGGACAAAACACTTCTGCGTAGTCCCATATACCCAATTCTGTGTGCTGTACATGAAATCTTCAGCAAGATTTTGACCTTTTCAAAACTCCACTTTATTCATCATTTCTTATAAACTACTGTAACTACTGTAACTACATAATCAACTTTTTCCAATGGCTTCCAGACTGTTTGGTTGACAATGTAATCACATGATCATTACTTAACTTTATTTGTAATCGCAAGTTGCTCTCAAATGAATAATAAAAATCAAAGAGTTAGAGATTGATGAATGTGTGAACAAAATCAGACAAACAACAAGACAGTTAAGTAAGGCTGTAATTTATGTTTGTTTTCTTGCTTCTATTTATACTTGGGATGTTTGGACTGAAATCGCATCTATACAAAATTGAGAAAAAAGGGTAAAAATATCGGTTTGAAAATTTAATTTCATTACTCAAGCGCCGTAATGGCAGCCTTGCTAAAGCCGGTGTAATAATAATGGAGCACCAGGATTGGCAGTGTGCCGGACATGAGTGCTATACAACACTCCACTATTATTATTATTAGTAGTAATATCATATTTTTTGTTTTGTTGTGTCTATTTTTGTTTTTTACCCATCACCCTTTGTTCTTCCAGAGCCATTTGTGCTAGCTAACTATGTGACAGCATTCCATGCAGTTGTGTATCACCCTCAAGAACCTAGGTTTCTAGCTACTGCCAATGCTAAAGAAGGCATTGCTCTGTGGGATGTCAGAGCACCTAAAAGGTAATCATTTCACTTGATATGATTGCACAATTCATTGCAGAATCCATTTTTCCGAAAGACAGAGTCTATAGATTCAAGATTCAAGATATTTTATTTAACAATAACCATAAAAAACATACAAACAATGATACAAAATACAGTAAGGATTATGGAATATGGAAAGTACCAATGGAAAGGCAAATGCTAGCGAGGAATGGCCCAGAAAGAGAGAGAAAATTTTGAAAAAACAACTAAACAAATACCAAGTAGATACAAAGTCAAATTAATCAATAAAAGAAAGTAAGAAACTAAATTACACAAATATAAACAAACTAAATTACACAAATAAATACATACTTTCAGTCTACCGGTATATACTGAAAATGTTATATTTTGATTATATTAAAGAAAACGATGTCATAACAAACTCAAATTACACGGAACTAACACTACTCATTGGTGCTTGCACAGATGTCTCTTAGCTTTATGTGAATGCAGCAGGATTTGAACAGACATGAAACCAATGACTTGTCCTAATTTTTTATTTGTTATGACAATTGAAATGGTTTTACTAACATAAAAGATTGTATTCAGAATACCACCCTGGTATAATGATTATTGAAAACTTGGGCTCTGCATGATTAAAAATTGCAATTGATTCTAATTGATGGCAACTTAAAATCAATATCAACTGTTTTCCAAAGAGATATGACATAGTAGATTAGCAGTTGATTTGAGGACTTGCAATTGATTCAGATCAATCACAACTCTTTATAAGACAGGGCCCAAGTTTTCAATAATCATTATACCAACTGTAATCTGGTATTGGACAAGTACGCTTGTACAACACTTGCTCTGGTGACAGTTGCTCTGTGGTCATTTTCAAATTCCATCTGAACTCTTAGGCCCGTATTCTGAAGTCAGGTTTAGTTAAACCCAGGTTTAACTTTAAACCCGGGTTTAACTAAGTCAGACTTCAGGTCTAAGAATCATTTCAGTTTCTGAAAGCCAGGTTTAGTTAAACCCGGGTTTAAGTCTAGTCTAATTAAGTCAAGGTTTAACTACCATGGAGATGTCGTCTGCTTCTACTGCACATGCTCAGTAGTACAGCTCACCCATCTTCCAGGGTAGCTGATATAGCTGGATTTCGTGCTGCAAATTTAATAATTTCAATTAAAAATATCTGACATAAAAAAATCTCTTTCGAAGCAACCGATGAACGTTACGGCGTGATCTTTTGTTTGTTTTACCCTTTGATTTATTGTAAAACGGCTGAAAAATTCTGAATCTAGGCCTAGATGTCTAGGGTGGAATAATTGGCCTTTAAAAATATTAAATAAATAATCGATACAAAACTCGGTAATTCTACAATTTCTGCCCAGATTAGTCAAAACTTTCAGAACATCATAAAAATGCTCTAAATAAGATTAAAATGACTAAAAGAGAAACTAAAAATGATCAAAAATACCTTCTTGATGCAGAATAACTAGTCCATGCAAGGTCAACATTGAAGCTCATTTGGTAGAATTTTAGGCGTTTTTTTAGGACAATGCGATCCTTTTTCGAACCGACGTGTGTACATCACAGTTCTGTGGTGTACACGTATGGCCGGGTATCGCGATCCCCTTCTCGGCCACCGTGCGCGCATATCATTCGATCGTGCGCGCATTCGTTCGTCGCGCACGCACGTACACGCACACACGGTTAGAAAACGTAATGCATTGTCCTAACAAAACGCCTAAAATTCGACCAAATGAGCTTCAATGTTGACCTTGACTAGTTATTCTGCATCAAGAAGGTATTTTTGATCATTTTTAGTTTCTCTTTTATTAGTCATTTTAATCTTATTTAGATGTAGATCTAGCCTAGTGCATTTTTAGGATGTTCTAACTTCTGGATGTTTTGACATCAAAATCATATTTTAATCTGGGCAGGAATTGTACAATTACCCAAAACTCTACTAGATTTCCGGCTTAATACGCTCGTTGGCTCTTAATTAATCCATGATTGCCTTATAAATATAAATCTAGTTCTACATGAATTTACTCCTAACTCTAAATCCAACCTTACAATTTTATTTTAACTCGCATTTGTTTACATCGTTGGGACGCAATTCGAAAATGTGCATTGCATTCACAGCTTCAAACTACGTGAACATAACGTCAAACTATATGGTATGGGGCTACTATATTTGTTTTTCTCTGCAACAAAGTGATACGTGTCGATTTACTTTGGCAACTTTTTAGTTTCAAGGATTGTCGTACTATACAAATCACACAAACTTATATAAAATATAAAATTTTAAGATTTAGAAAATTGTAGGCATAAAGATTCAATAAGCAAATAAAGTATCCAAATTAATGTTCAAACTTGCCGAAGGCATAAAATCGCAGGGCGCACTTTCATCCGCACGCGATGTGTGTGTGTCCCTCCAGTGTTGGAGTCGGCTAGCTAGCAAGTTGGTGGTCTGCAAATCGCTGTTTATTTGGTAAAACGACAGCGATGCAAAAATTCATCATCGCCAAAATGTGAAAGGGTTTTTTTCTTTCCACAAGAGGTCTCTCCGGTCTCATTATTTGCAATAATTCGTCGTAATGGTGTCTTCTTCTCTGACTTAAGCCAGACTTAAACTAGGTGTACCCCAGGTTTAAATATGTGTACAATTTCTACAAAGTTAGACCAGGCTTAAACCTAGGTTTAAGTTAAACCTGACTTCAGAAACGCAATTTTAAACCTAGGTTTAAATCTGAGAGTTAGGCGAGGCTTAGACTAGACTTAAACCTAGGTTTAAAGTTAAACCTGACTTCAGAATACGGGCCTTAAAGTTCAACTCTGGACCCAACTCTATACATTATCCTAACCCTAAACTTAAAGGCTCATAGTAGTGGGTACTCTAGGGATTTGACACCATTCGGGTGTCTACCTATTTAAAGGTGTTATCAATCACCAGGAGTGGACTTCACTTTTACAACCGACAGGTCTCGTGTAATGCATTGTGCCCTGAACCTACTGTCATAAGAAATTCTCATTATAATAAAACTTCCCTTACCCTAGAGATGTGAAGGCAAGTTGGGGTATTTTCTGGTGGGACAACGGGTTAGCTGCTTCAGAGACCTTTCCACACACAAACATGTTGATTGGCAATTCAACCAAATCTAGGGTCAGCGAAATATGATAGAATACACATGGACACCGACTACTATGTGGCTTCAACTTATAGTCTGATCACATCCCTATCTATAATCCTATATATTATATATCTTAGATCAAATAAAGCTGGGAGCAAATGTTGTTGGAGCATATGTTGGATTACCAGGTCACACCTAAATTTGCATTTTTTTCCTCTTAAACTCTAATATTTAACTGTGTGATCATAATGACCCTATCTTGAATCATAAACTCTTGATTAATTGAGGTATTGACATTTAAATCATATCGGCCTTGACATTTTAAGTCAATATATAATACAGTATGTTATATTTTATGTAAGTAAAAGTATGTTATTTAACATCACAATGATAAGTGTTTATTCTACAAAAATTCAATATGTTATGACAACTGCCATACCTTTTACTAACATAAAAGCTATTAAAGTTAACAGTTTTCAGAATAGCCCCTGGAAATACTTTTGAATTTAAAATGATAATTTTTTTTTAACATCCTCAGTTGCCTTTTAAGATACGGAAGTGCCTACACCCAGATGAATGCAATGAGTGTGCGTTTCAATCAGAGTGGTAGCCAGCTACTTGCGTAGAAGGTTACCAGCAGTTCTTTATGATATTCATAGTTCAGTGCCGTCTGTAGAGTTCAACCATGACGGTTATTATAACTCTTGTACAATGAAGAGCTGTTGCTTTGGAGGTGACAAGGATCAGGTTAGTTGCCTCACATAGGTATTACACATGTGTAGTGCAGATATTACCGTTGTTAAAATGTACATCCCAGGATGGTATCTAAATTATTTTCTACCTCACATTTGTTTAATATTTTACTAGGGAAGGAAAGAAATTTACAACAGCATAGTATTACTATAGTCAGGTGGCTTAGTGAAATTATCGTTACTTACAACAACACTCAATGTAATATTACCTTCTAAATTATTTTGGGGCTACGAGGCGACGACCCTGCCTCACACCCTTATACGATATTCTTGCCGGGGGCTCCTACCCTTATTTCGTTCATAGGTCCTAAGTAAACCCTGTACCAAAAATGGCGTTTGTACAACTACAAATAAATGTGATATTACCTTCTAAATTATTTGGGGGCTACGAGGCGACGCCCCTGCCTCACACCCTTATATGATATTCTTGCCGGGGGCTCATACCCTAATATCGTTCAGTAGGTTCTAAGGAAGCCCTGTACTAAAAATGGCAATTGTACAACAACAAATAAATGTTATATTACCTTCTAAATTATTTGGGGTCTACGAGGCGACGCCCCCCCACACCCTTATATGATATTCTTGCCAGGGGCTCCTACCCTTATATCGTTCTGTAGGTCCTAAGGAAGCCCTGTACCAAAAATGGCATTTGTACAACAACAAATCAATGTTATAAAATCATTTGGGGGCTCCAAAAGACGCCCCCTCCCCCACACCCTTAAATTGAAATTTTTGCCAGGGGGCTCCTAGCCTAATATCGTTTAGTATCTCCTAAGGAAGCCCTGTACCAAAAATGGTGCTTTTATCAGGCAAGTAACGATAATCAATAAATTTGACGCTAAGCCACCTGACTACTAGTATCTTTCTTTATATCATCTAAAATCATAGAAAGTTGACAAAAAGTATTTGAGGGCTTACCTACCAAAACTGTAAATGACCTTTAGGCTTTTGTTCAATTTTGTTCAACTGAATTAGTAGCTTTCTGTCAGGTTCAACTGAATTAGTAGAATACAGACCAAACTATTTTTATGTGGGCAAGTACAAGCTATTTTGTCCAATATGTTACTGTTAAGATGTTAAGATTTCAGTATATTCGATGACTGTATCAAGCTGATAGCCTTTCTAGTGTTTGAAGCAGACAAAACCTCACATGAAATGATGTTATGTCCATTTATGTTCACATTTCCTTGGACTTACCTATATCAGGCTTTTTCCTGCAAATGTTATGTGAAATTGAACCATCTAACATATTTTAGATTATTCTCATTTGTTTTTCTTTAAAAAAATTGATACTGGAAATTTTTTTGCTTTTAGGGGGTATTGCCCTCTTGATTTGTCTATGTCTGCATAGCAGATTCAACAGCATCAGACTCATATTATGTTTTTCTCTTACCCATAACAATTTATTTACTAATATTTATTTGATTTCTGTGATTTATCTATTTGTTGCAGGGGGATCCTTATACATTATGTTATGAATTTTCTTCTCTTTTGGGGGGGGGGGTGGGGTGAAAGACTGACCATTCTAATTCATGAAGTACGATCAGGATTAAATTTCATTCAACTACATTTGTAGGTTGTTTATCCTTAAAGTGTGATTGGAATTGTCTGATTTTAGATTTTAGCTAATTGGCCATAACATGGACATATGTACTTGTTCAATTTAACAGGGCTATTTTGTTTTGTGTTCTTCAGTTTGTCTTATCTGGTTCGGATGATTTCAACCTTTATATTTGGAGAGTTCCAGATCCATGTGAAGGAAGTAAGTTTTAGTTCTTTATTTATTCAAATATATTTATACAGGATAATTAAGATTAGTATGTTACTGGAAAATGAGACATTGATTTCATGATAACATGATTTTTGTTTGTTCATTTAGTTACAGAATTATAGTATTTTACAAGATGTAAAGGTTGACACTTTGCTCTCCATAAATCAATAAACCGACTCAACCCACTATGTCATCACCTTAGGCTTAGCACATTAAAAACCCACTGCACTATCTGTATAAGTGTAGGGGGAAACCTCGGTGCAGTGGCCCACCGGCATATCTCCAGTCAGTTATATCGGGAGGACAGACCAGAGGGTCACGGTGATTCAGTTCGCTTTTCCCCTCCCAGGCACAGGCGACGCCAAATACTTTATTATAGAACTTTATACCTGACTACAGTTAGTTTGATTTTGAGAATATTGGCTTTTGCTTTTAATTGTGTAAATGTGTAGATTATTATTTACAGAATATACAAAATACTAACAATATCAACATGAAAAATGTCTCTAACTTCAAGTCTCTTGGAGTGCCATTGTCATCACCTCAAATAAATAATACCTATGTCCATATTGAGCTATGAATCTTACAATGTTCATCTTTGATCCCCTCTCACAGTTCAACAAGTGAATGAAGCATTTCATGTGTTGAAAGGACATCGTCAGATCGTTAATCAAGTCAGATTTAGCTCAAGAAGTTTCCTTATAGCATCATCTGGAGTGGAAAAGGTCATCAAGGTATGTTTTTATCAAATCTTACCTTGAAAAAATCTTATGAAAAAAGGATATATAATTCAAAGTTTGCGCAGCGATTACTTTGGATGTAAAGTCATGTCCTCTTTATGTCATTCCGCAAGAAAGCTATATGACATACAATTCATAGATTTGATGAATACTTAATAGGAAACTTAAAAGTTGTGAAGGTACCTCATGATATTTCATATATTGTACCATTAATTTATAGATATCTATTGATGTTTATAATATTCTTATTTCGAAATGGAAAATTCTTCGAGAACATCATTCCGTAGGAGCTAATGTTTCTGATGTGTTGCAAATGATATGTTGCTCATTCTTTGACAATATATGAAGGAAGTCTTTTGCCTTTAAAGCTTTGTTTCAACACAATGCTAACAAAAAAAAACTGCCTGAAAGAGAAGTACCCCAGGATGATTTCAACTTGCCATTTAGTTACATGTAAAGCATTTTTATTTTCCCTGGGCAGTTTATGTCATGTCTGCATAAGGCTTTAATCCAGTGTTATTTCTTTTTATTGGCAGCTTTGGAGTGCAACTAAGTTGCCTGGGATGTCTGACGGCAATGAATCCCCAAGAAAGATGTTTACCCGTCAGCAATACTTCAACCTGATGATTAGCTCAGGATCAGCTCTCTCACATGACTACTCGGACAAATCTAAAGATGAGGATCCAAGGATGCTAGCCTTCTTTGATTCCTTTATCCAGCGGGAGGTGGACCACAGTTTTAGTAGCGATTCCTCAGACAATAGTGCCTTGAGCCCAGACAGCTTGTATCTCCACTTTGTACGTGATCATAGCGATGATGCAAACAGCTCTGACAGAGATGGCTTGGTCATGCCTTCGTTGTTGCCTCCGGAACTCGGGATGATCAGCGACAGTGATAGTAATCACGATGCCCATCCTAGAAATGGTCAGTCAAATGATGTCAAGGTGAAACCAAAGACTAATGGTAAAGAGAGGAATGTGAGTACTAGTAGTGATACAGCTGGACTCAGTGTGGGTGGGGTATCGGTACAGAAGAGTGATAATCAAGAAAGGAGTAGGACAAGTACATCAGATGCTGTAGAGAAAGGTAGCACAAGTCAGGCTAGCCATGAATCCAGTGAGAGCAGAAGAAGAGGAAGACAACTAAGCAGGAGCTCTAGTGATTCCTCTAGTAGTAGTGATGAATCGGAGGACTTCTTGGTGATGAGATACCGCAGTCGTCTTCTGCGACGCATCATGCGTCAGAAGGGTAAGAAAGGGAAGGATGATTCTTTGTCAGGTCAATCCATGGGGAATTCCCCATCACAGGTGGAGAAGGATAGACTATCCAGCTTACATCAGCGCTTGGCCTTCAGTCGTGTTATGAAAGAACGGATTACATTAGTGAGCGATAGTGATTCTAGCATGTCGGATGACAACGAACAGTTTCTTGCTCTTGTTGGTCAGCTTAGACAAAGGACAGACTCTGCCCGCCAGCGAGCTGCCTCACTGCGCCGCCATAGGATGAGAGCTTTGGAGGAGATCTCTAGTTTAACAGGTGGTTTCAATAGATCAACGGCTTCCTCATCTCTGCCTTCATCAAGGAGTCCTCAGAGGGATTCTTCTACAGCTTCAAGCACAGTAATGAATAGATTAGCACCATCCAACGCCTCCTCTCCTTCAAACTCCCCCAAGAGACTCACGAAGGGACGTGCTACCACCACAGGCTCTGTTGCATCCCGTGTTTCAAAAACAAACCCCAAACCATCTTCCAGTTCACAGAAAACCAAGAATAAACCACCTAAGTCAAAATCAAGTCAAAACTTAACAAACACAAACTTAGCAAGCACATCAAATGGAAGCAATCACTCTAATAATGTAGAAGCAGCTGGATGTAGCAAAGACAATGAAGCATCAAGTCATGCCAAAGATGGAAGTAAGAATGGTTTCAAGAAGTTCAAAGTGAACAGTTCCGGTAAAAAGAGACATTATCGCAGCACGAACTGTTACTCAAGACAGAAGGACAGTGATTCTGATTAGAAAGTCATAAAAGAATTATTCTAATTTGTAAGGTTGTTCATGATATTAGATATCTCATCCATTCTTGTATCTTTTGATATATTGCTGGTCTTTTTTTTGTTGGAGGAAATTATTAACGTGCCTTCATGGTCCTATATTACAAGCCATTCAATTATATTGCACATGCAGGCTTCTTGTTAGCAATCTGTTTACACTTGGTCCAAATTGATTGAAATTTAGCCTTTGTAGCATCAAGGAGGCAGGGTTTGATGGTGAGGGGCGTCGATTTTACAGCGAAGTGTGCATTGGATCAATTCCAAGCATTACGGAATGAAATTTCCAGAGAATTTTCAATTATGAAAAAAAATTATTGTAGACATATTCATAAAAATCTACAAAATAATGAAACTAATGTAAGGTATTTTCATAACAGTTGAGTTTCCTATTAACCATTCATCACATTTATGAAATATTGAGTTTTAAAAGCTTTGCTACGGAATGACCACACATTGTCGTTCTGTAACAAGCCTTTACAAAAGCCAATATTTCATAAACTTAATAACGGTTGAAAGGAAACCCAAATATGGTCAAAGTACCTTATATTAGTTACTATATCATATCATTAATTTGTAGATATTTATAAAAATGTCTATAAAATTCTTTATTCAAAAACGAAAATTCTCTGGAATTGTAATTCAGTAAGACTTGGAATTGACCATTGACATAATCATATGCCTTGTTAGTACTCCTGTCTGGTAGTATTTTGGCCCTTGGTATGTTTTCATCTGACTTCCCCAACACTTGGTATTAGGACCAAGGGTATTATGCATTGGCAAGAACTGGCAAGTGTATGTAGTAATCTGAAGACCCTATTTCCCTACAAGGTAATTTCAAGGTTTCCCCATTCCTTTAAAAAATAAATACCTGTAACATTTGTACTTCCTGTTTCTATTGTTTCATAGTAAAGATTTGTTTCATGACTGATTGTTACATGAAAGATATCAAGCCCTAATCAAAATGTTAATTGGTGCATCAGGAAATGCTCATTTCTTTTAACAATTCCAATTATGTGAATTTTGACATTTTTGGGAGTAAGTTTCAGTTTGTTTGTAACATATCACCACAAAAGGCCATAGTTTCATAGCGTAAGATTTCTTTTATAACTGATAGTTGCATGAAATTCATCAAATTTTACATTGGTTTATAAGAATTACATTTGACAATTCCACTTATGTGAATATCCACATAACGGCTGTGTGGGTGAAGTTTCCTGTTGTTTTGTGACATATATCACCACGAAACCAATACATATTCACCGCATTCTATCATAATTTTTCATCTTTTAGGAATCCATAATCTGCTATTTCTAAGCTTTACACCAACAAACATCATGCTCATGTTCAGCATTTATATGTCTAACCTCTAGCCACACATTAACATAGATGTTGAGAGCAGTTTAATATGCAGAGAACCACCATTATATGGTACAAATCACCAACAATTATTTTGCTATTTTTGTCAGGAGCTCCATGTCACCATACTATAATTAAAATATGAGCTTCAAATTACTTCTAAAATTGCTTCTAAATTACTTCTATAAAGAGATATTGTAAGTTCAAACACAGTATCAATTAACACAAATACAAGTAGAAAGTGAGTATACTACCCAACACACCCTTACATGCACACATAGAATAGGTCCTGCACAGAACCCAAGTCCATTTTGTAATCTGTGCGTTGGGTTTTATGTTCTTTATTTTCCTAATCCATTAGCCCATGCTGGGTAAAGTTTTTGGAAGTTGATGTGATACATTCTAGCTGTACCCAATTTTTTTTTTTTAGAGATGATTGGTAGACTTCAAACACCTGCCATTTTTTGTTATTTTTTCCTCAAATGTCCAGAACCTTATAGGGTCAAAAGTCATTCTGTAGGGATATCCAGATTCCATACAAATGTTCTTCAGTGTACTAATTAGATAAGGAAATATAAAATGTGTTTTATTATTGTTCATATATGCTGGCTATGTATTTTTACCGATTTTTTTTCAAATTTTGTATTGGAAATATCACACAAGTAAGACGTAAGAAGGAAAATTAAGGAATGTACCATTTTTATTTTGGGGAGGGTTATGCTTTCAATGTTAATAATCTTGATTTATATAGCGCTTAATACTAAATACTGTCTATAAGTGCTTTACAGTTATTATTACCCCGGTCATCGGATTTCGTGCACAATGTGCACCATCTCCATTACGTGGGAGTATTCCTTCCATAATGGTCACTGTGAGGGCATATGGCAATTACTAACACAAAGGCTTTCATCATCCTACCAGGTCCCCATTTCTCTCCTGGGTATGGAGTGGCAAATGTAGGTAAATGCCTTGCCAAAGGACATTAGTGATATGTCAAGATTGAACCAAGGACCTTTGCATTTCAAGTCAAGTGCTTAAACCACTCGACTATGACACCTCTGATGTTATGTAAAAGATAAAGTTGAGTACTGTTCATAGAATTACATTGGGAAAAAATTGAAAGCAATTGGAAAGGGTTGATTATGTAGTACATAGGGATCTATGTATACTGTGAGATTTTGGAATCATCAAAATTATTAGAGATTGATTCTTTCTTACTGAAAGTCACATGCACTGTACCCAGAAATGGATATATGGGACTACACACACGTACCATGAATGTTTGGTCTAAACCTTTCAGCTATTTCTTATCATATTTCGAAGGGCAGTCTTTTTTAGAGGACCTTTTTCTATGATGTTCTTCCAAACTGACCTAAAAAGTATGAGAAAGCTCACAACTTATCTTTCATCTTTACTAGAACTTCACGATCTCTTTAAATATTGTTATGATTCTTGTTCATTTCTCATCTACAGAAGCAGTCATTTTGGAAATATATTTGTACTGCATAGTGATGAATTCTTACTTTTATTATGAGTAATGAGATTTAAATGGAGTATCTCTGCCCAA
Organism: Mesocentrotus franciscanus; assembly: GCA_037976565.1. Classification (NCBI taxonomy): domain Eukaryota; kingdom Metazoa; phylum Echinodermata; class Echinoidea; order Camarodonta; family Strongylocentrotidae; genus Mesocentrotus; species Mesocentrotus franciscanus. Next base: position 38,905,956 of record CP137669.1, on the reverse strand, counting down.
AACTGAACACTGAAATATCAAAATACAAAATAGTTTTTTTCTACTTAATATAGTTATGTACACAGATGCCTCCAACAGGAAAATGGTGTTGACCTTTTTCAAAATGCAGATTCCTAAGTAAAATTTCAACTAAGCCATCGACTAATTTTATAACATTGGCACCCAAAGTGCCCAAATTTTATGTTTTAGGGGCTCACCAGTGTTATGCATTTTGGCTGAAAATGTTCCTTAGGTGTAGCAAACCCACTGTGAACAATACAGTGAAACATGGTATATGTTAAGGCCCACATTATTAGATATTGTTAATGTTCTTATTTGTTTGATATGATTTGTGCTAGAACAACTTTTATAATTTGTTAGTTCAAAGTTCAAACTAACTTTCACTTACAGCGACCAATAGGCCATTTTCGTAATTTTCAAAACATGTCTTTGTTCAGTACCTCATTACAGATTATTTCATTCACTTGTTACAAACAATTGTATTTCAATATTTAGAATGCAAATTGCATACATTACATGTTGTTGGGTAGGGTAAGCCATAATTTTTGTTCGACCTAGCAACAACTATTATTTGCAATTTGCATTCTGACTGTTGACATACAATAATGTAAATAGATGAATGTCCCTAGGCAGAAACTTGGCACAACATACTCAAATTTGTTTCACTTCGTTATATTGGCCATTTATATTATGATTATATATATGCATAAGCCATCAAATTTTTTAAAACCAATTATCAATGCAATATTATTTTTTTATTTTTTTATTTGGGGATTGTGTTCTTTTGTATGACTGCTCTATGGTTTTATTTGAATAAGATGAGAACTTTGGAATTTATCATGCATGTTGCTTGTCCTGTGGTCAACTTAAAACTGCACATATTGGTATCTTATGTTTGCAGTCAACTCCGTCATGGTTTGGGTTAGTGACGTATGTCTTAAAAAAATGATGTAAAGATGAGCAATTTAAATGCTTGACATAATATGGAGTGGTTGATTCATTAAATGAAATATAATGGTTGAAATACAGAGAAAATAATGTCCCCCTTTCCTGTTCGAGACTTTTTGGAACATTCTAATTTGTGACTCTTATCTTAAAATCCAGTTTTGTTATCCATGATGTACATGTACCATGAAGGAAAAAAAAGACGTGTTTCATTATGAAAATAGGGAAAATGATATTACACATTCTCCCTGTTTGACGTATCCGAATTGCCAAGATGAGTAATTCCCCCTATTAAAATCTCTACTTTCAAAATTCCTAGCTGTCTCTTCTGTATCATATTTTCTATCGTTCTCCTTATTTTTCTGATTTTATTTTCATTATTTCTCTTCATTTTGTTTCCCAGCCAAAGAAAAGGTGCATAGAAAAGGTATTATTAAAGGGGAAGTCCACCCTAATAGCTGGTACTAATAAAAGCAGAGAAACAAGAGAACCAATTTAGTGAAAGTTTGAGCATATCCGATTAAAAGTAGGAAAGTTATGAACTTTGTCATCAGTAAAACACAAATTGGGAACCCTGTGACAGTTCTTGCGAGGTCCTATCCAATTTGCTCTAGTACAGAAATTTCATAATCTTTCATTTCCTTATTAATTGGTGATGGAATAAATGTTTCACACAGGGGGAGCATAAAAAAATATTTGCAATAGGGTGCTTGTATGATTGCACATTTTCTTTCGGGAAAATAGACATGTCTGCATTTTTGAGTACATGTACAAAGCAAATGGGAGGGAGCCTCGCAAAATACGTCACAATCTATCTTTCTAATGTTTATTCGAATTGACTGGCCTGTTCCTCTAATTTTCCTGCTTCTATTTACACTTACTTGGTATCAGGGTGGACTTCCCCTGTAAGGTTTGAATAGAACGAAAAGAAGAAGGGGGAAAAATGATTTGCCTATTCTATACGATCGTTTTGGGTGTAAGATTCTGTCCGACTTTGAACCCCCAATCTATCCCCGACAAGTCGAGGAAGATCACGTAAAGTTTCATACTTTTATACCTCAGTCACACCATGGACCTACTACGTTTAGCGTCCCCGCCTTCCTTTTTTGGGGCCGCCTGCTTTTTTTCAAATTTTTTTTTGTTCAATTTTTTTTCTTTTTTTTTTTTTTTCTTGATTTCAAAACATGAAAAACATACTGCTAAAATGGTCTTTGTCTGAATTTAAAAAAAAATGCTGGCGGCCATCTTGAAAAATAGCCCAGTCGGGGAAAATGTACGGAGCGGCCGTTTTTTGGGGGAAAAAAAGGGCCTCCTTCCTATTTTTCAAAAAGGCAGGACGCTAAACATGTTTTTTTTTTTTAATGGCCCAAGACCGACAACAAAAAAATGACATTACTTCCAATGGCCAAACATCGGTCGGTTTGGCGGTGTGACTATAGAGTTTATACTGATCTCAAAGACTTTGAAGAAATCAAAACAACTAATTTCAATACCGTATATATAGAAATTATATTCGGATTACGCAATATGTCAGTGTAATGGTTGCACGCTTCAGAAGGTGACGGACAGGGCTATTGAAATTGCCGTGGGACGGTGGGCTGATTTTTCGAAAGTATATGCAAATGTGTTCTAAAATGATTTATAAAAAGTTATTTACATTCTGTGCTATCAAATATATATATATATATATATTATTAATCTATCTATTTTCCGGAATTTAACAGCGCGTATTGATGGTAGTTGGACTTAGTAATATAGTAGGCTTATACTTTCCTCAGTTGTTTTTTAATGTCTAATCCCTATTCGTAATACATGTCTAGTCCCCCAATAAAATAAGATTAATACAAACAAAATTTAAAAAAACGTGACTCGCACTCTCTTTGCCCCTTTGAATGGAGTTCTCACTACATTACATTACTGTTGATGCTGACGTAAAGTATTATAAAGTGTATAATATAAAGGGGGATGCATATGCATATACAGAGGTTGCTACAAGATATTTACTGAAATTCCTCTCTACAACCCTATCGTCGAAAAGAAGGGGGAATAATACCCTTTTTTGTGTGTTTGTAGTTTGTTCCTCAGGTCAAAACACTGGCATGGCCAGACTTTCTGAACTGGGGTGGGGCACGGGGGCACAGACACACTTCCGTGGATGACCCTTTTTTACACAGGGGATGAAGGGGGGCCATGGCTCCTTTATGCCCCCGGTCTACACCTAATGTCCAAACTCCATGTATTAGTATGCCAATTATTAAATGTAGAGTAGGCCTATAGTTAGGGATAACGCTACCACTACTGTAATGTATTTTGAATTGTAAAGTGCCCACATGTTTTAGGGCAGCGTTTTTCAATCTTATTAGTCACCACACCCTTTTAAGAAATAAACAGATTCGCGTCACTCGATCCCAAATTCATCACTCCAGATCCATTTTTCATCATTCTGGCACTCATGAAGTGCCATGTAAACACATACGGCCACATTTTGTCTCTAAAAATTAAAAAATGTATATGTGTAATGACATTTTTAATATCGTAAACATTTTTATTTCTATAATCAACATACCAGACAAGAAATTAATGTATGCGCGTATCCCGTCGCAGCCGAATATACATGAATACAAAAATCATATATTATTCGGTCACCTCGATATAAGAATGAGGATATTAGGGTTTCTCGTTGCCCATAATTTATATGGTGTTTCTACATGTTGCGAGCGCGTAAAGCGAGCGTGTCAAAATGTAACTTCTGTATGAAAGATATATTCGGGCACCTCGTTGCCCAGATATGGAGGTATTCTGGAACTTCGCTGTCTGAAATCATCCTGTTTCTAAAGAAAAGACACTTTATTATCTTCAAAATGTTCTTTCTTAATGAAATTACATATTTTATCGGTTTCTAATAATTAAATGATTTTCACAAAATCGGCGTTACTCCAAAAAAAAAATCTCTCGCGCACCCCGGTTGAAAAACGCTGTTATATGGGCATACATGTTTTTATACATCCTTTTGGTGTAAAGTTAACCCTCGATAGTATGAACAGTAAAAATAAATGAAATATGCATGGTAATGGTTATAAGACCTACAGAAGACCGTTGCTCCAATAGGGCCCATGCCATTAAAGGATCAGTACAGTCAAGATGACTGCTTTACGCTCAGAGGCGGCCCTTCCCTTCCCGAGTACCCCAAAAGTGCCCCTTTTTACATACGAAAAGTGCCCCTGTTACTTTGTAAAAGTGCCCATTTCCCCTGTCACCTCTGATAAGTGCCCTTTTTTGTTTACATGTGCCCCTTTTCCTTCGACAAGTTCCCATTTTCCTTTGCAATAAGTGTCCATTTTCCATTCTCATAAGTGCCCTTTTTAATCTCTAGTAAGTAACCCTTTTCAGGTACGAGAAGTGCCCCTTTTCACTTTTGATAAGTGCCGCCTTCACCTCTGATAATTGCACTTTTCAAATCTGAAAGGTGCCTCTTTTACCTTGACAGGTGCCCCTTTTCCTTTGTAAGAAGTGCCCCTTCCCCTTTTAATAACTACCCCCTTTTAACTCGGATAAGCGCACCTTTTATTTTCACATATGCCCCTTTCCTTTCTAATAAGTGCCCCTTTTATAAAAAAAATAATAATAAAGAGCTCCTTCACCTTCTCATATATGCCCCTTTTCACCTATGAAAAGTGTCCCTTTTCATCCTCATAAGTGACCCTTTTCATCTATGGTAAATGACCGTTTTTAGGTACGAGAAATTTCTCCTTTTCACTTCAGATAAGTGTCCCCCCCCCCTCACCTCCGATAATGGCCCCTATTCAAATCTGAGAGATGCTCGTTTTACTTTGACAAGCGCCCCTTCCCCTCCTGAGAAGTGCTCTTTTCATCTCTGATGAGTGCCCCTTTTCCCCTCTAATAACTGCCTTCTTTATTTTTACACGTGCCCCTTTTCCTTTCTAACAAAATAAAAATGCTCTTTTTCCTTTTTCCTTATGAGCGCCCCTTCCCCTTCTCACAATTATTCTTTTCATCTCTGATAAGTGCCCCGTACATTTTAACATGTGCCCCTTTTTCTTTTTAATAAGAGCTTCTTCCCCCTTCGCATAAAGCGCCCTGTCACCTCCGATAAATGCCCCTAATAAAATCTTATCGGTGCCCCTTTTCATTCTCATAAGTGCCCCCTTTTCCTATTTGGTCATCTGGTCAGTGCCCCTTTTCAGGTGCGATAAGTGCCCCTTTTCACCTCTGATAATTTCCCTTTTAACAATGATGCGTGCCCCTTTTCCTTTCTAATATAGGGGACCTATCCATTTTTCATTGGTCATTTCATTGGTCATCTGGTCAGTGCCCCTTTTCAGGTGCGATAAGTGCCCCTTTTCACCGCTGATAATTTCCCTTTTAACAATGATACGTGCCCCTTTTCACCTCTGATAATTTCCCTTTTAACAATGATACGTGCCCCTTTTCCTTTCTAATCTGTATAGGGGAGCTATACATTTTTCATTGGTCATTTCATTGGTCATCTGGTCAGTGCCCCTTTTCAGGTGCGATAAGTGCCCCTTTTAACAATGATACGTGCCCCTTTTCCTTTCTAATATAGGGGACCTATCCATTTTTCATAAATTCCCCTTTTCACCTCTTATAAATGCGCCTATCAAAATCTGATGTGCCCCTTTTCCGTCGACAAATGCCCATTTCCCATTTTTTCATCCCTGGTGAGTGCCTCTTTTCAGATCTAAGAAGTGGCCCCTTTTCACCTCTGATAATTACCCTTTGTACATTGACACATGCTCCTTTTTTTCTAATAAGTGGCTTATCCCTTTGGTAAGTGTCCCCTTTTCCCCTCATCATTAAACGTGCCCCTAATTTAAAGCGACTAAAAGCAATTTCCCCCAAAGCTCGCTCGCTTATGTCTCGCATTTATAGATGATATCATTGTGTTACTTATCAAAGGTCTTTTCAGTCTTCCGTTATGAGAATGTGCTTATAACCCCATCAGGATTGGGTTTTTTTTCTTTTTACAAGACCTCACAAATCTTGAAATTTGTCCTCGCTCGCTTCGATCGCTTACAAATGAATATGCAGACCATCACACAACTGCCAAGTATGATGCTTAAGCAGTATCTTGTATGATGTATAATTACAAAGTGAAACAAATATTGAAATCATCTCTGATAATGTAATCACAATGTAGGGGTAAATACCAATGTCTATTTTGTATATTTTCGCTTTGAGATTTCCCTTTGTAGGTGCCCTTCTTTTCAAGAAAGTGCCCTTTTTGTTGGTCCCTCCCCCCACTTTGGAAGTCACTCGGCCGCCCCTGTTTACACAATTTTCTGAGATAATATGAGCACAGTAAATATGTATTTCGGTATCAAAATACAATGATAAACTGTAGGTATGAGGCTATGATAGCCAAATATGTCTCATGTACCCAAAATATGATGCTTTTAAGGGCCCAAATGTAATATTGGTGGTTCATGGGTATGTTCGAAGGATTTTGAATAGTTTGACGTTTGTTTGTTCGTTTGTTTGTTTGCTTTGGGGGCAATTATAGAAGAGAATTACGATTGTTGCCGCGGCTCACTGACCGGGTGATATGGTCGAAAGCAGGAAAATAGGACCGGGAACGTACGTGTTACGTAATCATGACCCCCACTCAAAAGACAAAGATGCTAAGGAATCTATAAATCTGTCAACATCTGTAGAAATATTTCCCCAAATCTTAGTAGGCCTATGACAGATTGACTTGGAGGTCTATATAATTATAATAGCAAGAATAAAGCTTCTATATTAACAGTAAATTTCAATGAATAAGGTTTCTATAAAAAATTATCAAAAACATCTGGATCCACATGTCTTCTATATTTAATATCATTTGAATAAAACAACCAACTCATCCATCACGTTTATTTCTCCGTCCATTGCCTACAAATACGTACCCGTCTATTGTTGAAGATTCATTATTCCTCAACCAGGTTACAGAAAGAGCAATTTTAGATGCAGGGGTGGCTAAAAGAAGAAAGAACTATTTCAATATTATCTAGGTATTCATACAGTTAAGTCAACTAAAGATAGTTTACTTTTACCACTCATTAAAATTTTACATATTTCACTGGGTAAGTAACAGTGTGTATATCAGATATCAAGTTATCCTGTAATTCCCTTGATGAATCAAGTTGAATATTTAAAATACATTCATGGTTTACTGTATAGTAAAATCTTGCCGTCTACACAAAATACATGCTGAATCAGACATTACACATTTAATAAGAACAAATAACAATCAACAGCACAAAATAAATATGTTTAAGGAGGGAAACACCCAGTTAACAAGTAAAACAACAATTGAAAAAGAAATGATTATTCAAATGAAGAAGATAAGGTCAGGAGTAGTTTGGATAATTATAGTGCAATCAAGTTACAAATTAGAATGTACTTTTGATGCAACAATCAATGCAATGAAACATTACACTTTTTCATGATTACGCTTCTTTTTCCACTGTCTTCTTCTTCGTTCGTTCCAATTATGGGTTATGGCTACAGATCCCCCCACCACCCAGTTGAAGGTGTGAGAAGAAGAAAATAACAATCGGAAGACCAGGCTGACAATGCATCTTCATATTTGCGAGCTTTTGGAAGAATTTGATTTCTTACAGTTGGATCTTCTGCAATGGAGACTCTTTCAATTTTTTTTCTGTTTCGTGGTAAGATGTGAGATGTGAGATGTGATCTATAATTTGGCTTCCTAACAGGTTGGGTTAATTCCGTCTGTAGATGATTATTTCTGTTGTTGGGGTACTTGGGGATGTTTCCCGGTCCGATGCGATCGGTCAATATCCTTCTCTGGGTCCAGATCATCACATAATTCTAATAATTTCTGTCATAATTTTGTTTGTGTTTTCTCCTTTCTTTTCTTCTTTTCCAAACGTTCTGATGCATGATCTACGAAAATACTGTTCCAGGTCGTTGAGGGCATTATCCAAGGCAGACATTTCCACTTTTTCTTATCTAGTTCAAAAAATTAGGGAAGAAAAAAAATGGGACTGAATCATGGAGAAGGTGATGTATCCTTTAAATATATATAAATAAGTAAATACAAAAATAATGCTAAAAAATATTTTAACCCTTATAGTTATACACTGACTGACAAACTCTTTATCATTCTATTAACATTTGGAGGGGAGGGGGCGAGAGGAGAGCTAAAACGATGGCTTAAGGGACTTGAATTCAACAATGATAACCAAAGTATTCGGCCGATCATAAATAATAACCAAATAAAAATTCAGCCCTGTGAGTCTTAAAAAAGATGCGTTCAAAGAGAGCACGGTAATCTTCACCAATCCTTTCACTTTTACATCGTGTACGAAATCTTTCATCAAAACTAATATTAACAAATCTTCCTAGCCCCAGTCTAAATTTTGTCAGAGTCGCCTGACCCAGTTTGCAGGCGAAGACAGAGAACTGAACATTGAGTGAACTAGACCAACTAGAGCAACTCACATCTCACAGCACTCTTTAAATAAGTACACGTATTAATATTATTCCTGATGTAGGCAGCAACAACATCTGATTTATCGTCATCTTCAACCACTTATTATTCAATAGAGCAGAGAATAATTGTTTAAAGGGAAATCCAAACTTCAAAGCAAACTACTCTGCTATATAGAACGAAGGGTTAAAATCAGAGAGGTATAATGGTAAAAGTTTGAATGAAATCGTACAAAAATGAGAAAGTTATGAATTTTTGAAAGTTGCAATCATATAGGTACGGGCTCTTCACATTTACTGAATCGGTATTGTCTCTGTAATTCTCTCGCCATTCTGTTTCTCTGATTGTTATGCTTTCATTCAAATGAACTTATTACAAGGATAGGAATGCCCTTTAATTGACGTGGGAATTATTAATCGCATTGTTTTGGTGTTTTTGTCAAACGTACAATCTTTCGATCTCTGGGAGGTTTAGTTCAAGAACTCTGGAGAAGTTTGGTTTTTGTTTTGTTTTACGTGGTATTTTATTTCCATCATTCACAGGTGTTACAAATAAATATTTGATAAACATTCAATAAAGATTGATAATTACATACTATTGAAAGCTACATAACATACGACTCAAGTTTGAAAAATTCAACATCATTATAGCGTATTTTAAGATATCACTTAATACAAATTGACATATTGAATATTCATGAGAAAATAAACACCTAGAGCATCTAACACCCATGCATTGGAACCTATGTAAAAGACAGACAAAAACAAACAAACAAATAAGCATACACTTAGTCTTTAAAAAAAAAAACATTGGAGAGAAATAGGAAGTACATGTACAAACAAAACAAAACAAAAGAAAGAGCTTTGTGGCGTCCAATAAACATGTCATGACACTCATGACACTCTCATTTTCCTTTCTTCTTCCTTATTAAAAACTTTATGAATATAGTATCAAAGCTTAAAACGACTATATTTTTAAATTTTCCAACTTACGATGATGGACCTATGGAGTTATGATCGATTGCCAATTTGTATTCTTGACTTTTACTTTCTAAAAGCATCCTTTTTATTTCTGTCGTAGAGGGTCCTATTCTCTTTTCCCGACTGCGATAAACCATAAACTTGATCAGCAGAATAACATGATTCATTAATTTTCCAAAACCTCTATTTGTATGATTTATCCCTAAATGTACTTCTTTCCATGTCAGTTTTTTTTTTGGGGGGGGAGGGCTGCGAAGGCAGACCGGATCGAATCGGCGGGTAAATATTCCGTCGATTGGTTGCGGAGAGCGAATCGTTCGTGACACCGGTATTAATCTCACTAGAGAACCTCATTAGCATACGGATTTTGATTGGCTTTTATAGCACTGGGGCGCGGTTGACTTATAATTATGCATACTAAATGTAAACCGTACGGTACCGTATCGCTACCACCTGTTAACTTACTATACTAGTAGTACAGTACCAGTGACCCGCCGTTGCGCGCGCAAAGAAGGTATAAGGAAGCTAATAAGCCTACCAGCTACATACACATTGGATGTCGATGTCATTCTGGTTACGGTTAACGAATTAACCAACCAATTTTCCGTAACTGTAGCCCGGTGGGGCAAAAATTACACCAAATACGTGCAAAATGGCGGAGTATGACAACGGAGAAAATAATGATGGTCGAGAGTATATGAAGCAGGAAGAGGAGTGGGATCATAAAGGTCTTCTGGATCCGGATTGGGAAAGACAGCAAAAAAAGGTATGGTAATTCAGTAATTGGTAGGCGTTTTCTTAACCCGCACAGCCAGGTCGTAACATAACACCGACCTGTACCGGTGAACTCACTGATCACTGATCGTGATCGTGTGAGTAGAAACGTTACTATTAATTCTTGATAAGACCTGCAACTGTTTTGATAGAATTGCGGCACTACTTATTGCTGATAAGATACCCTCCTATTTTTACCAGTAGCCTTATAAAATGTGTAATTATGCATGATCTTGAAACGGTCTAACGTTATCAAATTACGGTGAGATTAGTCTAGTGTCGTGTGTCTTAAGAAATATTTAAGTTATAAAAGTTTGACCCTCCCAATCATCTCCCTGCTTCTAGCTACCACTCTAGCCAGGGAGCTAAGCTCCTCTTCTGCCGAAATCGGCACTTGCATCTTGACCGTCTCGACGGCAAGCGGCGTCGGCGGATTTCCCTGGGGAGTGAAGATCTAGGCAGTGTCAGTAGACAACATCCACTCGCGCACGTATGGACACACTTACCTTCAACTTTTGAGTTTTGTGAACTGTTCACAAACCTTCTCAATCTCGGTTACTTCTTCCTTCTTCACTTCATCCGCTCTTATCAGAGATCTGCGGCTACATATATGTGACTATATATGACTGTTGCATGAGTTCTCGTTCTGACATGATGCATCAAAACTGCAGCATTTTTTAAAATGATGTAAAATGTAATACACTTCACATTTCTATATCTTATAACACAGAGCTCAGTGAATATGTAAAAGTCCTTTGCTGTATGCAGTTGCCATTCATTTACACGTTTTTAAAAAATGTGGCGGTGTCTTTTTGGCTGTTAACCGCGCCATATGGCATATCTGAACAAGGCTTTAGGATGTGCAAGTTGTGTAGGTGTTGATGTCTCCCTCCTTCAGCTATTGGTTAGTTTGTTTCAAGAAACTGTTATGTGTTAAGTTTGCGACATCCCATTAAAACCCTTTTTAATAAATGCGTTTCAATGAAATGTTGGTGAACTTGTACTTTTGACGGTTGCGTAAAACGACTTCAAGGATCCCACTCCTCCCATACCTCCGTATGTGGGGCTGTGTTAATGAATCATAAATTTTCTGTTTTCTCTTTAGAAAGGATTTTTTTTCCACTTACATATATGCAGCTGAAACATTTTTTGCACAAGACAACATTTTGTAGACATATATTTACACAATTCCTTTATGAAATAGATCCATCCCTTCATCAGCAACCAAGAAAAAAGAAATTTATGAAAATGTCAAGCAGAGAGAAAATGAAAAGCTAGATCTCAGAGTTGCTAATTTGCATTTGATTGATTACAAATTACAAATTTTATAACTTTATTAATTTTTGTCGGATATTCCACAACCTTTCACTGATCTGTTTCTCTCATTTTTTGGATCTAGACTAAAGTAAGGAAATATGTATACTGTAGACTAGATGTAACAATTAATATTAAGTAGAAAGAGTACCAATAATAATAAAGGATGGTTTGACAAATTTGGAATAATTTATTCCACCTCCCTTGGATATACAGTGTAGTAGGTGATTATTTTTAGATGTAAAAATATGATTACGGTAAGTAATAAGCATGGAATGTCAGACAGACAGTCCACTGTTTGTATACTACTGGTATGTTTACTTTCCTGCCTAATTCTCAATAGGACACTGATAATCCTTACACAATGGGGGCGTTACAGAATATAGACTGCTTGTATAGAAGCATACCGTTAGATCAAATCACAGAATAAGCAAACACCAACGGTTTTTATGGGTTTTTCGAGTAGTGTAAATGGTATTTGAATTTTCCAAATCGTTGTTTTCTGGAATGTAAATGGGCCTAGGTTTAAGAATGTGCTCTATCCTATTGTAGTAAGTCACTCAAGTACAGCAGCTGGGTGTATCCTATTCCTATATATTCCTTGTATGTACGTGTTCCGGTTGTTAATCAGTTTTTAGTACAGATAAACTAGTGCACTGTATTTTGAATAACTTTTATCTTCTATCCCTGTCTTCTGCCCCACTTACAACTGTATGGAAATGTAGATAAAGTGCATTACTTGTGGAAGTGCCTTTGCCAGGTTTTTTTTTAATATTAAAAAAAAAAAATAATAATAAATCATTTTGTTTTTTACTACTGGTATTTACTTTAAATAATGTATAAAGCAGTCATATATATATATATATATATATATATATATAATAGTTTTCAGTTGAAATTACTGATGTATAATCATTTTGTTAAAGCACATACATGTAGTGTTCAACATTGAATGAATTTAGAATAATCAAGAAAAAGATTGTCACTAATTAAGAATTTCGTTAAAAAGTTACCAATCTTTCTATTATTAAAAAAAGGTTTCTAGACATCCCATTCATAAAACTAAAAGGGATGTTAAGACTTGCGACAGCTTTGTTTTTTTAATTATGGTAAGTTGTCTAAAGCTACCTCACACTTGATTCCCATTTTTGTTCTTAATTATCATTATTAGTAGTATTTTTAAAATTTTCACTGCCACAATATGTTCTGAAGTCTGTAGTACTACAACAAGCAGATTTAAAGTCGAAATTTGTCAATGACAAATCATGCATTTAAATGAAATTGAAAGCTTTGTCAAAATTCATAGATTGAACCAATTATCTGAAGAAAACAAATTTACTCTGAGTAGCCTAGATTTGAAATGCTTAAACTTGACAACGTGCAAACTTAAGTTTTATGAGGCTTACTAATCTTGTTACCAGGCTTATTAATCTTGTTACTAGACATGTTTTTAAGATAATCCTTGTCCGTTCATTTATTCAGGCAATTATATTTTTTCTAAGTACAACCTGAATTAAAGTGCATGGTGGTATTGTCACATAATTTGACGGTAAATGTATATATCCTCATGATCATCATTGACCCGTGCAACTTACCAACGGACAGGCTGTGAACTGCAGCTGGCGCTATATCAAAACCATCATAGCGGACAGAGAGAGATAGGTGTGACACCCGTGAGCGCTCTAAAGTTAATTCATATGGAGTCACACCGTAGTGCCTTCACAATGAAATTGACCTGTGAACGAGTGATTTCCGGTGACTTAACTACTTCATTCTATCAGCTATCATGATTCGTGCCTGAAGCTTTAGAGGCTGCGCCCCAGCTAGCCATGTGGAGCGACTCCGCCCACTCTTGCATGCATGCTGTACCCACTCTCTTGCATGCAGACATGTACCCACTCTCACCGATCGCTTATAATTATACACATGTACATGTACATTCAAACACGTTTGAATTAATAGATAGAGAAAGTGCGTTCAAAATAAAGTGAAATTAAAATGTCAACATATGCTGTCTTCTGTATTTTTTCCGTTGGGGGCCGGGGGTTTGAATGGGAGGAAAGAAAATTCAATAAGAGATCATTTCCTTCTCAAGAGTAGTAGGATGGTCTAGAGTTTGAAATAGTCGGATGTTTTCTTCAAAAAAAAAAATCATTTTCAATGCATAGTTGATAATAATTGATTTAGAGTTCTCCTGCCATTGGTCAACCCAACATAGATCTAGTTTGTGAAATCTAAATTTTTAATTCTATTAATTCCGTGGAGCTTTCGTACTGGAAGTTGTGAGTTTGGGTTGACGAAGATCCGGGCTGGTTACACGACCAGCTAGCCTATCGTGTTAGCCGCATTCCTGCCGGGGTGTACTATGAAAGGTTCGGAATGCGAAGCCAGTACAGTTAATACACACACTTGGCTTACACGATAAAGCGGGCTTGCCAAATATGGCTCTTGAATTACATATTAACGGAGTGCGGTGAGGTTGGGAGAATTTACTGCCCTTCGGTTTGTTTATGGCACTGATCGATGGAGTACTACATGCATGTAGAACTAGAAGACGGACTCGTCTACTAGTATTCCCATTTGTTTCCTCTATAGATCTAGATTAGTAATCGCTAGTTAGACCCGCGGTGTGAATAACTTTGAAAGAATCATTAGTACAGTTATTTTAATCGACTTAAACCACTTTATTATGGGAGACTGAGAGGTGCATAAAGACAATAGCGTGGTGTGTCGTTAGTTAACAAAATATGACAAAAGCTTTTATATTTATTTTTTTCATCCTTCTATCAACAAAACTGTCCCTCTTACAACCGTAGATTTCGGCATAGATCATCTACAATTTTTAGCAAAAAAGATGTGTTTTTCATATCTATACTTATGTTTGTACACCTTTTGAATAAAAATAAATTGGCATTCTATCGGATCAGTAAACTTAAAAGATTTCATAGCTGAGGCTAAATTCTTATATAGCAGACATTAAATAAATGATAACGTATTGTTTATATAGATCTCCGTACCGGTACTAATATTTCGAAGATATTTTTTATCTATGGAAGCCTACATCTGATCACTCGTAAATTCTCTTTACACACTTCCGGGTCACATGGTACATGTAGCGGGGCCGGGTCGACTTGAATACTTACTGTGTGTGACCTTTGGCAATCGAAAATCAACGACCGTCGACCGACCTGGTCCGCGCTCGTAGACGTAGGACGATCACCGATTTTTGTCCAAACTTTAGTTCTGTAGAGGGGAAATCTTGTAACGACCGGCAAAATGGCGTACTATGGCAATCAAGATGCCTATGCCTATGATGACGACGATGAAGACGATTATATGAAACAGGAGGACGAATGGAATCGTGATGAAGTTTTGGACCCAGCTTGGGAAAGACAACAGCGAAAGGTAGGTACTAGGTGTACGCCCCGGGGACCTGCTCCGTGCATGCCCAGTGATAAGTCCGCTGAGTCATTGCAGCTGCAGTCTACGAATAATTGTTGACTGTGAAAAAGTATATATAAAAAATAAGAGTAGATCCATGCTTTCAAAATGTCTTCCTTATTTCAACACAAAACGGGAAAAGTGTTTCATTGCCATTTTGCCATGTTGCTAATTTAAATTTAAATTATCTCACATGATCTAGAATACTCTATCCTAACGTCTAAACTTAAGACAAGTTGGAAGATACTGAGTTAGGAATGTCTTATTTTGAACACAATGTTCAACCATTTGTAGCACCTGTGGGACAAACCGTTGGTTAATATATTTCATCAAGACTATAAGTAGAACTAAAAATAAGTAGGGTATAAATAGGAAGTCTACAAATGAAGAAGTCTATGAGTCTGACTCCGTATGAGTATGAGTTTAAATGTAGTAATAAACTACTTTACTAGGGCACCCTACATTTTTTATTTAACAGGATGAAAACATATCTTATTCTTAACACTGGGAGCATCCTTGACCTTATTCATTGTGTGGTGACCAACTATTAATACATCACTATATTGGAAAGTGATCAGCTCCTGAATAAGAAGTAGTGTGACAGTGTGTTGTTTAATGAACAAACCTATAGACATTGTTTGATTGTCTTGTAGTTGTACTATTAAGTGTCTGAGCATAGAGGGCCACAAATATTACCATTTTTATATGTTTCGGTTTAAGAGTATGGGGTAATTGTGGGTTCTATTCATGTCGTACATTGGATGAGCGATTTTTTTTCAATGTGTTAAATTTCTGTGTGGAAACTTCAAGACCTCGACCATACTGTGAGAAATTTCATATGTGGTCAATTGCTTCTTACATATTCAGAAAATAACACAGTGTCCGTTAATGATTCTTTATTACGGTAGTGATGGGCACATATTCGTGTACAAGGTTAACTCACCAGGGTAACCTTGTACAACATACGGCTATACTGGATGGGCTGCATTCAATAGGCAAGCTTACATTAAAAGTCTTTGCTAGTGTATTCTCGCACTGTCACCAGCCGTGCTTCATTCCATCACACTCATTGGTTTCCTCCTCATTCCCACTCCATATAATCTACACATAACTTGCGAGTGACGGAATGAAGCAGGCCTGGTGCGGAAGTGCATTAGCGCTTAAAATTAAATGTTAAGTTCTAATGAGCAATGTTGCCAGCTACCAGAGAATGATTATCGACCTTGAATGGCCGCATGATATTGGACTAAGATTGGAACATCTTATTTTGTGGGAGGAGGGTTTCTTGAAAATTATTTTACTGACCACTCGTGTTCAGTTTTTCAATCATAATTGATTGGAATGGAATTCTTTTTAAAAAGTTTTTATTCTTAAAACTGCATAAAAATTATTTTTTGCTGAATTTTTATTAAAGTCTTAGGGCAAAGGCAGACGCGTTGTCTACTACAACATTCCTTGTATTTTGCTCTGTACAAGTTTGCTTGTTAAGTATTTTCTCAGTCTACTAATGGTTCTGAAATTTGAGCGCAAGAGCAAACCAGAGCATTCCAAGCTACAGGCATGACAGGCATAGCTAATTAGCTATACATGCCATACCTATACCTTTACATTAAAAAAAGCGTTAAGGCCGCAGCGCCGTATAGGCCGCACCCCCGATTTTGACATTTAGTAGACAAAAAAATTGATTTGCTTTTTTGCCAACACCATAGGCAGCAAGCCAGATGCTGTCTTATTTCAGTTTTTTCTCCGGCGCAGTAGTTACACAGTCGATCGTGTATTGTGCAGGCTGCGAGAATTGAGGTTGCTTTAGCGATGGCACGAACTTAGATCTAAATCCACCGGTAGTTATGAAGTTTATTCACGAGATTGACAAAACTTTATGTCAACAATATAAAATGTACGATATAAGGTAAGATGTGTGGAGTTATTCTAGAAATGTCCTGTACCATTGTACATTCTACATTCTACATTGTAGTCCCATATGTACGAATACATGCTGTTTTGATTTCCGACTTTTGACTGTTGTGGCGCATTGGCCGCACCCAGACTTTTCGATATATTTTCTATACAGAAAATACTGCGGCCTTTACGCCGGCAAATACGGTATCGACATGTACTTCATTTCGCTTTACTTATCGATCTTTTACATTTAATTGCCATTCTAATGTCAATTAGAATTGCCCCGGTAGCTGAAAAAAGTTCTTTGAACCTTTTGTTGCCCCGGCTGGAAAACTCTTCACGCAATTCCCTATATATGAACATGCCCACGCGAACACTTCTCTTTTTGTCTGTCAGACATGAACATCGGGTTTTCCCCAAGGAAGCTCCGAAAAGCTGTGGTAATTTACCAATAAATTGCCTTCTTCTCACACGTTGCAGCCATGATCAGAGGCAGACAGCAGCACTCTCCTCTGGAAAAAGAGGGCTAACATTACCAAGGTCCCACCACCCCCAAGCGAAGTAAGATGGAGGAAAGCCCAAGATTAGTGTTGTTTCTCAAACCCAGGCCATCATCAGGTAAACCGAAGTCTATGACTTCCACAGCAGCCGTTGGCTCGACAGCGGGTACATCCCGCTGCTCCATCTGCGTTAATATCGGTCCCGCCTGCTGGCAGAAGCAAGCTAAACAACTAAAAAATAACCAATATCCATTCCCTTAAGCTCTAATCCTGTGGCTAAGCATGGCTCGAAAACCCTAACAATTTTCCTTTGCAGGCACAACAAACTACCCTGCTCGTGCAAAACCAGCAAAGTGTCTGGGGCGGGCAATTCTACAGGACCCCGTAATCCAGCGCCAGCCACCATATCACTCGGCTACATGCAGACAATCCCATAGCCACATTCGGGATAGAGCCTCCTCGCAATTATACGAGAGGGACGAGATCAGCGCCCACTATTATCAAAGGTGAGGATTCAGACAATTATCTCTGCCTGCAAATAGTGTCTCGAGCAAGAAATTTGACTGATGATGAAAGTTTCATCTTTCAGGTCCGGCTCCACTAGATAAAGAAATCAAGAAGCGTTACTCGGTCTAGTGATTTCTTTTCACAGAGAGACTGAAAACCGAGCAGTGAACAAAGATGGAGTAGTAGTGGCTTAGTTTCCGATTTAGTACTACCCTCAGTTGATGGCTGACTCCACCTCTGCGGATTGGAATAGCAAAGCCAAACACATATTTATTTTGTCTTGACTCAGAGCTATCCGCCTGTGCTGAGAGAGCTTGCGTAGTAAAAAATTGACACACCTGTGCAATCAAACCTTGAATATCCTGGTGCAATTCTGTTAACACACAAGTCTTGTAGCCTCTCACATACCAGGAAAGGACATCTTAATGGTGGGTTTCCTGTCCAGGGGGAGATAGCTCCCATCAGAGTGGCAACTCAATCTAAATACTATCAGACAGATCTTCTCAATGCCCTCTCAATATATTGGAGAAATATCCTAGTGCCTTTCTAGTGCCTTTCACAACGGGCCACATCCATTTTGAAACTAATGTGGTAAGACTCATGCCCCGTGCTAAGTTTATAGCAAAGAACCAAACCATGAGCTCCTAACCATGAATTCCTCCCCAAGTTAAACCTTCATTCCCTCAATTAAGACGATCTCCTCAGTATCTCAAGACAGACTATGGTGTCCAGTGCAGGCCCTGAAATGGTACTTGCACAAGACGAAGGTCATGCATACCTCAAATTAGCTCTTTGTCAGTTCTCACCCCCCTATGGCTGGAAGTGACTAGACCATCCTACCCCATCAGATACATGTACATGCCCTGCCATATAACCAGGGGTGTAGCCTTGCTTGGGCTGTCTTCCAGGGAAATGCTCTAAAATACATTTTGAAGGGCCTTTTACTGGCATAACCCTAGTAATGATAATAATGATAAAAGGTCCATTTATATAGTGCAGCTACTATATGAATATACCCTAATGCGCCTAATACAAGTTATATTATTACCCCGGCTGTAGCTGAGCCGCCATAATAAGACACATTCAAGGAATTTCCTCCTACCGGTACCCATGTACTTCACCTGGGTCGAGAGTGACTTCGAAAAGAGGAATTATTCGCAAAGGCATGGTCATATATAGGGGATTGGGAGGGGTGAGGGGTTTCCCAGCTGGGGCTACAAAGATTCAAAGAACTTTTTTTCCAGCAACCGGGGGCAATTCTAATTGGCAGTAAAGCTCACTCGTAGATAAAGAACATACCTACATGTAGCTTCTTTATGCGCTTGATAATGTCCATGATAAAGAGGAAGGGGGGGGGGTGTTGAATCAACACTTACATACTACACCTGTACATGTAGACTTACATGTTGAAGCACATGTATCCATGTATCCAGCCACTATATACATTGTATAGACATGGATAGGTCTATGTTGTGTGATATCACTAAAGCTTCATTGCACAATGGAGTAGGCCTAATTCACTGAGCATCACAACAGAGTGAATATGAGAGCTTAACAAGGCACCAGTATTCCCTATTGTTACTGTAGGCTTTTGCTCTCCAAGGTTCATGCCTCATAGCATGCTTTAATAGTGTTAAAGTCAATGCTAGGATGTAAATTCATTTCCAAGATGTTCTTCTCTAACAGATGGGAGTAATATCAGTAGCCTAGCAGTGGTAAAACCATCATAGGACCCCTAGGCTTGTGAATGCATTCATCCAGCTTTAAGAAAAATCAGAAATTAATGAATGGTATTGGCCATTAGGGAATGGAGAGGGGGGTAAACTCATTAGTCACAGGCATTCTGCACAGATTTATCCAAAGCCTTGAGCTTTGTCCATGTACTCGCTTCGAGATTCAACTTCTTTCTCTCTTATTAAGTGCTGCAATCAAATTTGCTATTTGAAATTAAAGCTGTGATTACATAAATTATAAATTGCCCTAGGATTACTGCAGGCCAGTGCAGGGCCTATCTCTTTGTGCATCATTATAGAGAAGTGGTACTGTAGGCTACTCTCTTTTCATTATCTTACAGAGCAATGCTAAGTGGGTTTTGTTGTAAACATGTTATGTTATGGTCGAATTGGACATAGTCATCTCTTCTGGATGTTCTGACATATGCTCTGGCGATAAATGCTATGGGCTTTATTTCAAAGAAATATGGGGTTAGGATTAGGGTTGTGTTTGGTTTTAGGTTAGAATTAGTGTTAGATTTACATGTACCGGGTAGTTCAAGAGTTGGTCCAGGGTGAAAGTAAAATTATGTATAAGACATCTACACATTGTATGTACAGGACATGTAGACTTTTTGTTGAAATAATTAAAAGTTCACATGATTTCCCCAACTGTGTGTGTGATCTGGACTGTAGTAGGACCTACACACAGACAATCAATGTACCCTGCCATGATGAAATAGTACTGGTAATTTGAATTATTAAATATTTAAGCCGTAAACTTGCGTTTCCCTTTCTTGGACTCTGTGTACAGTTGTACATGTAAAAGTGGAATGTGAATGAAGCTTAGTCAGTTGATGATTTTGAATAAGAACCAATGGGTGTGTGTGTAGGTGGATATGAGAGCCTTCCCTTGGTGAAGCCATACTATGCAGGTCATGACCCCAGACAGGAATCTTAGGAAGTGAAATGTCAAAGGGGCATTGCTGCCAAGTAAATAACACTCCCGGACCCCCTCTTTTATTTTTTCCCCCGGCCAGATGGCTAGAGCAAAAAAAAATCCCTCTCTAGTCTCTACTGCATTGCCCCGGCCCTTTGATGACATGCAGCCAGTTTGCAGTCCTGGCTTGGACTATAACATTTCCGTTGAGCAAGTGGTTCATAACTAGCTAATTGATGAAGAAAAAAAAAGAGTGACTTGGATCACCAAGAGGAAAAATTGGTGGTCACTGACCTAAAATGGTATCCAGTCAGTTGGTCGTTGAGGCATCCCAGTTATTTTGTCTTGACTAGTCCATGTATGCACTTGGCATGTTCTTTCGATGTACTTGTGTGTTGTTAGACCGGGCAACCAGAGAAGGCTTCTGGAATGCCCCCGCTGAGCTAGCAAGTAGAAACTCAGCTAGAGCAGAGATAGGAAGGAGTAATATGAGAATGGGGGTAGTGTAGGTCCATATGGATCTCATTTTAAGGTTAGTTGTTAGGTTTACTCGAAAGTCCGTTAACTTTAAGTTTAGGTCGTGGTTTTAGAAATCAAAGTTATCTCGTAGTTAGGGACCCTGTGGACGCACTTGTTACAACATTTTAAAGTTTCTCTTTTACAAACCATAAGCAATATTACTGTTAGCACAATAACTACCTACAAGTAGCAGGGGGTCCTGAATCAAAGTTGCGTATATGTGCCTTGCGAAAGCAATTGACTTTGAGGTTATGCCAGCTTGTAGTGAAAGTGAATGCTTTCCCGGGTTGTAGTTAAAACTTTGAATATTCATTATTTAATTTCTGTTTGAACCCTCATCATTGTCTGTGGATTGTGTTTCTAACTTCAAGATTTCACAAAATTAAAGTTTATAACTACGATGATACCTTGTGAATAACATGTAGCTAGTGTTGAGTACTGGTGGCAATGCAGTTATATTGTTGAAGGAACTGTCTAGAAATTTATTTATCCGAGTGGTTGATAGAAAGAAAGGATTGTGTACTACTGTCAGGATAAAATTGTCTCAAATATTAACAAATTGATCAAACTAGTGTTGTTATCTAGACTTTAAATCCTGTCTTGGAACCAACCCGTTTATCATCAAGGGCGGCACACCTGGGGCCTAGCCAGCTCACTACCCTGTAGGTTTCCTGATCGTCACAGTCCGTCTAAGTCTGCAAGTGCTGATTGAATTTACATTGAAGTTATTGTATAAAATACAGTAACTGACCTAAAAATACATCAAAACTAGATTTTATGTCATGAAGGATAAAAAGTCTATACCGGTAGCTCAAAAGAGGGCGAATCTAGTGAAAAAAAAATCCATGTTCTAAAATTGCGTCTATCCGATTTCACGTCTGGTCAATTTTATCACTCAAGTTAATTCGTATATTCATGAACGAAAGTGAACACACTCGATCATGCTCAACATAATTGGATTAAAAATGAGTTTTAGACAACAAATAATACCATTGGAAGTGACTAAAAACAAGGTAAAATTACCACATGACTTAAGACAAATTTCAATCGTCTACAGTGTGTCAAGAAATGTGTACTACATTGCCTGGTTGTAATGTAGTTCCCTGCTATTTTATATACATATAGCTCCCTGCGAATAGGAATTACAGAGAAAGGAGAGTGACAGCAGAAACGTAGATCAAGCTATCATTCCCTCATTAGATAAGTGGTGAAATCTTTCATTTCCACTTGTAATTGAAAGAGAGTTATTTGTAGAAACAGCAAGATAAAAACACCCAACAGGTGCCCATGCCAGCATTCAGTATTAATCAACAATCAAATCATGGATTTCCTACACCTGCCTGTTGGGTTGCCATGAGAACTACAATTACTGTGATGTCAGAAGATCAAGCATTTGTATAGCAGTGCAGTCATGCAAACTATTCAAAAGTTGTTTTTATCAGTTATTTGTGACTAAGGCCATACATTC
Source organism: Mesocentrotus franciscanus (assembly GCA_037976565.1). Taxonomy (NCBI): domain Eukaryota; kingdom Metazoa; phylum Echinodermata; class Echinoidea; order Camarodonta; family Strongylocentrotidae; genus Mesocentrotus; species Mesocentrotus franciscanus. Next base: position 38,883,480 of record CP137669.1, on the reverse strand, counting down.
TACAGTAATACAATAATACTACAGTCAAAACCTGTCTTAGTCTCTTAGTGCATAGAGATGCAATGCAAGCACTGTAGTATTGTTATTAGTAGTACAGTGGCCATCCCTATATTTGTATGAAGGTCACCTGTCTATTATGTTGGTAACTCGCCGTGTTCAGACTAGCTTAGTTCAGACTAGCTTAGTTCAGACTAGCTTAGTTCAGACTAGCTTAGTTCAGACTAGCTTAGTTCAGACTAGCTTAGTTCAGACTAGCTTAGTTCAGACTAGCTACATTCATTGTATAGCTAGACAGGAATCATTTAGCCATCATATAACTTTTTTTTTTAATTTATATATTTTGCTTACGAGTCAAAATTGAAGATGACTTGAACCACCCCTATAGCACATTATTGATGGGTTTTGATTGATACCATTCTTAGGCAAACCAAAATACAACACATACATGTACATGTACATGTATTTATGAACTTGTTATAGCTCCCCCTACCAAAGGTGGTGCAGGAGGCATGTTTTCGGGTTGTCCGTCCGTCCTGCTTTCTCGTTAACACAATATCTCAAGAACTACATGAGATATGAACTTCAAACTTGATGATAGTATGTATCACCATAAGAAGACAATCTGATTCGATTTTGGAGTAACTACATGTAGGTCAAAGGCCAAAAGTCACAGAGGTCAACTTACAAAATTTCAGGTGTTGGCCTCGTTATCGCAATATCTTAAGAACCTCTAGAGATATGAGGCTCAAACTTGTCGATAATATGTATCACCAAAGGAAGGCAATCTGATTAGATTTTGGGTTCAAAGATCAAAGAGGTCAATTTAAGAAATTCCAGGTTTTAGACTTGCTTTTGCGATATTGCAAGAACCACAATCGTGGTTATTATTATTGTTATCATCGTGATACACATGTACAGTAAGTCATGAATAATTCCATCCATTACCCATACTGAATTTAGGGCGGAGGCATATAGGAGACGAGTCACATTTGTCTTGTTTGTAAATGCATTCTTTGAATTGAAAACAAAATTTGAAGGCATGATCACAACTTACTTTTCCATATCTGCCTTACCAGAACTCAATATTTACTGTAAGGAAATGAAAGACTTGAAAATTTGTGATCGTGTGATGAGCTCATCTTTAAGGAAACGTTCATTGATTACTTCCTGACTCATGCACAGTTTATTGGGGAATCTCAAGTGAGTCACCATATATAGTATGAACCAAAGGTTTTGTTAATGTGGCAGCAACATGCACTAACATAATGATACTAGACATGAATCATGCATATTTAAAGCATCATAATTGATTTTGGATATTATAGTCTTTCTTAATCTGGTCATTAGGGTAAAAGAACAGAGATGCTCATTTTTTGCCTGGATTCGGGCCTTGTTACCTTTCTGTTTGAGGCCTTTTCAGGCTTTTTATTGTCATACATACATGTATGGGGATTTCATTCTTCTGTGTCACTTTTCAGACTATAATAGGTCAAATGGAAGGAAGAGGTACACCTTAGTAGTTTGGAAAGTGAATAATGTTTTTAAACTTGTGTATTTATCATTAACACTATGATTGGATAATCTTGTTCAAAAAATTATCTGAACACTTCTACAGAAAACTATAAATCATGAAATAGACTTTGAATTGAGAATAGTGAATTAATTTTGTACATGTACATGTTGTTTTTCTATGTGGGATGAGCTCTCTCTATTTATATACAGTTGACTGACTATTTGTTAATTTATTTAGTAATTTATTTATTATTTATATTTGTATTTGTTTGGTTGGACATTATCAATAAATTAATTCACTAATTCCCAGGTTGACCCCTACATGTAACATGTACATGTACAGGTTGTATGTCCCTATTCACCCTGTTTTCATGGTACCAGCTCTTCTTATGCCAGTATAATTCTGCTATGATGTGTTAGACATGTAAAGTTGTATTCGCTGTAGAATGAAAAGAGGAACTAGAAGAAAAAAAAATGGATACTCATGATATTCACTGTAATTAATAGTCGTGCTCTCTAAAATGAAAAGGGTGATAGAAACTATGACATGATGTCAACGAAGATACAATAATGAAAACTTGCATGTTGTGATGTGATTCAATTAATTACCTGCAGGCTTGAAGCAATTAACACAAATATTGTACTTCAGTTTCAGTTTCTGTATGAACACTGTATGTAGGCTGAAAGCTCATTAAGTGCTAAGTAGAGATTTTATCCCTTCTATACACTGTAAATCTAAACTAAAACAATTCAAGTTATTTTTCTTTCAAATTCATAATTCATTTTGTGAGACTGAATTATTTGTAAAAAAAATTATTTTGTTTTCACTGTGAAATATCTGATAATTCATTAATCCTCAAAGGCTCAATACTTCTTTCAAGATTTTAGGTTTAAGTGAGATTACGTGTACATATCTTTTCATTGATACACGTATATAGCATGCATCATTCAATAGAGTTCTCAGCAAGTAGCTGTCACAGACCAGGGGGTGTTTCACAAAGATCCTAAGTTGAACTTATCATTTATGGAAAGCCGTTAGCATCTATGAAAATATTTTGTACAATTTATTTTTAAAGGCATAAAATGTTGATTCAAATCATTAATATTTTCTATTATCAAGGAGATTTCATGTTCTTGATTGGAATGTATAAAAAGTCTAAAATACTTGAATTTTCGCTTTTGAATATATTTTATTTTAAGGCTACAAATGGCTCTCCATAATTTTTAAGTCCAACTTCAGAATTAAGTTCGACTTAGGATCTTTGTGAAACACCCCCCAGGCCTGGGAGCTGTTTCGACTCAGGGCCTACATGTAGTGTAGTTTGTAGTACATGTACTGTACATACAGGTACCATATGTACTATTACATGTATGTAGGCTTAGAAGAATGTGTATTCTTTTAACAACCAATTTGAGGTACATGTACATGTACATGTAGGGACTGTAACACAGATATAATGTACATTATCTAAGATGTAATCTTAAGAAATCAATGTGGGAGCGAGTTGTATATAGTTATTTGTATAGTTCTTGTTGTAAATTGATTTTTCAGATAGGACCGGCCCATTACCATTGAGCCCATGGTATAAAAAGAAGAACATAGGCCAAGGCAATTTGAATGTGTTACAGTCCGATCCATGTCTGTGTATGTAGCGATCCTTCATTTCATACTCTCATCCATTGTTTGCATTGGCAAAGGAATGAAAGGAATGCAAGGCTATGATGGCATGTTGAAAGCACAGCATGGTAGATAGAGGAATTATACTTCACTAAATCCCAAGGCGTGCTTTATTCAACTGTGACCAACCACAATGGGATGACACACCTTTGCCAAGCAATTGACAATCTCTTATAGCCTCTTCAGACTAGCAAATTTATACAAAACCTGTATAAAGAAACATCATATAAAGAATCATCGTATAGCAAAAGGACCTTACAGACTAGAGAAAAGCATCATGTATAGAAATATATGAAAGAAACTAGTTTTGACCAGGTCAGTTGACATGAAGGCTGGTCAATCATCAGTGCGTGCTCACGATGACCCGCTTCCAGTTCTATGATTTTTATATGACATTCAGACTAGAATGGGATGTTGATTCTTTATCAAGTTTTTGTTCAAAAAGATGCTCAAATGGAATGTTCGCTATAAAATGTATTGTTATACAATGTTTTGTTATATGTCCAGACTAGGAACAAATTATTTATGTATCGAATAGCTATACAATGAATTCTGAAAGTCTAAACAGGGTCAGAATCATTGCATAAAGTCATTTAAATACAAGGGGTGGGAAAGACACAAAATGGCTGAATTTGCTATTTGTGATCAAACCCGGATGTTCTTCTATGAATGTTCTACAAGGCTACATGTACGTTTATGTCGGCCATTATTAGAGATTTTCTTTGATACTGTGCAAGAGGAATGAACATGTCTTATCTTGCAGACTTATTATTTATTTGCACAACTGGCAGGTGACAAGATTCAAGTAGATAATAAGCATATTGAAGTAGAGATATGAAATCTAGGCCTGGATCTAGAAGCTCTTTACCATTTACGTCCATGTAGTAGGAGGCCATGCTGAGCTGTGTGGAGTGGCTGTAATGCATACTCCGTCTGAATTATTACAAGCAATATGATTTTCTCATCACGTAATAGGAGAGGGCGACACAGACACGGTGTTAATTCAATAATGGGGGCAACTAATAAGTGAAGTTGAAGAACATGATGAAAGCTCCGTTGAAAGATACACTCACAGTGCAGCCAGTTTGCAGGCACAAACCCTTGTCAGTCATGATGCATGTCAGCATATGCACTAGAGACTGACATACCTAGGCTCTGCTCAAGGCTTTAGCAATTAGAGTCTGTTCCTGCAGACAAGGTTTCCATGTACATGTACATGGTCTGACACGTAAAACTTTGATTTGAACATTGTGGTGTTCTTTTTTACTATTTCTTTTTTATTTTTATTTTTATTTTTTTTTATGGTAGTGATGAAAAGACTCATTCATAGTTGCCCTGGTTGGCAAATGGTACAGAATACAGATATCCACTCATGTTTTAAATATGGTGAGAGGTGCCATTGCACGGTTAAGAAATATCACACGCAAATTGATGGTGGTACTTCAGGAATAGCTTTCATCCCCCCTTTTGAAAAGAATACTTCCCTCCCTCATTGTAGCATGGAATGCATGGTTGTTGTTGACTAATAAATATTGATTACCGGTACAAACCTTCATGAGTGTGTATTCTAGTACTTTGTCTCTAGGGGCATTTACACTGTCATCCAAATACGCCAAAAAATGCCAAACCGGAGCCTGACCGCGATGTTTACCAAGGCAACAACGCTTTACCGGCAAACACGCCAAGCCCGAAACATTCCAAAACGAAGTGTGATCTTTTGGCATATTTTGGCGTATTTCGCAAGTACGCCGCTCTTGTAAAATCGCGATTTTAGGTCACGTGACTTTAGGAGCATGGCTCGCTTTGTCCTTGAAGCCTATTTGCACAAAGTAAACAACTTGTTTACGCTGAACCGCTACGAAAGAGTCTCAGCTAAACTGTAAAATCTCGCTTTAGAAACCACCAAATGAAATGATTAAAATGTCAAATGGAAGAAGAAGAGTTGTTCTAACTCATAAATATTGCAAATAGTTGTCAAACCCTGTTTTAATATGCGAAAACTGAGCGAAACAAAGCGCAATCTTTTGTATTATTTTATCTGAAAATATTTCAGTATTTTTCATATTTTCCGTCATTACACCAGATCGATACTTTCGTACGTGATAAATCAAAGTATATCAAAGCTCTCTTCCAAATATCTTCTCATAATTCTATGTCCCACGGTTGTTTCGGGAATAAATCGAAGGCAATGTCATCAACGAACCCATGGCGAAATATTCACGGAAGCGTATGAAGTCCCATATGTAGAGGTACGTGCGGTAACATGTAGTCCATGTAGTCACATTATACGTGCATGACTGTTGTGCTGGACTCGCTGTGTATGGATCGAGCATTTTGTATTGGGAAGACCGCGCATGCGCATTACCAACCAAAACACGCCAAAAGATCGCTGAGCAGCTCAGTCGGTGATGTTTCGGCACAAGTGTAAACGGGTGCACGAAAAATCACGATTTTTCAAAATGAGGTATTTGACAGTATAAATGCGCCTTCTGTGGGTACTTTTATAAGGTTGTACCAAGGAGTTTATCTGCCTATTCGTATTTTGGATCTACATGTACATGTACATACATGTACTGGCTTGAATTTACAGCCTTGGTGAATATTATTCAACGAAGCTTCCTGCAAAACCAGAAATTTCCCCCAAATGAACTTTGGTGTATTGTACATGTACATGACAGCCATTCTTGCAGCAGCAAACTTTTGTGGTTGGAAAAAAGTTATTGTATTGTCAGCTGTTATAACTTTCCAGTATGAAACTTTTGCGAAAATTAAAATGCTTTTTGCAAACTTTATGAAAGTTTCATGGACAGGAAAGTTTCTTGTTTTGCATTATCTGTCATTCAGGTTTGCTCTCCTGTAAAATGTAATGCCTAATGCCATGGTGTTTTAAGAACAGCTATGATCTATCTATCTATCTGTGTTCACTTCAATAGAAACTAGATTGACTCCCATTAGAGAACCCAACCTGTGTTCACCGCTCTCATATTTGCTCAGCAGATAGAAGGAATTCTTTGTGTAGCTGGCTCAAAGGTTATTTACAGTGTGACATCCCTGGTATTCACTTACCCTGCTTTCAGACAACAAGCATTCATCGTATAGCTATATGCAAGTCTTGTTAAGCTAAACGATATGTAATTTCATTTTCCCTAGTCTGAACTTTGTATAAAGAAATGTACCGGTATAATGAAACATATAACAAAATGCTTGTTTGAGCATCATTTCGAACGAAAACTCGATGAAGAATCAGGGTCCTACTCTAGTCTGAACGTAGTATCGTACAAAAATTGTATAACTGGGCGGGGCTTATCATGAGCATGCACTGATGATTGGCCATCCTTCATGTCAAATGAACTCATCAAAATTAGTCTATTTCATACAATGTTATTTTCTCATTTAAACGCCCCTTTTGCTATACAAGAATTCATTATACAAATTTCATATACATTTCAACTAGTCCGAACAGCCTATTAGTGGGACCATGGAGGTTCATGATAGGACTGCTATCACTTAACACCACTGCTGCTCACTGTATCAATTGTTCATGCATACAATCTTATCTTTGTGTAACCTAAATCATCAGACATAAATGTATTACATGTGTTTTGAGATCCACCAAAGAAACTGATAGTTCATACTTACAATGCTGTTGGTAGATGATATCATTGACATCCTGAATCACAAATGTTGAAAATGTTTCTCTGATTTGGTTTATTTTGATTTTGCTAGAAACAACTTTTTAGTGATACTTCTTTCACTAAGACTATTTTGATGGAAAAGATATCAAACTCCGTTCTGATAGTAATAGTTTGTTTTGGTTACATTTTGTCTGTGTGTGTTGGTATTGATAACAAAGTAGAATTTTGAATGATAATAATAATAATAATAATAATAATCTTTTATAGTCCACTCCAAACTTTATTAAACCGAAAATGGAAATTCTTTATGCCCAATTGATCGTGAGCCCGGCAGCCACTGAGCAGCACCAGATCGACATTGCTCTATCCCTTATTGTTGAACGCCAAACAAGGTAGCAGCGACTCCCATCTTTTAACGTCTTTTGGTATGACGCGGCCGGGTTCGAACCCACGACCTCCGGTTGTGAGGCGGACGCTCTACTGACTGAGCCAACACACCGGAAGTTCAGAATGGAGCTTGTATGTCAAATGGGAAAGGTTAGAAAATTGAATGAGCCACTATTTTCACTGTTTCATTTAGCTGTGAATTAAATTGTAGAATCACAAATTTAACAATACAGAAATGTGCTGGCAGTGCATATGAGAACATGTATTGTGATTAACCAGTATTGATTATCCTGAGAACAACAACTTGTGAAAATGTCTGTATCCCTGTCGTACACAAAAGTATCTGCATGTGATCTTACATGTATGTGCTTACCGGTATACAGTACTTAAAACTGAGTGTAGCTGAGGATTATAAAATGATTGTCTGTATTGCAATTCTTTCACATGTTCAACACTGCAATACAAATTAAAATTTGCCATCAATGAAACCAGTACAAACTACATTGTTTTCCAATTATTTTAGATTTGAATTTCAGATAGGGGTATTGGGGCTACTTCACCATGTTGTTTGATGTTCTTATTTGCATGTATTATCTGGGTCATAATCTTTAGACTGCTGTGTTGACATAATAACCTGGTTGGGTTCAAATTTACCTTGCTCATCGGTAGTGTCATCAAAGAGAAGGATATTCATTAGACCCATTTACTGTACACAAAAATCCATTTTGAAAAACCATTGGTTTTTTGGACTGCTTGATAAAATAAAAAAAATTGGTGAGTTGTGCACATGCTGCCCTGCATGCGTAAGCACGGTACCGAGGAAAGTCACATGACCAAAAGACGGAATCATTCAGCGATGTTTCAAGAGCGAGCATTTACTCTGCAAAATTCAAGTTATTTTGAGGCATGAAACTGGCGTGAATGTGAACAGCTCGCAATATTAACTAACATTTCATGCGTGCAAAAGTTTCTGGATTTACATTGCAGAAGTGTAGCTACAGTATGTGTAGAGTCAAATGAGACATTGATGTGCTGAAGCCATGGTAGAATGTTGTCATTTATTATCCCTTGCTGACTGTGGTAGCACACTGCAGTCTAACCAAGTTCTAGTATTCACCACCATCAACAGGAAGTGAAAGGTTTCCTCATCATGTGCCATCTATTTGAAGCTTGACAATGTTCAGTATGAGTCATGCAACCTTGTCAGCTCTACTGTCATGCAAGCCACTGGTGGGTTGAAGGGGAGGGGGGGGGGCACCATCACACCCTGCCCACATGAAACCCAAATGACATACATACGTGATACATAGTACACAAGCCCAAGAATGTAACCCCTCCCTCCTTTTGAGGTTATGATGTTTTTTTTAGTTTTTTTTAGTGCTTATCAGAGAATTTCAGAGTAAAAAGAAAAGCACCCTCAAAAGTCATCTGTGGCAGAATGCAACACCCTTTCCCTAACTTAATAAGCAGATTCTGAGAGAAAAGTGAGGGAATTACAGGTTATTTATAGGATGAAAAATGAGTATTTAATACGGCCTTTTCTGACCAAAGGAAAGTTATACGAAACTCGCAAGAAGAAATGTCACGTTAAGATTCAAAGAATCAAAGAAAGGAGCATGTAGAAAATAACATAGAAAGAAACTAATTTTGATGAGGTCAAATGACATGGCAGCTGGCCAATCATTAGTGAGCACTCACAATAAGCCCTGCGCAGTTCTACAATGTTCGTACAATACAACATTCAGACTACTACAGCAGGACCCTGTTTCTTTATCAAGTTTTGGTATGAAACAATGCTTAAACAGGTTTCGCTATACAACGATCAGTCTAGGAAAAATGTAATTACTTATTGTATAGTAATACAATGAATAATGGTAGTCTGAAAGCAGAATTACATGTAGTGCCTCAGTGCTCAGTAGGCCTACTGTCTGTAACATGGCTGTACACGGTTTCACTTGTGGTGACATTCCAGTACTCCTGAAAATAACTACAACGCGGAAGTTGGAACCTCCCCATACTCTAGACTATGAGAGCACCTTCAACTTATCACCAAATGTGATCATTTTAGTTATGGTTCCCGCTGTGCTTTGTATTCAAGTGTAATAATAATAGGAATGTTATGCTTTTGATAAAACTCTCATTCATGCTGTCTGCTCTTGCGTAGTCTGATATACGACTCACTATTGGGGTCAATGAGTACTTAGTTATGCACATGAAGGGTGAGAGACTTGTTTATTATGTCTACTTCTAGTTTGTCTAGGAATTTTCTGTAGAAGCTCTTAATGAGCATTCCAAAGATGAAGAGACTTGAGTTTAGATAGAGAACAGAAATTAATTCCCATGTAATGTATGATGATAAAGCTTAATTCAGCTTCTCTGGTAGTTATTAATTAAGCTCACACCTTAGCCACACTGCCAATCCGACTCCACTCTGAACAATTCTTGGCCATTCGGTTAAATGTTGTTTTTCATGCTACCTTTTGTAGCAATGCTTGACACAAGGATATAGCACTTATTTGGACTCTTATCTATTTTCCTTGAGCGCCTTGGAATAGAAAATAATAATAATAATAATAACAATAATTATAAAGCGCAACATATCCATCTCTAGAGATGCTCAAGGCGCATACAAATAATTAAAAATTATATTAGGAATTCAACATACTTAAGATTAAAGAAATATTAAATGTTAACTTACATGTACAGATACTGGTTGATAGATGACGTAATATAAATGCCTAGTATTATTATTTTCATTCATTCTCTTGTTGATGTGGGATCGGTCTCATCACTGTGACTAGGTTATTATTATGTTCAGTCATGGCTGAGTAGAGAGGGCTGGGCATATTGATTCATTATTAAAGAGAGTGTTGTGTAATAATTTAGTCATAGCAGGATGTGGTAGTGAAGTCAGATATTCTTTCCATTCATTTGGAAGCCTTCCAGACACAAAGCCATGGTTGGTTGATTGATAAGTTCAACAATAACTTCCATCTTAGAGTTGCTCTTATTTTATGTTTTGAAAAATATTAGTCAAAGTAACGGCCTTTTTATTAATCTGTATTATTTTCAAAGGGGGAGTAGTAAATAGCAATTTCTATATTTCCAGATTTCCAAAACTGATTTTTATTCGAACCAAATTTTTATGAATTCGTGGTACGTATTTACCTTTTGAGAGATCTGCTTTTTTCTTCTCTACTTAATGTTAACGAGTAATAATAGAATCCAGGATAAAAATGTTGAATTGTTATGGGGTATTGCATTTATGGGTCGTAAATAATCACACACTCTGTAGACTGTAGGTTGTACAGTATGTAGTAGGCCCACTTGCTTTCTAGTTGTACTAGAACCGATTCCAGCACTCCACTTATCCTTGCTGCAATCCTTTGTGTCCATATATGGTCGTGCTCAGGCATGTTTTTTGCATATAAAGATGATAAATGACGGAAGACAAAGTAGAGAACTACAAGTACTCAACATGCCTTGAGCATCCTGAGGCCATAATCCTTTTAGTCCTTTTAGATTTAGCAATATCATTAGGCCTATATAGCTGTGACATAGAATCAGTTTCTGTTGCTTATCTATGGTGATAATGATCGACTCACAATTGCTCATAAAAGCATCTTATTTCATTTTCTCATAATTATTCAGTTTTAGTGACAGTTATATTTACCCTAGCATACAAGGAGTAACAAAGCAAGAAACATTGTTAACATTTCAATTTGAAAAAGTCTCCTAATGCGGAACTCAAATAGAATCCAACTGAAATTGTCCCATCCCATTAACCCTTACCTAATCCATTTAACGTCTCTGTCAGTCCAAGTGTGCATAATGAATAGGATTCTGCCACTTTGCTCCAAGCTTAAAAGCTTTTAAATCAGTGACGTTTAACAGGATTTGCTTTTATTCTGTACCTTATAGAGCATGTTTTTGTTTTATTCACATTTAAAATTTTAAACGGCTAAATGTACACACATAGATGTAGATGTAGTCTTACGTGTCAAATGGGTGGGAAGACATCTAATATGAAGGAAAAAATGTTTCAATCTCTGTCCCCCCCCCCCCTGTCTCTCCCCCTCTCTCCCCCTCTCCCCTCCCTCCCTCCCCCTCCTCTCTTTCCCCTCCTCTCTTTTCCCTCCCCTCTTTCCCTCCCCTCTCTCTCCCTCCCCCTCTCTCCCTCTACTTGATAACTAAATTAATACTGATATACTTGATAACTAGATTAATACTGGTATCTGATATCTTGATTCTCATTCTGTAGTAATGTACCATGAACAAGGTTTATTCACATTATATTCAGACTAGCAGAATTCATTGTATATACAAGACCCGTAGAGCTACATATACAATAAGTAATACAATGGATTCAAAATCCACACCGCCATCTAGCAACACCAGTTTTTTTAGATGGTGCATCCATGATGCATGGCACATCCATGATGCATCATGGTGAAAAGTCAACATCATTTCAGCTATGGCTTTGTTATACCCTTTAAATTCAATTTCGCAACTCATAGAAGTTAAAATATACAATTCACAAACTGAAATTCAATTTCATTCAAGATATGTGCTGTATTAGTAAGTACCGTAGATATCATTTCAGATGACAACAAAAGGTCTTTTTCACGGATCTAAAATTGAGGTTGCAATGAAGGAGTCAAGTGTCGCAGTACAGGGCGTGTTTAGAAACGGAATTCAAAATATGACGTAACTTGCCTCGTCATTGTCGGAGCAAGTTACGATAGGACCCCACACAGGACCAAAATGCTGATCAGACTATCAAAATTACAATGTAGTAGGTATTAATTGTCAAAATATCCACAAAATTATTGTTTATGCAAAGGGTCTGGGGTTGACTGAAGCCTTGCTTTAAGAATAACAATATGCTAAATGTTTGTATTACATTACATTGGGGCAAGGCTACCAGAGAAGGATGTAAGATAAGTTGATACCTTACCAGCATATTTAGGACAAGGAAAAAGGCAACTAGCCATGTTCACATTTTCAAGACTAGAGAAAAACTGTTTTGAAGACATAAAAGGCATTGCTACTGAAAAAAACCCCAGAAACTCCACATTAATGAATTTCATGATTGTACCAGATTCGCAAAGTTTTATGCCACAAAATAATTGAATAACAAATTGAATCCTAACTGACATAACACTATTTAAAGTAGTTATAGCTAATGATCAATAATAGGAACAAACCAATGCCTAGTGTGTGATCAGTGGGAATACACCAAAGATGTGAAACCCTGAGTAGCTATGTAATTACATCTTCTTTTTTCCGTGTGACTTCTCTTTATGTCTGCTGTGGTAAGTGGTAAGGTACATGTACACTAGAAAACAAAAGGTCTTTCTAATTTTGGTCTCATATTGGTCTCGTTTTCTTCCTACTGTCTCTGCACAATTTCCTAATGTAGAGTTCATATGATATGGGTAACTACTTCTACTATTCATTCATTCATTTTATTTCCAATTCTCGTAAAAATACGTACATATATGTACATATATAAGAAAATATATAAACAATACAAAGAATATGGAGGAGCCAGCATAAGGCCATTGGCCTTTTAAAGCCAAAGGCTTGGCTCCAGTAGGAATACACTACTACTACTACTACTACTACTACTAGTTCTTCTTATAGGTGAAATTCATAGAACACATTTAATTGCAATAGACTGGATGTATTTGCTTGTAAGTAAAGAGGACTGTGAATAATTGATGTCAGCATAATGATCATCATTCACAGTTGTACCATGGTTGGAGTTAATCAATAGGCTAAGCTGCTTACTAAAACGAGAAAAAATGTGTACATGTACATGTACACCTAGGAGATTTAAAACACAGAGTCAGAGCGCCACATGAGATAATTTGCATGTATTTATTCTGCTCGTATTCAAGATTTTGAATAAATGTGGCCGATTTGGCTCATTAGCACACGTGTGGTGCTGTGACTGCATATTTTAAATGAATAGTGACTGACTGTTGTTTACATGTACATGTAGCTAGATAAAATTATTCATGAAGTTCTTATGCAGTGTTCTATGAATTTCATCTTGGCTACTTTATAATCTATTTATATTTTCAATATGAATCACAAAAATGTTGAAATTAGATAAGTATGGAGGATAAAAAAAACCAAAAAACTCTAGGAAGTCATCATTACAAATTTAGTGGGTTCATTACGGCTTGTTCATATATAGCATTGTAAACCGCCGCAAAAACCCTGTTTTTTTTTTTAATGTGAAAATGAATGGCAACAGCGCGCAACAAATGACTTGCACGTAGTCACTGAGCTTTGTGATATAAGATAAAAGAAATGTGAAGCGTATTACACTTTAGTATGTCTGAACGAGTTTTTACAGAACCAGCTTATGCACTTAGCAGTGGAAAGATTATGAAGTTCAACAGCTGTGTATTGATGCATGTTAACAACTGCGGGGAGAGCAAATCATTATGCAAATTACCCATATTGTGACATCACTAGAGATAAAACAATTTCATCAGTGTATTCAGCACTGTTTCTCTTGAAATGTGATCTGTTAATGTGCCTATTTCTCTTTATTGGTGTCACTGCTTTGAATACACAAATTGTTTGTACTTTGGTTTTATATTACTGCAATGTACACGCATAGGTATGTCTCCAAAGAAGTGCCATTAAACTTTCCCCATGAAACATCGTATCTTTCTACTATATACATGTAGTTGTAACTTCTCAGTCAAAACTGTCAGAAATTTGTTTTTTTTATAACCAAGTGTAAAAGTTACTGCGTGGGAGCTCAATAAGTGACATTCTTTTCTCTGTACTGATCTAGTGTGTGGTGAAAAGAACAATAGTTATGAACAATGCATATAAGTCACCCTATTGTGACAGGATGTCAGTGACAGTGAAGCTAAGCCAATATTTCCTGCGCTAGTCAGAGGAAAAGAAGGATTTCTGTTGTAAGGTGCCATGACCGAGAAAAAAACTAATCAGGGGATAGATAGCCTTGTCAATGACCAGGAGAGACACAAATTATCACAAGGCTTCCCTACAGTGTCCTTAGACTCATCTGTCGAGCCTTGACTTATAAGTATAATCTCTGTATTATTTTGATTTTTTTTGAAAGAATGTACTGATATGATTATTGGAAGCAACATAAAAAATACACATTTACATACAGTGTCATTAAACTAATCTGCCAAGCCCCAAGTTTAGCATAACCCGTGTATTATTTTTTTTAATGATTGTGAAATGATGTACTGACATGACCATTCTAAAAGATTTAAACATATACATTCTCATATGTAATGATCTTTATTTTCTTCTGAAATCAGATTGCAGTCTGATATGCAGTATGTGCGCTTGGTTCATGGTTATATTACTGGTAACTTCGTGGATGGATGCATACATTATGTTTCCGCATACTACTCAAACTATATATACTTGTAATTATATTTTCCTCTTTTGAAGGAAGAGCATGAATCACCACGTCCTTGTTATTCCCCTGTCTAAACATTGAAACCGTTAGTGGTTAAAACCAATTCTATATTTGTGAAGTATGGAATGCCAAGGTCAGACTCCATTGGGTGAAACCCAGCTTGAATTAGGAGTGAAACGTGAAAAGTAAGTCATGTCTAACCGTGTTTATAATGGCTTCATGTAGAAATAGATTGTACCATGCTATTACACTGAATCTCTCGGGCCAATACTATGAATGGCACAAGTAAAACCTTAGTGTCAGTACTCCTCTCGAGTCCTCTGTGCCATGCCCATTTAGAGTTGACCCTTGATATATCCTTGTATAATATACTCAGTTTATGAATACATTACATATCAAATAACCAGGTTTCTGGTTGAAGTGATTATCCCAAGTTTTTCCTTAACAAATTAGGGAATTTTGTTTTCATGAAATGCTGTGAACCTTGATAAATCACATCAAATAGAAACTCTAGAAATAAAATCTTACAAGTTTGGATTATTATTGATGTATTAAATCTAATCCGATATTACATCTCATCTTTTCTTTGTATTTCTTTTGAATACAGACATTTACAGCATGGTGCAACTCCCACTTGAGGAAGGCCAATGCAAATATCGAAGAGATCTCAACAGACTTCTGCAATGGTCTAAAACTTATGATGCTCCTTGAGGTGATTTCAAGTGAAAAGCTCCCACCCCCAGAGCGTGGGAAATTGCGCTTCCACAAGATCGCCAATGTGAACAAGGCTCTTGATTTCATAACATCAAAAGGAGTGAGGCTTGTATCCATTGGTGCAGAAGGTATGGTTCCAAACTTTGTTTTCTTTTGCATTCTACCCAAAATACTAGAGCCAGCTCTGCTGTATTGCCATGTTGCACCAACTTGATTAGAATGCAATTATGATATAGTTCTGTTCATTTGAAGATGACCACCCTCCCCGCCCGCCCGCCCGCCTGCCCCATCAACGGTACAGGTAGAGTTTGATCTTTTTCATAGGACAAGCAGCAAGGATGAGGAATTATGTTTTATGAACAATAGAGGGAGCTATAGCACATATTCTTGTTAACTGATTTAACTCAACTGAAATAGCATTATCAGTCCCAACAATTGATTGAATTAGAAATTGAATAGAATAGTTGAGGGATCAGGTTTTAGGATATGTTTATTGAATTTGTTATGAATCAGAGCAATTTTAAGCACCTGGGGCTGGAGGGGCACATTGCCATTGTTAGCGCTAATCAAGTTTGGATGGTAGTAAAATCAATGAAAGAATAACCTTTCCTCTACATCTTATTCAGTATAAAATAAATCGCTTTCTTTTTTTCCTATTTCTATCTCCCCCCTCCTCCTATCAACTACTTTTATCTGGAACATTCTACCCATCTACCTACATCCGAGAAGCCTTTTCCACAGACATTTTTCAAAAACCATCTGAATCTTATCAGTAGTAGTAGTTGTAGTAGTACTGAAATTTTGTATCATTAATTCTCTCTCTCTCTCTCTCCCCCTCTCCCTTTCATTCCTGTTTTCTTCCTATGCACTTAGAAACATGGTACATGGTATTAAGTACTTTTTAAATGTTGCATATTATACCACATATTTTTATGTGTTCAATACCAGAAATCGTTGATATGAACCTGAAGATGATCTTGGGTATGATCTGGACCATCATTCTACGATTTGCCATCCAGGACATCTCAATAGAAGGTGAGAAAACACATCCATCTCACCCACCCACCCCCTTCCCCTCCTTTGATACACTGTACCCTTCAAAGTACAAATCCCTGTTCATAATGATGCGGTAAACTGCCCAGAAACTGCCCAGAAACACTTCAGCAACATGGAAATCATTTCCCCTCTTGAATGAATCTCGTATGAAGGTGAAACGAGCAGCAGTGTGCAGCAGCAGTGTGCAGCAGCAGTGTGCAACAGCACTGATTTGCATATTGTCAGAAATTGATAGATTTGATCAAATCTTTCTTCTTTTTCCCCCTTTTTTAAAGCTATAATAGGTTTTTTTATTTGTTTTAATTTGATTTTAGGCAGTTTTCCTCAACATTTGTGAACAGGGCTTTAGGAGGTGATCTTTGTAACACAAACACCAATACATATTTATAGCTCTATTATTGTTTACATGAATTTTGATTATCAATGAAGATAAATTAGTTCATAATATTTAATGAATTTAGATCTTGATCTAAAAATCAAGAGATTATGCTATTTTGAATAAGAAAAATTTGTACCATTTACATGTTAACTCCCATACCCTATGACGCCAAATTTTAAAGCGTCTTTGCATCAAGAAAAGTGAGATCATTTGACTTTCACGGTTACTTTCAAAATGACAAATTATCTTTTTGTTAATAGGAAGGAGAAATCAATTTGTTTTTGCATGTCATTGCATGGTTTCTTCCGAAACTGGATACTAATTAAAACAGAATGATTTATGGACTGTAGAACTGCTTGCATGTCATGTATTATCCAATTAATGACCAAGTGAGACTTCTTGAAGATGACACCAAAGTTTCAGTAACCATTTAATATCATTATCTCTTGAGAGGATAATGTTGTATATATATATGAAGAATGGGATATATATGACATGGGAAAGAAAATGCATTGACTCCGTTCTTTAAAGCATGGGTTATTAGCATAACACATTAATATTTTTCAAAAGAAAGGAAAAACAAATGGTACATAATATATATTGCCTTTTAAACAATTTGGTTCAAGTGGCACAATCTTTGCTATTGATATTCACAGTATCAAAGCAAAGAGTAATTTTCTCTGAAATACATTTTATTTCATGAAATGCATCTTTAAGAATTTTTAGAAATGTAAATGAATTGCATGATGTTTGTGTCACTATAGACTTTTGTGATGTATATTTTTTTGAAATAATAAGCTTTCTTTTCCAGGCTTGTATTTTTAAATCATCACTGATGATGTTTTCAACAATTAATTTGCTTCCTTTCATTCCCTGGAGAAAAAAATTGAAAGGTCCATGTACTATTTGAAGCCTATTTACAACCACTCATTGACCTTTACTATTTGACCTCTTCCTTTTCAAAAGTTGATACCCCAGTCACACCAACCAGGCTGACAACAGACTGAAAACAGATCGATTAAACAAATTACATTAGCCTGAAAATGGCCCCAAATTCGTTGGTTTAGAATCAGTCTGATGGTGTTGCTGAGGTATGACTGTTATGAGGAAGAGGCTGTATTTGTTGGTAGTTGTTTTAGTATTGCACGCATTGCATGTTGCTCATATCTTACCAGTATTGTTCACACATTCATCTTATTATGCTTCCACAATATTATTTTTTTATATCATTTTCATCACCATCCACTTCCTATATTTTGAGAGGTGGACATTAAAGAGAGAGAGGAGATCCTGATAGTACCATGTATCGGGGGATGAGTAGATCAAATTGTTTACACATACACACAATGAGAGCATTGCAACTATTAAAATTCGTTGTATCATTGCTGGTATTGCATTTTTATCTTGACATAATTCTCAACTACATTTCAATTCATCTTAGCAAACCCTAAACATATCATGGTATCCTAATAGGAATTAAATGAACAGAGAAGACCATTTCATGTTTTACATGTCTGCAAAGATGTTCTAGAATTGTTAAATGTCTTGTATTGTGTGCTTGCGTAGGAGTGCACTTTCTATAGATCTGACGATTGAACTCTGCATTGACATCTTGATTGACCAAATTGGCACTTAAGTGCCCAGAAATTGCATCAAATATAGATGGCTTAATGAATGCAATTCAAAATTTTAACAAAAGTAAATAAATATTGTCGCTTTAGACTAACCTTGGTGGTAGATCATAAACGTCCATTGGAGTGATGGGTTGATGTGTGAATCTAATCTTCTAACTGTGTGTTCTTTGTTTCATTGACTAACCTATCTAGTCATATTGACTAAACTATCTAAGTCGTTCTGATTCAAGTTGATTTCTCCGACAATTCTGTACTTGCCATCTTGTCTTGTAGTGGCTGTGACATTACAGCCGTTTACTCTGGATAGGATGTAATACACTTGTCAAGTCCATTTCTTTTATCTGACTAACTGTTCTAATGTGTCCTAGTCATCTTGACCAGGCAATCTTCTATTGACCTGACTAGTCTATCCTAGTCGGATCCTCTTTTCTGACCACTAGTCTCTTCTATCACACACAACCCATGTCCACTCTTGCCCCGTATGCTGCTCCCGCAATCTAGATCACTCTGCCAAGGACGGCCTTTTGCTGTGGTGTCAGCGCAAGACTGCCCCCTACAGAAACGTCAACATCCAGAACTTCCACAATAGGTAAACAAATTGTTGCTGTAAACAACAATAGAAGTACAGGTAGAGAGTCAGGTAAACGGTATTGTTGTGTTATTAACATAAAACATTGTTTTTACAGGTTTCTTTCTTTGTGAACATACCCACACAGCACACGCATCATATTTGTCAATCTCTCATTCTACTGCATGTCACCTTTTCTTACCTGTATTTATTTTTAACCTCTCATCAAACCCCATCTCATTTTCCATGCAGCATATTTTTTTTCCATTAGTATGCAGGCACCAATAGGAAAGTGCTTGATTAATGCATGGCATGGCTCGTTTGTTCCCTCCTCAATGTTGGATTTTCAAGTTTGTGTTGTCTCTTGCACAGATAATACTGCAAAAGCTGGTCTCTTACTATGGTGTCAACGTAAGACCGCTCCCTACAACAACGTCAACATCAAGGACTTTCATATGAGGTGACTGAAATAATATAAAACAAAACAAAGCTTTGTTTTAATCAGAACATATGCTTTAAAGAAAGAAAGAAAGTCTTCAGGATAGAATTTCTGCCACGCGATGTTATTGCATATGTTTATTTGATATCCTAAATTAATCTTCTCATTGAAATTATATCAGTTCTGATTTTTTTAAATTTTGTTACTTTTTAATCAATCATGGTGAGAAAACACTGAACTCGCCCTCCCATGTGTTCCACAAGTCTTCTTTACCAACATGTATCGATCCTTATTTGCACATTGTGCAGTCAAAAATTTAAAATTATTTAACTAAAGTGGCAAAATAAAACCATTTGGGGTGAAAACAAATATTGGTTCATGCAACAAATGTCCCTACACTTGTGTGATTTTATTTTGTCTCATTTTTAAAGGGTGGTTTACTGTGCCATGTGTAACTGAAGCCCTTTAGTGTTATCAAAAATAGAACATGAACTAATATAGACCACAACAGGTAGTGATGATCCTTCACTTGCTCCTGTAACATTGTCCTACAAACCCATGTAGTCAAACCATAATTTCTCTGTGTATAGATATGTAATGTTTCATAATTGACTCATGTCTTACTTAGTTACTAGTCTTGTCAAAGTCCAGTTTGTTCCTAGTCCACGGTAGTCCTGAAACTCATTTCAAAGAGAAAAATCTTTTTTTTTCCTTTCATCCACCTAGGGTTAGTTTTGACAAAAATCATCATTATGAATTTATGATATATATTTTCAATGACTTAAATTTTCTGTAGTGTACTAGTGACAGGTCTTTGGAATTTTTCTTATAGACAAAAGAAGTGACATAATTTGAACAAAAAAATTGTGATAGGTTTTACTCATGAAGTGTCTTCACATTTGCCTCCCTTTACCCGGGTGAAGTATTAGTTGGTACCTATTAGGAAGACATTCCTTGAAAGCTTCAGTGCCTAATGGTAACCCAGCTTAAGTTTGGATGAAAAGAGTGTAAGCATTATGTTCCTCAAGAAAAAACACTTAACAAATCAAATTGTCATCATTACTACTATTATCTTGAGTGTTATGGGTAGGAAAAACAAATTTTAAAAAGATACATGTCAATGTTCATAATGTCTTTTGAAATGAATGTTGTATGTTCTAGGTCCTTGCATCTTGTAATTAAATCTGCGAGTGAGTTTTTTTTCCCTCTGACACTGAAGGGTAGGTCCAACCTGACAGATAAAGATAACTAGAACTTTAAATTGTTCTCAAATTGGTTTCTTGTGGTCAATGTGAAAAAGGTATTGGATATTGTTCCTGTGATGTCACAGATCTTAGAAAATGATTTATATGATCATGAATTAGTGAGATTGAGCCTACATTTTCTATCCAATACCCTTTTCATGTAAATGTTTGGAAAACCAATATAGGAGTGATTTATTATTCTAGTTATTATAATCATTGTGGATCAGGTTTGACTGACCAGCCCTGGAACGCATGAGGCTTTGTTGTGACCGTTATGCTACAGATCGGTTTTGAAACCAGGCATACACATTCGATGTGCAATACATATCAGGATTGACTAACGGAATGATCTGTCTCTTTACCATATCAAATATTCCCTTGTTATACTCTTTCATTCTCATGGCATGCCTATTTGTCAAAAGAAAGTATTTCTCAATAAAGTTTTGCTGAAAAATATCCATCAAATTTGGCATATTTATGGATATCGTGCATGAATACAACATTGTATATTTCATATAGACTGAACAGATTAGTATTTTATATTGTCATGCATAACTTTAGTAACAGTAATGAAGAATACTTAGGGGAAGCTGCATGTTTTGTTAGATCAGGTAAATAAAAAACATTGGCTAAATAAAATGTGACATGTTTCAATGATCACTCAATATTTCTACTACCATTTTTTATTCTTTCTATTTAATCATTTATTTTATTTTCATTTTATTTGTTTTACTTCTTTGAGGGATAGGGGGTCTAGAATGTGAGAAAGACTTATGTGGCAACAAGTCGATATTAAGCATTATCTTAAGTGCTATACATCAGCAAGTATTTATGATAGTCAAATTAGCCCTTTGGGTGCATGCATGAAACATTCATTTTCCATGTACAGTTAAAGGAAACCTCACCCCTAGAAATAACTAAAGTTATTCTGAGAGATTTAATGTATTCTTACCAATTTATCTACAAGAATCCCCCACCAAAGTGTATGAGAGAGGTATAATGCAAGAATAATGTGCATTTTCTTAGCACGACATGCATCGCCATGTTCTTGATAACGTGACGTACTGTGTGAAGTAAATCTAAATGTATATTCAAATTTATAGATGCTTTCTTCCCAGGTGTGTGTGGTAATGAAGTATATCATTCACCTGCTATTATCATTTGTACTACAATTGTCAGAGCATATTGCATAAATAATTTGGTACTCTTCTCGGGTAAAGGTTTTGCATAAATGAAATGGATTTGTCAACTGCTATATTTGAGTATTTTCAAATAAATTAGTTACGATCGTTTCGCTGTCATATATTTTTCACCAAATATGATTTTTAACCTTCTCAGTTATGATTTTCCCTCATTTTCCCTCATTGAAAAGTAAAGGTTTTTGTTGTTGAATTAAAAAGTATTTCCAACTATAGCATGTGTACAAGTTTGCCTGGTACATCACATTATCAAGAAAATGGCTGTGCCCATGCCATGCTAAAAGGCAAAACATCATGCCAAGAGTGTCTTCATTTATCTCTTGTTCACTTTCGTAAGGAATATTGTACATCAAAGGGTAGGAGTACATCCCATTATTTCACCATACCTACACTTATTCTTTGGGGTGAGGTTTCCTTTAAGCACCCATAAATTAGTTAACGATCAGCAAATGGTATGTAATTGGGGAAATAAAATCTGGGTTTATTGGACTTGAGAGGTTTATAGCCACTCTCAAATAGAGGCTAATTCTTCTCAGAACACAATAACTTCTATCATTAGGGTGTGAAAGAGGAACTATTCCTCAAAAAAAGTACTGTACATTATACATGTGTAAGCCTCCAGGTATAGGTTATGTTAGGGGAAGGTCACAGCTGTAATACTAAAGAAAGGAACTTAAAGAAGGAAGGAAATGTGAGAAAACTTATCGTCTTCTTGGAGCCAGAGAGCCCTTCTGGCTCCAAAGAGATCATTGTCCAAAAGAACAATTTTTAAGTAATTTTTGTAATGCAAAAATGAGGCATTAACTGTTAGGGAATAGAGTCCATGTTGGAACCATTGTACATTGAGAAGGAAAAAAACAACACTTATTTGTTGGTATCATGTTTTGAGAGCCATGTTTAGAGCAGGAACTAGGAGAAGAAAGACTATCCGGAGGTACTGGTATGGGGCTTTCATCCATCAATCTTATTCTATATGCAGTTCCTGCAAGTCAAAGTCGGCCTTTTCTTGATAAGATACCAGACAAGCATTGAAGCTATTATACTATGAATTGTGGGAACAAATATACAATTAACAACTAAATAGTTCATATTCCTTGTAAATTTGATTTTGTTTTTTGTTCGTTGATTTTGTTGATTTTTTTTTGGGGGGGGGAGGAGGGTATTTTTCTTCAATCAATAATAAAAGAGGACGGGTTAAATTAGGGCCTTTGTTGAAAACTATTAGATTTAAGCTTTGATATGTTGTATTCTCAAGAAACATAAAGTGGGACTTGGTAAAGGTTTGAATAACTTTTAAATGTACTTGTAAAGAAAACTTCAGCTCTTAACCTGGCGTTGATGATACGATGCCAATGAGACTTGATAACAAAGGAAAATGTAAGTTGTCTGTTAAACTGATAGATAAAGACACAGGGTACATGTTGTCTGATATAGGGCCCTGGCCTGTAGGGGATTAAATTGTGTTAAAGTATAAGAGTTGATGCCCTTCTGGTTTCAAATTGATGATGTTTGTCTACTGATATTTTTTGTTAGTGTAGCTGCTATGATATCTCATAAGAAAATATATACATCATTTATCTAAGTGTTAACAGCATCCAAACTTGAAGCCATTATAGTCGTTTGTTTATCTTAAATATTCCTGTGTGGTCTACATACATGTTAATTGTCTACTCAGCTCTTAAGTCAAATTAAAGAATATGTGCACACAGAGCTCAGCTGCTTGTGGACTAAAAGGAAATTTCAAATTGATTATAATATTCAAAATCTTCTGGCAAATGTGATTTTCTAGCAGAATAATAATTGTATTAAACACAAAATATCCTTTTCTGATAGTTGGGCTGACTTTGTAATTCTTTCTTACAAAACATCTTTCTTAATAAGCTTACATTGTTTGGTTTTGATGAGCAAACAACAGTGTCGCCACAAAACTTAGACAAATTTGTATTTTACAGTATGAGTAACACTGCTAAAAATGTAAAAGGAAATAAGAGTTCATCACACATTAAAGAGTGATGTGAGTATTGAGAAACTTTGTTTCAAAAGTCGATGTAGATTGTCATACATGTCATAAGTTTAATAATTCAAAAAAGTTGATTTCATATTTGACATTGAAATGTTTGTTTCAGTTTACTCACTTTCTTTTTAATCCGTTTTCCCATTTATTTCCTCCTCTCATTTGGACTGTATCCAAAATTTCCATATTTCCTCTCCGTTCTGTCTATTTTTCCCCTCTTTTGTCTCTCATCCACCTTTGCGTCTTCCTCACTATCTCATTTCTTATGCCCTTTCAATTTTTTAATTCTTCCCTTTCTGCTACATTCCCTGCTACTCTTCCCCACTCAATCCTGCCACACCCTTTATTGCACCCATGACTGACTGTCTACAGCTGGAAGGACGGCCTGGGTTTCTGTGCCCTGATCCATAGGCATCGCCCAGATCTTCTGGACTACAGCAAACTAAAGAAGGTAAGTAGGATATCTGTCCCTCATCGGCCTAACTCTCTCTCTCTACAGCTGTCGTCTCCTAGAAACTAAAAGTCTGGCAACACTTTGCTCCTGTGAACTCTAATCATATCATGTACCCAGAATTTTACTCAAGTTCAACTCAAAGATCAATTTGAAATCTGTTCACCAACCAAGGATGCATTAAGAACTCAGTCAAAAAATATGTTGCTTTGATTGAAATTAGAAAAATAAGGGAAAAAAACCCCAAACAATTAAATAGAAAGTATGGGGAAAATCAGCTTAATATTGGAATTTTGCAAATTTTTCATGACATAAAAATGACTATGTAATTGAGACTAAATGGCATATCTCCATCAAGACTTTGTGATTTTATTTCTTCAAGTTATTCTGTGCTCAGGAGTAGCCCTTTGAAATGACTGTTATGCAATTGTCAATGAAATGTTGGTATATGACTTTGGGTTTAAATTGTTTTGGGAAGGATTGTCCATTACTGATAGGATGGTATGGTTAGAGTTAAACAGTCTGTCCTGGATGTTGCCAATTTGGAACATCGTAGAAGGAGAGTTTTATAATGAGAAGT
This sequence comes from Mesocentrotus franciscanus, assembly GCA_037976565.1. Lineage (NCBI taxonomy): Eukaryota > Metazoa > Echinodermata > Echinoidea > Camarodonta > Strongylocentrotidae > Mesocentrotus > Mesocentrotus franciscanus. The sequence goes on along the minus strand of CP137669.1, from coordinate 38,858,567 downwards.
GTTGCTGGACTTGGTAGAGGGAGAGAAGGGCTCAAATTTGGCTGATCCACATCCTATCTCTACCACATTATCCTTCTTATGTTCCTGAACTACAGAGTGCAGCATCAAATTTATTCCATTGCTTATTAAGAGAGGCAGTTGTGAATGCGTCCTCAAAGGTTAATTCATGGAGCTCCAAATAGTTCCCTCCCACACACAATCTTTATTGGAGGGAACTGCTTTCGTGCCCCATGAATTTGACTTCTTAACGAAGGCAACTTCCATTGACGTATCTGTCTCAAGTTGTAATAATGGTCTGGCAATTATATTCAAATTAGGGAAATTCCCTGCTGCACTCTGCTTGGTTCTTGGCTTTGTAAATCTCACATTGGTATCTCGGTAAACACTTACACACATGTTAATGCTGTCAACTTTTGCGCTATTTTTTTCTCTCCAGCTTGTAGAGAGCTGAGAAATTCATGAAGCACAAGAATGATACACACCTCATGTTTGAGGGTTTTTTTCCATTTTCATCATGCCTTCATCATCTCAATGCGCATACATTTAATACTCTTTCAAATCTAATTGATTTACCAGTACATGTGGGAATATTTGGGCTTATGAAGAATATGGCTAATACTTCCTTCCCTCTCAAATCTATTGATTTACATCAAGATATATTTGGGGTCATTTAGGAATGTGGCTAATATTTTCTTACTCATCATCCATCCTTAACTATTTTTGGCACTTTGTTAATATAAATTGGGATCGAATTCACATTTTTATTTGTCCTCTTATCACGTTCATCTGGATGAATGTAGATGTAATAGGAATATTTGGCCTATTTCATAAAATTCAGACCTTTTCTTTGGTAAATACTGGTACCTGATAGCCCCTACCTTACCACTTCATTTTATTTATGAGCTTTTAATTCATGAAACTCTTAAAGATTTGAATTGAATTTGAATCATGATGAAAAGCTTTAAAATTATGAGGACTTATAATAAGTAATAATATAATGATATATATAATGTGCCATCAAGGTATATTTTGCATTGTTTTTCGGGGAGGGGGGGGGGGTAACGTTTTCATCTATATGTTCAAATCATGTCATTTCAATAGTCAGGGCTCAACACTAACAGGCGCCAAAAATATATGTCTGTACCCCCCAATTTGTGAAGTTTTTACATAGGGGTCATACATACATACAGACGGACATACAGACCCTCTTTCAAAAAAGTTAATGTGGAGCTCTACATTAGTCATTAATTCATCATATCTATTAGTTTAAAAAGTGATAGTTTCTCAGCCCAAACTACATATGGTTTTATGAAGTTTTAATACATTTTGGAGAAAGAAAAAAAATACATTTTCAATATTCACACTTTACAATATAACATCCAGGGAGAATGCAAATTTGCTAAATATCAACAAACTTAGCATGAGAATGCATCAGTTTGCATGGCAGTCATATAATGTAATGCGTGCAATATAGCCTCCATTATAATTGCATTTAAACCAATATATATTTTTGTTAGACCTTATAGGAAGCCTGTATGTTTCTGTCGTTGTACATACATTCATTTCATATCCATATTCACTTATGAGATATCAATGGGTTTATAGAAGGAGGATGTTATAGAGATAAGGTGTGTAGTGCCTGTATTATATGAAGCATGAGGCATGGAAATCTTACTTGGTCATCTTTAGGATGTGGAGTCCGATTCGTTATAACATTTGATGAAGGTAACATCGAGCATAGGTAACATGTTTTGTCTTTTGTCTTTGAGTATTATGCAGTTGCATGTAGGCCATCTATACACAGGCCTTCTAGGTATTTATACACTCGTTTAATAATGGATGACATTCATGACATTTGGCCATCAACAAGAATTATTTTATATTTTTGGCTAATAATTGAAAATGAATTTAAATATATCTTAGTTATGCCATTGCTCTTCCCCTGAAATGTTTTTTTCTTTTTCTTTTTAAGTATTGATCAAGGACATGGGGAAAAGAGTTTGTTGCACATTTTTGCATTTTGTCCTAAACTTGAATTTCCTGAAAGGGAAAACAAATGGGGAAGATATGGAAGAAGGGAATAATGAGCTGGTACACTGAGTGCAGTTTTATTTGGGATAGAAGATGAATTGTCCATAGATCCCAGTCCAAGATGTCTCTAGTCCTGTTCCCAACAGGTTCTTATGAGCTTATGAGTTGAATGGATATATGGACTATAGCATGTTTGGAGCTCCTGTAGTCTACAGTTGCTGGGCCTGTTTGGAATGTCTGGAATTCAACATGCTCTGTGCATTGCTCTCACTGATCACTGCTGTACCCCATTATATGTGCATGTTGGCACATTTGTGTATATGTGTGTGTGTCTGAGGTAGAGAGATCATATTCATTGCCATTGATATTCTAAAGCTATTTTTATATCTAACCCTCCCTGTCCATTGGGATCTATCGGTATGACAGACTCTGGTGTTAAAGGGTTTAGAACCTCTTGGCATTAAGGAGTGCAAGATCAGTTACATGGGGAGGGGTATTAGAACCAGTGGTGTTAAGGGTTCAGGGTACGTCCATTCCAATAAGGCAAGGGCAAGGTCTTAGGGACCATATCAAGAAGGGAAGGGTATTTCAAGCTTTGATGTACAGGTTTTAGGGACCATTTTAAGAGGGGATGGGCATTACAAGGGGAAGGTGTATTTGTACCATTTTCGGTGAAACAGCTTGATCTTTGGTGTTTATCTGAAATCACTGATTGTGGCAACATGAAGAGGATGAGAAAGGGATGGGCAAGATGGGCAACATGAAGAGGATGAGAAAGGGATGGGACAAACAAGTTATTCAAAGAAGTGTATGCAAGTTGTTGGTCAAACTCCCCCTACTGTAAATAATGTGTAGTCAAGCGAGAAAGAGAAAAAAAGGTCTTGATTGATTCATAGACAATATCATGTATTGCATTCAGACTGAAAAGTGTAAAATTGCATAAGAAGAGGGATGAAGGCTACTACTGATTTGATCCAATGTATAACCCATTGAGCATGTAGAAGAAGTTGAAGTTGAATTTAGAGCCCTGTCATTGTTGAAATTAATTGATGACATTGGTCTTTGAGATGCATGCCAAAATTTCCCAGAATAGCCAGGGCATTCATTCAATGAATTTAAAGGTTAAAGTGGGTATCAGTGGGATGGATTCAAGATGATGGCATCTGCTAGAGTGTTAGTACACATGGCATGACCAAGGTTGGTGTTCTCATGTGTCCTCTGCATATACAAAGCCTATAATATGATAAAGGATTTTTAAAATATTTTTTTATAGAGAGGGGGGGGCATTGTTTGGAGTTGGCACCTTCCCCAGCTCTTATAGGCCCCTCCTTTTGGTGCATGAAGACACTTTTCCCACTTAGCCAGTTTAGCCACTATGCTTCCACATACGTTGGGTCTCTAGAAAAGAAATCACTGTCCTAAGAATACAGATGGTGGTACATTTCATTCTCCCAATTGAGTAATAAGTTTTTAGAAAAATTGCATATTTGGCAGTTGTTGGGGGGGGGGTCATATGGGTATTTGTACCAAATTTATCTTGTACTTATCTTTCCTTTTTGCTGCCAAAGCTCTGCATGGGCTTGAATTAAAACAGTAAAGAATTATCCACTGGTATCTATTAAGAGCAAAGACGTCTTTGGAACTGTCTGTTGTCAGTGATTAATGTAATGGATAAAGTATGTCAGATGAGGTGAAATCATGAGGGTACTGGGCGTTAGGCACTAGGGTTATGTTACCATACCTTGCATTCTTCATTGTGTCACCAGGTTACAAGGAGCTATTTTCCTAATTCAGGCTTCTTTATATCCTATTTCAGTGTATGCATCCATCAAGACTGTTTTTGTGGGTTTAATATGGACTCAAAATATTGGCTTGATGAAGGTCGTAGTATAAGGATAAATTGTGGTCTGTCAGGAATACATGTACCGGTATTTGTTTGAGAGTCTGAAGCAAGGAACTAGATTATATGTGTAGAATGTACGATTCCCTGGTGAAGTATGATGGGGGAGGGCATGTTGTAAAAATAACATAGAAGGCAACGTTTGATTGGCCCTATGTGGTTAACTTGTCTTGTCTATGTCTGCCTTATGTGACAATGTTGTGTGGGCCATGTCTGCCCTTTATAGCAATGGCATGATGGACATGTCTGCCCTTTGTGGGCAGTAGTGCTGTTTGGCCCTATGTGACAATGTTGTATGTGGCCCCTTGTGGGCAATGTTGCGTGTGGCCCTTTGTGGGCAATGTTGTGTTGACTTTGTTTTTCCTACCCATATAGGATGACCCAGCCACCAACCTGGAGCTTGCTTTCTCTGTGGCTGAGAAGCACCTTGACATCCCCAGGATGTTGGATGCAGAAGGTGAGTTCTTTCATCAATGCTTGAACATTTGCTCCGGCGACGATTCCTTAGTCTTTATTTAGTCTGAATTTCCATGCAATGGGTCCGGACGACATATGACTTTTATTCATTTATTTCATCCAAAAATGTCTTTATGTGACCATTGACTAATGGTTCTTTCGGTATCACTACCATCTGTCAGTGGTTGTTCCCTAAGATTTTGAATGAAATAAATTGAAAAAACAGGAGGCCCGTTCACACATAACAATTAGTGCGATTTGGATCGCGATGCGAAAATTGATTTTTAAATCTCACTTTTTTTCTGTAGGTATGAAGGCCCGTAGTATCTCACATACAGAACACATTGCATGGAATCGCAGGGTTAGGGTTAGTGATTGGCTTTAGGTTAGGGTTAGGTATACTGTTCTTTCTGTTTGGAGATGAAGTTAATTTAGGTGGAGCATTCGTAGCCAGAGCATGTGTTGTATAACCCTTTCATGGTCATCTCGATTAATGAAACAAACAAGAATTTGCTTCTTATTATATATGAAATTAACAAGAATCCTACAGAGATCATAATATGAACAGAATTGATAAAGGGGAATGATTTTTTTTAATTGTAAAAATAGCTGTCCTGAACAATTAGTGAAAGTGTCTGATTTCATGGTAGTCTTACAAGCTAAGTCTACCCCATCTCAGGTGCATTTCATTTTCAACTTGCAGTACACATCTCCTTTCACAGTTACTATTTGAAGCTGATACTTGTGATATAGTGTACCTGCATGGAAACTTAAACATACATGTTTTAAATGGTCATTTCGGTGGAAACTTTTGTGAATTCATTGGGGTAGAGTAAATCCGATAAAATAAGACTATTGCACTAGTAAAAACAAATATTGGTTTCCAGTTCCTAATAAATTGATTCAACTTATCAGACATATAATTTCAAAATAACTTGAACTTGCCATAAATGGGATGTCCCATGTTTGTCTTGCAGACTATATTGATGTGACTTTTCTTCTTTATTGTACAGACTTGATGAATACCGCAAGGCCTGATGACAAGTCCATCATGACATATGTCTCTGCATATTACCATGCTTTCTCTGGGGCACAGAAGGTAAGCTAAAGTGTTTCAAACATTCTACATGGCCTCATGGCATATCATTCCTGTTTTTATGTACATATTTAGCAATATTGCTTGAGTACTGTTAATCCATAACAGTACATTGTCACCTTTTAGTGACGTAATCTTTTGATCTAGAATGCTAGGAATTACACATTATACATGAGCAGAAAGAGCAAAAATCATTGAATGTTTGAAGCATGTTTCCAATGCAGTACATTGTGCCATCCTCGAATAAGAACAATTTAATTGTTACTAATCAGTCAAGTCTTTAAATTGGCAATGTGATTTAAAATATAAAATCACCATATTTTGCAATATTTCGCAAGGAGTGGAAAATGCCAATTTGAGGAGGGAAAACTGATTAATTTAGATAATAAGAAAACTCTGAACTGCTACCTGTTAACCTATTATGAATGTTTGAAGTTTGAAGTTTATTTGTTTCACATTTACATTACAAAAACAATTTAAATTCTTTTTTTTTATTTTTTATTTTATATACAAGCGTATAAGCATAGATTACACCCACAAAAAAATTAAAGATTTCAAATCAAGTATAATGTACGGAAAATAGGTACGAAGTTTTGAAAAGTATAGATACTGTATGACAGGTAAGGTAAAACAATGTAAAATGTGTTAAAAGGGAAAGGAAGAATGGCCTGTATTATTTTATAGAATGATCGCATGTGCGAACATGATTTGTAATGGTTTCTCGATGGCAGAATACTATTATGTTCATTCATGCTAATGGATAATATTTTCATGCCAGAATAGTTCTCCCTCCCCCAAAAAAAAAAAATAATAAAATAAATAAATAAATAAATAAATAAATAAATAAATAAATAATAAAAAAAATAAATAAATAAATAAATAAATAAAAAAATAAAAAATAAATAAATAAATAAATAAATAAAAAATAAAAATAAAAAATAAACTAGAAATGTAATTCGTCATGAGGACGAATTAGGTGGTCTGTTATGTAATCTGAATAACTGATCTTGTAGAAAATTGTCTTAGCTACAACATAGCAAAATTTGGAAGAAAATCGATCCATATTTACAGATACAATCAATTTTCCATAAATATGCTGACGTCATAATATGCAAATTCGTATTTTGAGTTCCAAGGCCAAAGGGCAAAGGGCAGAGCTATAGAAAATTAAGGAACATTACAAGACATAATAGAAGGAGAACGAGAACCAGAGCAGGCGGGAGAGGTAGATGAGAGAGAAGAAAAAGAGAAGGGCAGAGGCAGAGGGAGACAGAGTAAGAGAATAAGAGGGAGGCAAGAGGTTTAGGTAGAGGGAGGCAGAGATAGGGAGAGAGTGAAAGAGTAGAGAGAGAGAGAGATGCAAAGACAGAGCAAGAGAAGGATAGGGGGCAGAACAAGAGAGGGGAAGGGAAACAGAGCAAGAGAGAGAGAGAGAGAGCAAGAGAAAGAGATGCAATGGAGAACGATGCATTTAATATTTCCAGCCTAAATAGAATTGAATATTTACTATATTATAGAGAAAGAGAGAAGTTATAGACATGTAAACAATTCTATGTCCATGGGAGAGACGTAAACATTGCATATACCTGGGCTGAATAACTGGAAAGTATAAACGTCTGGGAAGGAGACTAACATCATAAAAATGGGATGATTTGATATATTCCAACAGATTTGGGAGATTAACCCTATAGGTTTGATACACGACAAGGAATCAGATTTCCCATAGGGTTGTACTCAAACGATTGACATTCTTCTCCCATAGATATAACACGCAAAATTAGGCATTTTATTACATTGTTTGTGATTGTATATGATAATATGTTATAATAGTCGAAGAAGATCATAAAATCAAATTTAAAACGACGGCAAAAAAAAAAAAAAAATGACCCACCAGGAATCGAACTTGGGTCGCCGGAATGGGAGGCAAGTGCTATGACCACTATACCAAAATAATCCACATAGACATTACACGTGAACGGAAAATGGAATTCTCAAATCCCACTTTGCAAGTGAAATATGAGCATGATCCCGGCATCTGATCGAAAAATAAAGGGCACACTTGTGATAGCTTATTGTCTCAGCTACAACATACTCGAAGCTCAGCGAAAACAAAACTAAAACGACGGAGATATTGCTCGCGAAAGACGGTAATGTAGAATCCAGTTTTGAGAAAAAGTCATGTCCCATAGAGAATACACGCAAAATGTGAAAAATTGACATGCCTCCTTTAATCGCCAAAATACGCCATGATGCCTTTGTCAAAATGAAAATTCGTGATGACTGCATTTGTAGAGAATTGTCTCAGCTAGAACATATTAAAATTTGGAAGAAAATCGACAATCTGTTACTGCAATATTGTCAAATGAATACAAAAATTATGATGTCATATTTTCAAAATCAAATTTTCGAGTTCATATGCAAATATGACGACGTCAGAACATACGATTGGACAAAATTATACATGAAATCACATATAAATTTCATGGGCTTCCAGAAAACGTTAAAAATTTGGGGTATTTAGGCATTCTGACGAGCTATGGCGGATTTTATATAGACATGTTTTTACCACTTTTTACATTATATTGCCCATTGACGCGCACGAATTTTAAAGTTTGACGCACGCGTGTGGCATTATGGAAGGTCGAGAATGACTGGAAATAGTTGGAAATTGTCAAAAATAGTGTCAGGAATACAAACCATGCGAAAAACGGCGTTTTACGATGTGTACGCTGCGCGCGCATGACGCGCGCGGACGCGCACGGACGGAAATTTTTGAAATGCTTAAAATGACCTGATTCGTACTCTCTTTTAATAGTTAAGTGATTTTGAGCATATTAAAATTTTGACGCGCGCGTCCTGACCTTTATACGACCTTTGACGACATAACTTGTTGACTCTTGACCGGAAGTATATGTGATATGAATATGAATGACCTTTGATTACGCATCATGAAGATATGATTGATCATGTGATTTCACAAAATGGCGCCTGGATGACGTCACGATGACCTGATGACCTTGAAAATGTTCTTGTCACGTCTTATGACAATGACCCTTGACTGTGCCAAAATTGAAAGAAATTGACTGTACCGATCTTGAGTTATCCTAGGAACAAAAAAGGGGGAGAAATAAATAAAAATAAATAAATAAATAAAGAAGAAAGAAAATTCTGACGAAACTAATAGGTGATCTGTCGATACCGACAGACCACCTAATAAATAAAAATAAACAGATAAAAATAAGAATAAGTAGAGATTGAAGCAGTAAATTGTTCAAATTGGTGCATATGAAATGGTCTGTGTATTTCTTCAGCTTCGTTCACATGGTAAACCTCTTCAAAAAACTGCAGCAGCAGCAAAAGCAGTCCATTTGACATATATATAAATGGCAAGTAGGGATTTAAAAACAAAAAGCTTTGTAGAACAAAGGCCACTACCGGGTAAGTTTCCTTTTCTGTGTCTATCTACAGAACAAAAAATGTGAGACACACTATACTTACACTATTTTATACAGCATTTACACTGCATTTTACCCTGCGTTTTGCTAGGAAGTTATGTTAAATAGTTGTGTGAATGGAGCTCTCTTTGAAGGAAGATGCAGCATGTTAGTGTGCACCTATGTGAACGATGCAGTGATGTGTAATGGTCCAAAAAAATTCTGATTAGGTTTTCACACCTATCTGCTCTTAGCTGCAGCTGATCACAAACTAATAACTCTCTGCATCGTGTATGATTGCAAGCAATACAAGTAATCCATTTCACCATCTACACTACTGGATATAGCATCAAACAGTACTGCTCTCCTTGGGGAAAGTGCATTTTAAAGGAATTTCAAGCTTCATTTATATTTATATTTTACTTCTGGAGTCATTGAACCGAAGAAGATTTGGATACTAGACTGCCTCCCAAATTTGTTTTGATGAGAACTTATTTAGCCATCTCTGTGTGAAATGTGGATCATTTTATGTCCATTTTAAAGCGAAATTTAAATTCAAAATGTAAGTATTTGTCTGGATTTCAAATTGCCTCTCTGATGCTATATCGTCTGTTCAGAACAAGAAGGGTGTCAAATCAAAAGTATATGAGATAAACTACCTTCTGGCTCCAAACAGATGGTACAGGTTTGTTGTACAGCTTGTGTGCATAGAGTGGATCTAAACTAGGCAGTATACAGACATTCAGACTACACAAGATATTCTCCACCACTAACCACACCAGGGAGTAAATACATGCCATGTCTTACTCTTATTGATTGTCTTTGGGTTGTAGGCGGAGACAGCAGCTGGGCGTATCAACAAGGTTCTTGGTCTCAACATGGAGAATCAGCGTCTCATGGACGAGTATGAGAAACTAGCTAGTGATGTAAGTATGAAGAAACCTGTTTATAACTATAAATGGTGCAGACGGGAGACATGATACAGTGGTCTTTCTAACCTTAGCTAAAGCAGCTTTAATTGTATTACGTACTCGTGGGCTTATGTTGTAGACAGTTTTACTTCATTTGACCACATCGGGACAAGTGGGTGAATTCCCATGCAAATAAGGTTTATCAAAATAATTTTTTTTAGTAGAATATGATCTTAACACGTGTCCAGACTAATTGAAAATTCATCATGAAGAAAGGTATTAAAGTAATTGTATGGCAAGGCATGAAATATTCTTACATAACACATCTATTAGCAGTTGCATTTGCTCTCAGTCCAATCATGTATAATTTTCAAAATACTGTTACTGACTTACTAGTGCCTTATAAAAGCACTGTAGTTCTATTATGTATTATGAACATTCTGTTAATTGATATTGCTTGAAACTCATCCATGACTTTATCATACAGATACATGTAAAGATAATAAACACATTTGATAATTATATATTCATGGTCCACAAAGTGAAAATTTGCTATCAATAGCATTACAGGAATTGGTATAGAACAGTAGCAGATTATTGTGTATTATTGTGTATTAATTTTGTGATTGAATTTTTAATTGATTTTGTTTTTGATGAAATTCTTTAGTTGCTTGAATGGATCAGGAGAAAGAAACCTTGGCTGGAAGACAGAACTCTCCAAGAAAGCACTCTTGATGCAATGCAGGTTAGTTCTTTTTTTGTACTCCAGTAAGGGTGTCATGATCTAGTGGGTAAATCACTGGTCTGTGGTTCAAATCCTGGCCATGACACTAGCATCGTATTGCAAGGCATTCATCTACATTTGCCACTCTCTACCCTGGTGATTTAAGTAGGTGTCCAGTAGGAAGAAATTCCTTGAATGCCTTATTATGGTAGCACTCTATAATCCTGACTATTATTATTATGTATACCGGTATATACCTTTTCTATGTCCTTCTTTTCCCCTCCGTCTTTTTCTGTTTTTCCTTCACATCATGCCTGTGGATGTGAAGCAGTCACATTCATTCATGGATAATCTCTCTACAAATTGTTTATATTGCATTCCTGGACAGTTCTTTCATGTAAGATAAGGTTTTTAAAACTTTCCAGTTGTATGTAGACTTTGAAGATAACTAAGTATATTGAAATAAACATGAGAATTATTACACGAAACTGAAATATTGTTGTTACCGTTGTTCATCTGCCGATTTGTCCTGATTCTTTTTACTTGTCCAATATGCCATCAACTGGGTATGAATAATCTTTGTTAAACTGTTTAGTTTGATGTTATTAAATTATGCCATGGTGTAGTGATGCAGGTATATAATTAGAAATGTCCCCTAACATAGACTATGTACTTCCTCTTAATATCCCTTTTAGAGATGAAGAAAACTATTCATATAGCCCTTGGTCATACAAACATCTCTACTGTGTCTTTGTGTTCAGTTGTAAAATTTTGGTCAAAAGCTTAAAATTTATGTGAGCATAATTCATCACATAAGAGATGTAAACCTGTAATCTTATTTCCTGAGTATACTAACCATATATAGTTCAATCTTTTGATTCAGTTTATTGTAATAACTTAAGTTCTTCAGTGATTTCAAGTCTCTACAAGTCTCTGTGATATAGATTTGTCTGTAAATCATTCAGTTGTAAATGCATTGTGCTGTCAGTTTTCTGGTGAATACTGTATAAGCAGTTATTTTTCCAAATTTTGCGAATCCAACATGTAATAATATTTCCAGCAAGTAATGCTGTATGTCAAAATCACTAAAGTAAGCCCCATTGCATGTTACACACGGCGTCTATATAGAATAGCACAAGCCGTCACTGGGTCATTCAGCGCAATTTGAGACCACACTGATCATAATGGGGCATTTCAATAGATTATTATTCTTATATTATGATTGTGATACTCAGTAATGAGTTCATGATCCACGGAAATAGAATGATTGTTATTGGAAAGTATATAATTGGTAGTGGTTGTGGCTTTTACATGAAATTAACAACTCGCAAATTTGTCCTTCAACCCTTGATCAGCAAAAATACCTTTATGCTAAAATATTGGTTTTATACAGTAATAGATTGCATAGTTGTAAACATGTGATAATTGTTTTCCTTGTCATGATGTGATGAACAGAAAAAGCTTGATGAGTTCCGCACGTACCGCGGCAAAGAAAAGCCTCCCAAGACTGAAGACAAAGCCCGTCTGGAGACAAACTTCAACACACTTCAAACCAAACTTCAGCTCACCAACCGACCAGCGTATAGGCCAACTGAAGGCAAACTTGTTTCGGTAAGCTTACATTTATTCTACTGGTGCTGATGTTAGCAAAGGTTGATTTATACATGTGATGAAAAAGATGGGAAGGTTGATTTGGCCAATAAAGACTCTTTGATAGATGTATAACCTTATTTAATTTTTCCACGCAAAGCTTTACCAGCAAAAAACATGATCCCAAATGAATGACTCTCCACTTTGATATTTGCAACTAGGAGATCTTAGGAATTAAAGCAAGCCAGTTGGCCCATGCTGTAGTGTAAGGTATTAATCCTCTTGAAGAGGGAGAAAAGCTGTAGGTCCCTTGGTTGTTTTCCTACTTCTTAATGTGTATTATCTACCTGCAATACTCTCCCATGTACACATCTGTGTGGGTGATTTTCATTGTATCTGGTTGTCAGCAAGTTGATGCTATATGGTTTACAATCAGCTGGCCTAAATACCATAGCATATTAATACTATATGATGAAAATTAACAATGACTTATGAATACATTCACTTTAAACGGTGTAAGTATTTAAAATTTGTATTAATTTATTCCCAATTCAGGACATTGCCAAAGCCTGGAAGGGACTGGAAACCTCTGAGAAAGGCTTTGAAGATTGGCTGCTGGCTGAGATGAGGAGGTAATTACTGCAGAGATATGGAATCATAGCATATTGAGAGAGAAAGTTGTGACATGGGCTTGCATATATGCACTCTACGGTCAATTCATGGAGCTGGAAGTAGTAACCTCCCACTTATTACCTCTATGGGATGGAACTCTTCAGCACTCCATGAATCTCACCTATGAACAAGCGCAACTTCCTGTGATGTAACCATCTCAATGATTTACAAATGGAACCCCCTTTTTATTGTCGGCTAGCTAGGTTCCTTAGTTTGCCAGTGATAACTTCTGTAACTACTGCTGAAAGATGCTCCCTTTGAGGAAAGTTGAGATAAGATTTGGGCAAAGTAATTGAAGGAAACAATATTGTTAATATTATCACTATTCTTATTGTAGATTGGAGAGACTGGATCATTTGGCCAAGAAATTCAGACACAAGTGTGATATCCATGAAGCTTGGGCTGCAGGCAAAGAAGAAATTCTTAGGGAAGACTTTTCAGGAATGAGACTTAATGATCTGAAGGTAAGCAACAATTTTCTCTTTATCCCATGTAATCATTCTCACCTAGTTCTTTGTAATCCTTTTAAACAAGTTGGAGCCCTTTGTCTGCAAAACAAACTGAAATTGCATGAATATAATAGTTCATAGGAGAAATATGTTGTAAGAGCCTATCTACATGCGCAAGAACTGGAACATGACTGTTTGTTCAATAATTGATAGTTCGATTCCTAAAGATTAGTTGTTCTTGTTGAAGGCAAGTAGCGATATATTATTATGGGACACCAAGCATAATACCTGTGATCTGTAGCAAAATCAATAATTTCATAATGAAATCAATCCTATCCATTTTTTTGGTGCTAGAAATTGATTGATTTTGCAACAAAATTACTGACTTTGATAGAGAGCCATACGTATATTTGGCGCCCCATCAACATATTTTCATTTCTCAGAGAAATACTACAGAGCATGTTTGAAAATTTGCAAAAGGAACTTGCTATTCAACATATTCAAGTGCGAATGAAAGTGCTTGAAATGATGTACAATGCTTAAAGTACTATTTAACAATTTGACATGATTCTGAAAGTAGTTTAGTTCTTCCTAAATTCAGCTTAAAACATAAGAATACTTTCTTTTAATTAAGCATCGTATTCAATTTGCTGTACAATTAATAATACAATTTAAATCTGTTGATTGATTACTTTTTTTATTATAATTGTTGATCATTAATACATTGAATCTCTCTTATCTATTGAGTCACATTTATAATTTGTGTTGAATTCTTATTGCAGGCTATGTGTAGGAAACATGAAGCATTTGAGAGTGACTTAGCAGCTCACCAGGATCGAGTCGAACAGATTGCAGCCATCGCTCAGGAAATGAAGTAAATTTCTTCTTATATTTCATCTTCATCTTTCCATCCATTTATCATAAAGATATTGCAAGCTTATGATGTATTATTAATAATGATGATGATAACATCTACCAATTAGTACGCTCTACAAAGTACAACAAAATCACAGCGTTACGAAGTAAATGATACATGATATTGAAATAAATTTAACAAAATTACTGATTTTGATAGAGAACCACGAGTATGATATTTGGCACCCCATAATTGGCATTATCATATTTTCATTTCTTAGAGAAATACTACAGAACATGCTTGGAAATTTGGAAAAGGAACTTGCTATTTAACATATTCAAGTGCGAATGAAAGTGCTTGAATTGATGTACAATTCTTAAAGTACTATTTAACAATTTGACATGATTCTGGTGTTGTTTGATTTATCACTTTCTTATTATATTTGATTTTCATCTCTTCATCCATTTGTCATAAATATGGTAATAGTAATAATGATGATGATAACTAGCACTTGGTACGGTCTACATAGTACAACTTTATTACAGGGCTTACAAAATAAATTATACATGATATTGAAAATAAACGATCGTTGAATAGCTTTAATTAGTTTAGAAACTGATTTTTTAATTTTTTTTTTCCTCCAGTGATCTTGAGTACCATGCTATTGGGCCTATCAACCAGCGATGTCAGACGATCTGTGACCAATGGGATACCTTGGGCTCCCTCTCCATGGGACGATCAGAAGCCCTTGCTGTATGTTTCATTCACATTATTATATCATGTGCACAGACATTAATGTATCTTACTGCTTTACAATTGAATTAAACTCAAAAGTGATTTATAGAACCTTTAGAAATGCAGAAAATGCCTAGAGCCCTACTCAAACAGAGTGAAGTGTTAGAAATTCAATTGGTTTTATCTTGTTTATATTTAAAGGTCATGTATAAAGCTTAGTAAACTTTCAAAACCTTTCGTCAGAATTATTTGCTTTTAGATGATAAATAGCAAGATACTAGCCATATAAAGATGCTGTTTTTTCTCCTCAAATTGAATATTTAACAAATGTTAGGGATAAATTATATATATATATATATAGCCTGGGATCTAAAAATTCTTTGGTCAATCTGTGTAGTCCACACATGTAAAAACTATGGAGAGTTAAAACCTTTTGATTAAAAATCTTTTGATTGATTAAATTGATTTAAAATGTGATTTCTCTTTTTATTACATCATCATAATGTAGTACATCATCATTCTCTTTGATATAGGAAGGAAGTTTGAGAATTTGTAAGCATGAATTTGTATTTGTCTTAGTTGGTTTCATCTCTACGTAAAAATAGATTGCAGTTTATTATGCACTCTCTAAATACATTCATACATTCAAATACATGTTACTATTCTTATTTCTTTATACAGAAAGCGGTGATGATCCTGGAATCTATCGACTCCAGGCAGCTAGATTTTGCAAAGAAAGCAGCACCATTCAACAACTGGTTAGATGGAGCTAGGGAAGACTTGATGGATATGTTCATTGTTCATACCCTGGAAGAAATCTCAGTAAGTTCTCATTCAATACATGACGCCTCATTCACATGATGCCATGATAAAATATATACTTGTTTTCCTTGTGTCATACTCCCTTAACTCTCTTTTAGTGAACCTGTGGCATACTTCCTTATCTCTCTCTCTCTTAGTGAACCTGTGCCATACTCCCTTAACTCTCTCTTAGTGAACATGTGGCATACTCCCTTATCTCTCTCTTAGTGAACCTGTGTCATACTCCCTTAACTCTCTTTTAGTGAACCTGTGGCATACTTCCTTATCTCTCTCTCTCTTAGTGAACCTGTGCCATACTCCCTTAACTCTCTCTTAGTGAACATGTGGCATACTCCCCTATCTCTCTCTTAGTGAACCTGTGTCATACTCCCTTAACTCTCTTTTAGTGAACCTGTGGCATACTTCCTTATCTCTCTCTCTCTTAGTGAACCTGTGCCATACTCCCTTAACTCTCTCTTAGGGAACCTGTGGCATACTCCCTTATCTCTCTCTTAGTGAACCTGTGTCATACTCCCTTAACTCTCTCTTAGTGAACCTGTGTCATACTCCCTTAACTCTCTCTTAGTGAACCTGTGTTATACTCCTTTAACTCTCTCTTAGTGAACCTGTGGCATACTCCCTTATCTCTCTCTTAGAAATTAAAGTATGTGAAGCCCACTATCCTTCTTTCATTTTTCTTTCATTTTGACACAGCAGATATTTTAGGTGGTTTACCGCGTCATGCATGAACAAAGTATTACAAGAATATGTGCGGTTTATCTGTAGGTCACAGAAAGGGATACTAAAAGAAAAATCAAATTGGCAGTACAATAGTTGTGAGAGATGTATATATTAATGCAAATGTAAAACTGGTATTCAAATAATTGATTTATTTGTGTCATTATAATATCTGATTTTGAAAGTTGTAGGTAAATGATTGATACATTTGTATAGTTCTGTATTTGTATAATTCTGATATCTAGGTCTGGTAACTTAAAATTTACCATTAATCGTATCTCCGTCAAATTAATCGTATCTCCTTTAATCAGTTGTAACTTTACTATAGATAGTAACTTACAATGAATGTAACAAATCATGGTAAGATACAATGAATTGCAGCGAGACTGGCGATACAAGAATTTTTTACAATTGATGATAAGTCAGTTGTTGTGCTACACTACAGGGCCCTGATGTAATGCCGATACATAAATATATTTGTGTAATTTTAGTATATAATTTGAAACCTTTACGTTAACAAATTGTTAAGTTTGTTCAAATGTTTAAAAGTGTAAATGTTTGCTTTATTTGTAGGAATTGCTTGATGCTCATGAGGTTTTCAAGAATAATTTGGGAGCAGCTGAGGAGGAGTTCAACTCTTTGGCCACGCTGGCTAATGAGATCAACAAGACTATTGAGATGAATAACGTCGGCATCAAAGAGAACCCATACACAACCCTCACAGTACAAGTGAGTAGTGATAATAATAATGAAGATAATAATGATCATAGTGATGATAATGATGATGTATGAGCGCTAAAAAAAATGAAGTACCATAGAGGTTACAAAAGCACAGAATTTGAAGCAAAATATAAAGTACATGGACTCGTTAAAAAAAGTACATCACATTAATGTACTGAGGGAAGCATTATGTTTAAAGGGATCTTTGAAAGTGGCAAAACAGGTTGATTCTCTGATAGAAAGTGGGATGTTGTTCACGTTTTTGAAGCAACCAATGATAAAAATTTTGGGGTAGATGAGATTCAGGACATGGGAATAACTAGTTTATATTTGTCAGCTGTTGAGCAAAGATTACAAGCTGATGTATATATTTGAAGGTTGTTAATGAGGTATTCAGTCTTATAGCCCATGCAAGTTTCATTAGATTGTGAGAAACTAGATTGTGAGAAACTAGATGGTGTGAATTAATCAATGTAATGATGTACTATTATCTTCCTCAGGTTGTAGTTGAGAAATGGAGAGATCTATGTGAACTGGTACCCAAGAGAGACGAGGCCTTGTCAAATGAGTTACGGAGACAACAATGTATCCTTTACAATAACCAAGTTTTATTGACTGTTCTTGGTTATGAGACTTGACAGGATCCGTTCTAGCCATGTATATGGTCTAATACACCAATTAGTAGACATTAGATGGGCCATGTTCAAATACACTGCCTCTTTATTGTGATACCCTAACCTGAAAGATCTTTTTACTGTTGTTTTATTTTGTCCCCTTCTTCTTCCTTCTTCTGCTTCTCCTCCTTCTTCTCCTTTTTCTCCTTCTTCTTCTCCTTCTTCTTCTCCTTCTTCTCCTTCTTCTTCTCCTTCTCCTTCTTCTCTTTCTCCTCCTTCTCCAACAGGATGCCTCAAACATGGGCTTGTATGAGCATGCAGTGTCTTTACACTGGAAAGCCCTTTTTCTTTAGCCCTTTAGTCTTCAGACTTTTACCCTGCAATTTGTTTTCAATGAATTCAAACTGGATTAAAGATGATATAAGTAACGTGCTGTACAGACCACCTGCATGGAAAGACCACATTTTTTGTAAAGTATTCTAAACTAAAGCCCACCAGCCCATAAGTGCCGTCTTTTATTATTATTTTTTTTCCTTTTTTTCTCTCTATTTGTCTTGGAAGAGGTCAAAATCTGGGTTCTGTGATACTCTTGCACAGTCGTTATACATGTATACAGGTAGGATTGTAATTTATAAATCAAGTATAGGCCGTTTTCCTTGACACTAGCCCTCTTTAGCCAATGAGCAGATGCGTGTACGATTTGCACAGTTGGCCAACCAGGTTGGTCCTTGGATTGAGAAGCAGATGGCTGCGACCATGAACATCGCCATCGGACTCAACGTGCCTCTAGAGAGCCAACTACACAAACTGCAAGACTATGAACACACTGTGCTGCAATATAAGAGTAATGTGGATGACCTGGAGAGCTGCAACAAGTCCGTACAAGAAGCCATGATCTTTGAGAACCCACACACACAATACACTATGGAGGTAAACAAAACCCCACCACAGACTATACCGTCCTCCTGCCAGCTGATTTTTAAAGAAATGGCCATTGTATTAGATCTGGAAATCAAAACAAACATCATCTTTCTGAGTTGGGTTCTAAATAATGATAAGAATACTAAGAAAAGTAATTTTAATAATTTTAAACTTACCGGTCAAAATGAAAGCTGAATCGGCTTCAAACAATCGCACTACTGGTACGAAATCGTTACAGTTCTGGTGCTGATTTAACTTCTTTTTTTTTTCCTCCAAGGAAGCTTGAAATCCCTTGAAATCCCCTGAAATCCCTTAACTCTGTGTTAAAGTATATGAGTTAATGCCCTTCTTGCTCTAAACAGATGATGTGTTTCATATCCCATTATTGTTTTCTAGTACTTCTAATGGATAAGTAATGTGGTTGATTGATGTTTATTTACTCTAGACGATACGCGTAGGATGGGAGCAGCTGCTTACAGCTATCAGGAGGTACATCAACGAGATTGAGAATAACATCCTGACTAGAGACACTAAGGGCATCACGGAGGAACAACTTAATGAGTTCAGAGCATCCTTCAATCACTTTGACAAGGTAGGTTTTACACCTTGTGTCATGTTACAAAACAAACCAGCATTAGTTGTAAAATAAATTCGCTTGATTCAATTATTTTTCATAGTACTTGTGTGACTCCCCCCAGTTTTCGAGGGAACATAAACATAAACATTTCCTGGGGGTGATTGTCCTGGGGGGATTGTCCTGGGGGTAAAATAGTCCTGATTCGGTTTTATCCAATAATCTAATTTGAACCCTCATAGAATGCTATGGCTGATGTATTGAGTAGAGGCATTAGTTGACAGGAAGCTTTTTGTTTGTTTAATGTTTCAGAACCGTACCCAACGCCTGGAACCATTTGAGTTCCGTTCGTGCCTGGTGAGTTTAGGCTATGATCTGAGAGAGGACAAGAAGAGTGACATTGAGTTCCAGCGTATCATGGCTCTGGTGGATCCTAGCGGCACCGGCAAAGTGTCCTTCCAATCCTTCTTAGACTTCATGACTAGGGAAATGAGTGATGCAGACACCGTAGAACAGGTCGTCGATTCATTCAAGGTCTTGGCTAACGGCAAGGTGAGCTGCACAGCAAGTTTACTTGTGGTGTGACATGGTTCATGCACTTGTCTCTCAATCTAAGGGTTAAGAGTTCCAGCCAGCACTATCATCCTTTGGCAAGATATTGATCCACATTTGCCACTCTCCACCCAGGTGTCAATGGGTACCCAACATGCTATGACCAGGATAATAATGTTGGAATGCTAGAAGCATCATAGCATGAAGGACATTTGCACTGTATAAGAAGCCACCACTATTATTATTATTATTATTATTACTACTACTTTTAGGCCATGCCCTCTATGGGTTCTTGGACATTGCTTTGTCCTATATATACATATACATCCATAGGTTTTAGACTTGAAATAAATTGCTGTGACTCTCTTTTTGGTCAAAGGGGAATGGAAGAGGAAAATCAAAAGAATGATCGGGCAATTCCAAAAGAGTTATTGACCGCGTGTGTGATGCATCAGTTCAACCATGTATTACAGAGATTTTCTGTTTGTCTTTGCAGGCTTATATCCTACCTGATGAGCTTCGTATGGAACTTCCTCCCGAGCAGGCCGAGTACTGCATCGCTCGTATGGCACCATTCAAAGGTACTGGGGCTGCACCAGGTGCCCTCGACTACATGTCCTTCTCATCAGCTCTCTACGGCCAGAGTGAGCTTTAAACAACGAAACCGCTCGCCCTTTTAGCAGAATTTTATTTAGAAACTGTGAGAATTATGTAAGAGCAGATTAGACAAATTATATATCTACCACCAAAAAAAAAGTGAAAAAAAAAATCTTCATGGAATATTTGATGTGACTGGCAACTTTTTTGTTATAAGCAATTAAAGTAGACATTTATTTTATTTCTTTTTTTTTAAATCCTTTGTCAACATTTTGTCCTATGCTGTCTGTCTATCTGGATTTTTTTCTTTATAATTATTTTTGTTTTCTTTAGTTATTTTACTCAACTTCCTAACTTGGCCCCATGTAAGACCAATGAGCCCTTATATGTTAACATGCTTAAGATGCATAGAGACTGGTCAACAGTTGTTTTTCCCTTTCCGTCTCTCTCTTTCTCTCTCTTTTCAACTTGTGGATTGCTTTTGCCGTGCATTTTTCTTCGGTTTCCCAAAAAAGCTTGTTGTCTGTAAGGACCTATGCTGCAAGCAAATTCAGCTATTTCCTAACAGATTAAATAAAGGAAAAGTGATGGTTCAAAGAATCATTAGAAATCGGTATTTGGTTTGAGCTAAATAGTTGTACTTCATCATAGTTTGTTTTGTATTTCGTTGCTCTGTACTGTTGTTAATTGTAAATATATCCACACGTTGAGGATTTTGCATCATTTACGTCAATTTGCCCTCTAAAATTGTATATTGCAGT
Source organism: Mesocentrotus franciscanus (assembly GCA_037976565.1). Classification (NCBI taxonomy): domain Eukaryota; kingdom Metazoa; phylum Echinodermata; class Echinoidea; order Camarodonta; family Strongylocentrotidae; genus Mesocentrotus; species Mesocentrotus franciscanus. The sequence continues at coordinate 38,837,435 of CP137669.1, read as the reverse complement.
TAACATAGCAGCCAAAATTGAAGAGATCATGTAGAGATTGAAAGAAACGCAAAAAATAAAGATAAAGTGGTGTACCATTGAAATTATTGAGTAATTTTGGTTGGAATGATAACTTTACCAAAATGACACTGTCTGCCGTTAAATGCAGGTGCTTTGATCAAGTCCATTCATGATTAAAACCAAACAGAAACCAATCTTGTGCCTTGCAGTAATGTTAGGTACACTGACTCTAAAGTCATATTTTCATAGTTATTTTGAGGATTTGAAGAAAGGATTTTGGATGATGTCTGTCTGTAATATACAGTTATAATTGATGTGTTGTAGAAAGCAATAATTTAATCATGTGATTAGAGGTCTGTTTCCATATGCAAAAATCAATTTAATTTTCATATTGTAGAGAAGTAGCGGTTAAATATAAACAATGTTATAACATACATTTGTGTTAGGTTAAATATAAACAATATTATTGTTTCAAACTTTTTTTTTTCTTGTTTTATATGCTTTTATACATGTCAAGCCTGAATGCTTTTCAAGTGTCGATATGAGAAAGCCATCGCGCAAAGTGTGATGTGATACGTTAATGGTACTAACGGCAATCATACATTCTTTAGCTGTATTTCATTCACACTATAACTCAACAGTACAATTATTGACATGTATCATGTTTATTACCAGAAGTTAAACCCTCAGAAAATATTCCTAATAATGTACTTGAGTTATTGTTTCAATCTCTGTTCTAAGCTTGTATCCTCCTCACCAGGTTCGTGTCATTTCTAACCTTATATACTGGTTTATCTCTCAATATCATTATGTATATTTTCATATTTTCTTATGGTGTGAAGAACAAGTTATGTACGAAACACAAAATGTATCTATCAATTCAAGAAAAGTTGCACTTACGATCAGTTTATCCAGCCTTTTGACAAGGAATATGCTAAGATGGGTATATTATCCGGTTCATTGCAACTTGAAACCTTATTCTTTCAATTGCACATTTGAAAGCAAGTCATTTTTAAGGTATGGTATTGAAATGTTTTATGCAGACCTTTAATTGTATAGTTATTTTTTGTTATATGAACGGAGAAGATGAATGATGTGTATTTGTATTTAATGCTTCCAAGTCATTTAAGTCAGTTGTGAATGTTTCAGCTTTTCTTTGGATCTTTATTTTGATTGTGGGTATATGAATGTATGTATGGTTTTGAGCATAGTGGAATATGTGGAAGATTGTAAGTGCAGTCCTTGTCTTAATACTCAGTTGTAGTACTTGTCATTCAAGAATACACCTGAATTGGTTAGTTTAATATGGATAGTAGGGGATATACCCGTTATTCGAATTGATCAAGCTTGTCACGTTGGAATGCTATTCATTTCCAAGGAGGGAGCAACTCTTCAAAAGAAAGCACACAATTATCTTTATTGCAAAGATATAAAGAAAATTGTAATCTTTGAGTATTGATGATGTTCAAGTAGTTTTACCGAATAGCTGGAATGTGAGGATATCACTTTCATCAGCATTACAGATATTGAGGAAATAGATAGTACATGTATGTAATGTCTTTGTTTGTTTGAGTACATGTATGTAATGTGTGTGTTTGTTTGTTTGTAGGATATATACAATTAATTTGTTTAAGACAGTGGATTATATTCTCTGCAAAGTTGTCCAATTTAACCATCCACTGTCCTCAATTTTCAAAGAACTAATGACAGATATCTCTTTTCTTAGTCTAATTATTAGTCATATTGTATCATTAGATGGACAATTTTCTTACTTTATCCACCTATTTGTGTGTACATAATACAAATCAATATTCATGTAACAGAGATCATGTATTTTAGGGGTAGCGGAATAACCCAAGCAATGCACTAATTCACTATCCAAGTACTTTTCAAGGTGGTGGTTATTAGTTTGGTTTAGATTGGAATTATGGTAAAATTGTCGCTTTTATATATTGTTTGCGTTTGTACATGTTAGTGTGGAGACAAAAGTAGAAACATAGATGCTCATTATGTTGGTAGCCAAACATTTCTCCTTTTTCAATTTTCAATTTTTTTTTTCTTCAAATGATTAAATGAAATTTGCACTGAATGCTGGAAATTTATTAAAATTATTTAAATTTTATATTTTTGTGTTAAATTTAAAGTTTTAATGAATTTTACTCGCAACAGATTATTACTTCTCAATCAAATTGTCAAGTTTATGTAAAAAAAAAAATTATAGAAAATCATCTGTACCTCAAAATATTACCAAGTCTCCTTAGTTAGCTTTTTGTATGTTAAACTATAAGAAATATAAGATGAATTAGCCTCAATCCACCTCTGTGGATTATTCTATGAAACATAACTACCTAAAGAGAAGAAAAAGAACCTTTTTTAAAGTTGCAAACATTGAGATATTGGTGCATAGCTGTATTAAGTGCTATATGGGACATACAAGAGAAAGAATGGCTTCAAGAAGAATCCACCTGATCTTTAAACCAGTAACCAGTTATTAAGGATATCAATGACTCTGTCGGAAATTGATCTATGGGTGTTTCTTCTGTTGACGAGCCTCCTAGCCTATGCAATTTGGGAACATTAAAACATCTTGCAGTCCCCCTCATATCTCTCTTTTTGAGTTTTTCTTTGTGTGTATATTGTTTGATCAGGGAAGTGTAATGAGAAAGCGAATGTAATGCCATAGTCGCAACTCACCATAATCCACCTCTCTCTCTCTCCTCTCTCTCCTCTCTCTCTCTCTCTCTCTCTCTCTCTCTCTCTCTCTCGCTCTCACACACACAGACACACACACATCCTATGTAGTTCACAATTCTTTCCTTATTCTCATTTCCTTGCTAAAAATATGTATGAAACGATGATGAAATACAAGAGGACTATATTACGTTCATTAAATAATTTCCATTCATGCTATTGGCAGGGGCGGATCTAGCTTTTTGCTAAGGGAGTGGGGGTTGACCCAATGACGATGCAGAGCAGAGCATCGTCCACGAGTCGCATAGCGGCGAGGCGATTTTTGTTGTTGTTGCTATTTTGAACCCCCGTAAGTGATGTTTTCCTGGCATCTACTAACACAATGGAGACCATAAAAAGCAGTGCATGATAACGTCTTTCAAAATCAAGTAACAGTTTCATACACAGTTATGTCCATACATATGTGTTTGGTTAAGTTAAGGGGGGTTGACCCAATGACGATGCGGCACTGGGTTCGTTGGTATAATCAGCCAATAGAATTGTTTTTGTAGCGTAATCATGGGAATAAAACATTTCTGTAACATTTCTGTAAGAGGTTATAGCATAGTGGCTTGATCAAGGTCTCGTTCAAATTTCATTCTTTATTATCCAATGAGTACGGCGGAGTGAAATCAGGTTGATAACCCCTGCCGTATGCTAATCAGCCTACGTCCTCACCTATTAGGACTGTCAGGCTATTGTAAATATAGAGGGGAAACTGGAAGTGGGGCTACAATTAAGCAATGCAAGTAATTTTGCTGGTAATTTGGCATGTGATTGTCATTAGGACTTTGAAATGGATCTACTAAATTGAATGGTTCGAGCGATATTTCTGCGTAGCGCCATTTTCTGTAAGCATGTGTAATTTGGGAGAAATTAAATTTAGTCGCTTTGAATTAGGGGCACATGCTATGGAGAAAGGAAAAGGGGGACACTTATTAGAAGGAAAAGGACACTTATTAGAAAAGAAAAGGAGCAATTGTCAAGTAAAAAGGGCAATTATCAGAGGTGAAAAGGGGCATTTCTCGCACCTGAAGAGAGGCACTTATGAGAATGGGAAAATGGGCATTCATTATAAAGGAAAAGGGGCAATTATCAGAAGAAAGAAAGGGCACTTATTAGAAAGGAAAAGGGGGCATATATAAAGAAATTAAAGGGGCACTTATCAAAGGTGAAAGGGGCACTCATCAGAGATGAAAAAGAGCAGTTATCAGAAGGGTAAGGGGCGCTTATTACAAAGGAAAATGTGCACTTGTCAAAGTAAAACGAGCACCTCTCAGATTTGAATAGGGGCTATTATCAGAGTTGAAGTGGGCACTTATCGAAGGTGAAAAGGGGCACTTATGAAAATGGAAAAGGGCAGCTATCACATTGTAGTAGGGACATTTATCAGACGTTAATATGGGAATTTATGAGAAGCGGAAGGAGCTCTTATTAAGAAAGAAAGGGGGCACTTATTAGAAGGGCAAAGGGGCACTTGTCATAATAAAAGGGACACCTCTTAGATTTGAATCGGGCAATTATAAAAGGTAAAGGGGCAATTATCAGAGGTAGTAATGGGCTCTTATAAGAATGTGAGACGAGCACGTATTAGAAAGAAACAGGGGCACTTAACTGAAGTAAAAGGTGGTACTTTTCCTATGTAAAAAGGGGCACTTTGGAGGTACTTAAAAAAACTGGGCACTGTGCCCCTGCCCCACGGGCGCGCCTCCTCTGGTAAAACAGTTTAAATAAAAAATAAAAAACATACATAAATGTTATAGCTGAAAACGGTGCCATGTGGATGATAACTTATATATGCCTTCTTTGTCACAAACTTTACTTGAAGGAAGAAGTTACTTTTTATGTCCGTGTGTTATTTTCCTTGTGATAATTGTACCACTTGACTAAATAAAATTTGTGTGCACCACAAAAATAAAAGGGTGAGTCTTTTTTTTAATGCTCTATATGTGTTTGAATAGAATGTGATATGCCATCACTGAAAGTTTTCAGAGTTTTTGAAGAGGAATGGTCAAGTGTATTAAACTATTGCCTTTGTGGAATGAACAAATCATGCATGGCGACTGGCATTGGTAGAAACGAAGTCAATACGAATGTTTCTTTCGAGCTATTCGATAATTCTCGACATTCAAACAGTGTTCGATTTTTTTGTGGGTGGGCGTGCTAAAAGTCCCATGTGAAAATGGGAAATGTTATATCGGTTGACCTTACAGAGATAAAGCGATTGGTTAAAACTGAGAAGTTACAAGTATACCATGGGTTGATAGTTACCATTAATTCAAAGAGAAATGAATCACCTGTGTGTAAATGGATAAAAACAGTTGATTAGGGGGTGCGTGGCTGCGTGTAAGTGTTCTCTTTCGCTCTCTCTCTCTCTCTCTCTCTCCCTCTTTCTCTCTCTCTTAAACTGAAATCATGCCATGAGATAATACATCATATTCATCAACATGGGTATCATAGAACTAAACGACCTCACTCCGGTTGCCTTTTTGTTTGTTTGTTTATTTGTTTTTAATTTGTTTGTTTTATTTGTTTTATGTGTTGTTTTTGTTGTTTTGGTCTGTGTTTTTGAAAGTCGCCCCTCTCATACACGAGGCAAAAATAGGCTATTTTTCGAAGACTTAACATTTCCTTTTCGTACCAAATCCTTTATTTCATTTTACCGGCTTGGAACACCCGTCATCCAAAAATGACAGAGAAGGATGAGCCCTGGTAAAGGTGAATAGTTGGTGAGCCTCTCACGGACCCCCACTCAGTGTTATTTAGGGTACGCGTATGCTTGTTCCCTCTCTTTGAAAACACCCCCAACATTTCTGAACCCCCTTTCGCGGGTTTTCCTGCCTTGAAGACCCCCCTTAAATCCGGAACACTGCTCAATATACCCCCTATCTATGATATTCAAGATATTTTATGACCCCCTTTTTTAATTTCTCAGGAATCCAAAGAGAGAAAAAGTAAAAACATCCCCTTTTTAAAGAAATCTCCGGATGAAAAGTCAAATACACCCCCTTTTTTTTTTACAATTCTCGGGTCAGACTTTGTCGCGCGAAAAGTACCCCTTTACCGGAGATTTTGGGAACACGAATGCGGTCCCTCCGACCCCGGAGTGGGGGCGGGAGCCTCCTTCTTTTTGTTCCTTTGTATTGCAACTATGACTTAAATAGAATACAACTTTGAGCCATATCCTGATGTCACATGTTTGTGTAGTCCGATGTACCCATATCTGTTTAGAGTGCATGTCTTTAAATGTGATTTTTAGCAAGATTGTGTGAATTTGTAACCCTTTTTGTGATTCCTAAACTTCACAATAGCCAAATATGTAATTTTCATAATGTAATAAAACATCATGCATACGTCTTTGTTAAGTACCTCCTTACGAATAATTGTATTTCAATACTCAGAATTCAAACTGCATATATTAAGTGTATTTGGTCGGGCAGGCCACAATATTTGTCCGACCTAGCAACAACTAACGTGTGTAATTTGCATCTGAGTCATCTGACCATTGAGATACAAAACTGGTGAATGAAATAGCTCGTTGCCGGGTAAACGTTATAAACATGACGTTTTGAAAACTGTGTAATCAACATTTATCTTTGCCAGGAGTTTGTTGACCTTTTATTTTTCGCTGATCGCTCCTTGGTAGTATTAGTAGTATCTATTTTCCGTTCCATTAAAAAGAAAAGTACATATACAATATCAATATATACAAACACAAAGAGAGCGACTGGATTGCCCGTATTTAGCCGCGCCAGGCATGACACGGCTGGTCTTCCATGGGGTCCAGGAATATACAAATAGAAAAAATTAAAATAAATAAATAAATGTAAACAATTAACGAAAGAAAGTGAAACATAACTGAAGACAAACAAACACGTCATTCTATAAATGTGCATTTTATTTATTATGCATACTTCATTTTCGTTTATCATTTTAATTTTTAAAAAATATAGAACTACTCTATAAAAATAAAATTTCAAAAAAAATAATTTCCAGTGGAAAATTTTGGAAAGTCATTTTGGAATCTCATATTCAACAAGACTATCTACAATTTAATTAAACTTACAGTTAAATTGAATTTTGTTATCTGACATATGTTTTACAAACTGGTTCAACTCTTGCATCTATATGGATCAAATTCACATAATTAAAAATATAGCTCGTACAATTTCATTACAAATCAAACATATCTTATGGGAAAGATTTATTTTATCTGATTAATTTTTCACTAACATTATACAACCCAAACTAATCTATCTGAACCCTATACAGAGGCAAACTGATCCAAGTCAGTCCGAATTGACCAAAAATCAATGTATATATAATCTTGCGATTAATTCAGTTCAAGTACCTCATTTCAGATAAGCATGCGCCCTGATATATTTGAATTTAATATAATTAGACCTTAAGAATATTACAATGAACTTAAAATATATGTAATAATAGTTTGGTCCATTCTTTGTGACACAATGCACAATACATAACTATTGGTGGCACTATCTATTACAACGAGCCTGTAATATGTGTACACTTAAAAAAAGGGCGTTGCAGAGATTTGCACGGTACAAATCTCACAACTTGCAAAAGGGCAAAAATGTCGTAAAGAAAATCATAACTGAAAACGTTCCTAAAAGTACGGTGGCAAAATTTGATTATTAGCATGATTAGCCAAATTACAGTAATTTTTCTTTTCAAATTCGAATTTTGCAACTGACAGTGTTTTATTCACCTAATTCGAGTATAAAATAAGTGCTTCAATTTTCACTCAAAGAAAACCACAGAGTCTTTTGATTTGAAAGTTTGCACATACTTTCATAAACTCATCTTGCTGCTACAGATCAATTCTAAGACAACTTTTTGAGGGCTTGCATATCCCCGACATGGGCTTTAACACATATAGGCCTATGTAGAGGCAGTGCTTAGGTAGAAGCCGTCTTTGACAACCATGCAACATTTTTGCATAGAAAAAAATAGAGAGAGGGGAAAGAGGGAGAGAGACAGAGAGACAGAGAGACAGAGAGAGAGAGAGAGAGAGAGAGAGAGAGACAGAGACAGAGAGAGAGAGAGAGAGAGAGGAGAGGGGGGGGCGAGTTAAGGTTTGAGAGAAAGCGTCTGCTGCAATGAGAGCATGCAGAAGGGCGTTAACCCATGTCATTTAACACAGAGTTAATGCCCTTCTGGCTCTCTGCAAAAACACAGACTCCACTTACCGGCACAGAAAGATTCTAGCCATGCATGATATTATTTATCTAAATACTTGTTGAACTGAATTCTCCAGTCACCATTCTTTTTTTTGCATTGAAACTTACGTAATAATTTAGTCACCATTACCCTTTGTGCAGTCTGTGTCGCCTTCATCATCCCAATGCCCGGTGCACACGAAACGTCATTTTAACCCATTTTAATTGCATTAAATTACGTTTTCAAGCCCTTGAAGAAAATAAGTATCGACACGCCAGTAAGTCAAGCCATCATTTGCACCATGCATTTTTCATTTACTTTTTCTACGATATCACTCTCACAGACCGCCCTAATCGCTGACGAAGCTGTCGGTCCCTGACTGCTTACTTATAAGCATACATAATGCTCTCTTAGCAGTCGGGTAAAACAATCATCAAACACATGAACATTCGCCTTTATATAATTATAATCCGATGCTGAGATGTTGCATCGAGAAGTATTTTTTTAAAACCATAATTATGTCATTTTGATATATATTAACGTACATATCTATCTCTAACGAAGCGTCATTTTCATTGCGTTATTACCTGCGCTAATCAAGCCTATGAAGAAAACTTAGTGCATACAGTCACATGTAATACAAAATACTTTGCTCTGTTAATTTTACATTCATGCACCCTAACGAGGTGCAGCATAAACCGCACTAGTTACTGACGCAGTCTTGCGTCAGCGATGTGACACCTCGTATGCAACGGATACTACGGTAGTCGTGATTATTGACGTAACCTTGTATATTTTATTTCTTACATCTTGTACATGTACATTCCTAACCCTACGAATGACGGTTGCAATTAAAACCCAAAATATCTCAATGCTCTTTGCACACGAGACGCCATTTCAAATGCATCATTGCCTGTGCCAATAATCAAGCGCGCGAAGATAATTGAATTGGGAACATACACAAGTAATTAAAATTAATGTTTGCACTGTTCATTTCTCAAAATCTACTCTGAGTACAATGCTACGCTCGCAAGATAAGTCGAAGACAGCGTAAGTAACTGTTTCCGACAGAGTCCTACGTCACTCAGCAAATGACGCCTCGTGTGCAACGGGTGTAATGGTTATACGAAATTAATGTCCAGAAAAATGGAACCCATTATTGCCTAGATAGTTTGACGGTTTGTCCATTTGACGGGATGATAGATCATAACGACTCTACAAAGGCGAGTGGTTCAGCATCATGACTCCATCTTATATTCTGGTGGGGTAAGACAAAGTTGAGTCCAGAATTTTGAAAGGCCACCTGCTCCTCAGAAAGATCCAGCTCCTGTCCCTGGTACATGACACGAGACACGAAGCACTGACCGAGATTCACTCTCAATACACAGTCGCTGTTTATTGACACGTGTTGAAGCTGGGAACACCCGAAGAGGTTCAGATACCTAAGGAGGGGTGCGTCCTTAGGTACTGACACTGCCTTGGTGTTTCGACACTTCTCCAAGCTGAGATGCGTTATGTTAGGACACGCATTCAGCATACACTTGAGTGTGTAGTCTCCAATCATACATCGATACAGGATGAGGATAGATATACATGGAGATGACAGGACAATGGTCGCAATGGCACAATCAAATAGGCGAACCTTCCCTACAAATCTCGACGCTTGGATCACACACGACCTTAGGAAGACCCTCTCATCACTGCACATGTTGAACTCGAGTTCATCCAGGCTTTCACATTGTACCAATATGTTATGAAGAACGGGACACCCTGTTAGGCAGATGTCTTTGAGCTGATCCGCAGCGACAATCAGCTGCCTCAAAGACAACAGTTCCATCTCATCTTCAGTCTGTAGATACTGCAGGGTTGGACACCGGATCGTGAGGACATCACTACTGAAGCCATGTAAGAGACACACGATGCGGATACTGGGGCATCTCTGAGAATCAAGAAGCAGCTCTGGTGTTGAGACATTACCCATCAGAAGGGTAGCTATTGTGGGATTCTCTGACAACAGGTTGTAGAGGCTACGCGAGTCTAGGACGTCACAGTTACGGAGTTGTAATGTGGTGAGACGGTTACTCTGTACATTGATACTTCTCAAGACTCCAGCACCGTCTATCTACAAAGAACAGATTGAAGAAAAAATCAGATAGCCACAAAAATAAATCATTAAACATATAATCTTCTTGTGAATTATTTTAAGGACAATATGATATTGACAGGCCTGACTAGTGAGATCATTTGGGTGTAAGTAGGAAATCTGAATAGAAGTTTTGACTAATCGCCGAAATTGCATAATTTTTATTTTAAGGCTGAGATCAAATAGATAGGAATCACATTTTGACGAATTCCTCATTTGACAGTTTTGCAATATCTTATTTTTGGCACAAATTATTTTGTTATTGTAATAATAACCATTATGCATGGTGCCATTAATTACTTTCTACGTGTGGTGGTGGGGATGATGGTTAGAACGTCTTGTTATCTCTCGGCATGTCACTGGGCTAGCTGGGAGCCCCAAATTCAAAAAAAAAATTGATGGCAAAATGTATCATAATGTGAAAGAGGATGTAATTTAAGAAACACTTCTGCAAAGATTCCCCCCTAAAAAAAATGTGTTTGAAGACAAATAGTGATAAAAGAATACATAACCTAAGTTTTGTATTCTTTTATCGATATTCGACTTCAAACACATTTGTTTTGAAAATCCTTGCAGAAATGTGTCTTAATAACATCCTCTTTCACATTATGATACATGTACAATTTAAGTGGAATTTTGCCATCAAATTGTTGGGGCCCCCAATACTTTAGAGGGGCTGTGTCAAATATAAGACCTACCTCTAAAACCCTCAGCTTCCCAGCGAAGACCTCCACATGTTCGTTTGATTCAAGTCCATCATCTAGATGGAGCATACGCAGTGAAGGTGCAGTGATGCTGACGAAAAGCGCTGACCAGAGGTTGAAGAAAATGATTTTCTGAAGAGATGTGGAATGGATTCGCACACCATGTAGTCTCTATACCATGACGATAAGGAGGAGCGAGAGCGAGAGAGAGAGAGAGAGAGAGAGAGATATTGGAGGGGAGGGGGAGGAGGGAGAGAGAGAGAGAGCCGAGAGATTTAAGAGGGGTGGGGAGGAAGGAGACAAAGAGGGAGAGAAGATTAGGGGGCAAGATTAGGAGATAAAAGGGGGAGTGGAGGGGACAGGGATGTGAGATGGAGATGAGGAGGAGGGAGAGGAAGCGAGAGTGTGTATGTGTAGATGAAAAGGTTAAGATGTAATGGATGGATTTACAGGATTGAAGATAATCAAGATAAGAGGGAAGAGCACATTCAAAATAGAAACAGAGAAATGTGAAATAGAGATGTGAGTGAGAGAAAGAGAAAGGGATTACGTTATTATTTCTATTGGTCAATTAAAAGTTTTAACGTTGATCTTATTACATACTCCATGCAAGTCTTTAGTCCAATTATTAATTTGTCTGTTTTCAGACCTACATCACCATCGTATTAAATTTTCTTTGCCTTTTTTCTCCCAATTATTCTTCATACTAGTAGGGGGATGCACCAGCAGCACATGTAAAGCACATGTAATACGGGACAAAATTAATCTTACAATAAGCTCATTCTTTACTGGAATAGGAGAATATTAAAAATGGCACACAGATTTCGCATTAAGGTGCAAACTTGTAAGCAATCTTTATTAAGAACGAAAGCCTTCAACAATCATGATTGTTTGAAGTCAGCAATCGCGTGCGACCAGAAGTACCTGCAAACAATGGACAAGCCGCAGTGTTTACACCACCTGGTTCTATCCTATTCATCGACACACATCTAGTTGGTGTTTTTTTCTTTATAATATATTTACACGTGAACTCCCTTTTCCCAGAAAATAAGCTAAACCATTTATGTGTAATCATATCACAAGCATTTGTTTTTGTGGCTGCATTCTTTAAAGGTCGGGTGAAATCCAATATAAGTTGATTCCTGTGGATGTGCTGGGCTGCATACAACTCATATTTTGTTATTGAAACATCTAAATATATTTCATAGATTTTTAAATATTTTTTAAAATAATTTTCTCAGACCTGCTAAGCTCCAACATAAAATATGCATTCCCCTAATGACATCATCTGTCAATCATTAGTGAGCTAATAAGAGACAGTGGTATGTAGCTTCACCAGAGCTGACCACCTGTTTACAATAGACCATACAATACCAACATAGAAGTTGCTATGTCAGACGTGATGTAGCATTACCAGGAAAAGAAAGGTAATGTGGAGGTATTGTATGCAATTCTTTTGTGAGCATGTGCTGAGCTGGGGAAAGTTACATAAAAAATATTTAAAAATCTATGAAATATATTTAGATGTTTGAATAAAAAAATATGAGTTGTATGCAGCCCTGCACATCAACAGGAATCAACTTATAGGCCTATTTGGATTTCAACCCCATGCCTTTAAGTTTTCGTCATTGTTGAGAGAGGGAGTGAGGCAGATTTAGCGCTTTAATACCACATTTCCATGTGCTGTAAAGATCGTGCTGAATATTTCCACAAGAAAAAAATAATTGAAGGCAATTTAATTTGCTTACTAAAAAAATAAAACTATCAAGCTAGGTACATTAAATATTATGCAATGATGTTGCGTATTGCCCATTAATAAGGCCTATACGAAGTTTCCTTCAAGCTGAATTTTAATTCCCAAAATACCCAAAATACCCTTCCTTATTTCTTACATCAACCGCAGATAGAGCTAAGGGGAACGTACACAATCTAATCTGCTTTAACACGTCACGTGACCGAGTTCGGAGTATGATTAACATGAATTGCTATCATGATGATTCACCGGGGCATCGTTTCACAAAACCGTCATAAATTAGTTCGCCGGCATAAAACGCGTTTAATAAAAATTAACACGTGTTTCAATGGCATGTCGGTGAAAATGTATTTATGACGGTTTCGTGAAACGCTGCTCAGGTCACCAGAAGGTCATCACGGTGTAATCGTAAAAGGGAAGTGTTTTACCAAGGTTTTGAGTTTGCAAAATATTGTATCATCATCATAAATTACGGTTTTAAGATTGTACAAGAAACTATTTTTGTCGTTTACCCAGGAGAGCCTCATCAGCATCTGAGGGACTTGTAATAATAATTGTTATCCCAACAATTGCCAGGTACCCATTTACTCTTGGGTGGAGAGTGGCACATGTAGATTAATGTCTTGCCAAAGGACGTTTGTGCCGGGCTGGGATCGGCACCCTTAACCCTAGAATTATAGCGTCTAGTTAAGGGTCCACTATACCACGACACCCTCCAATCCAATCTTCATTAGATATGAACGAAGTCTTTCACTGCATGGTCGGAGTACAGTAGCTAGGCTATACGACCGTACATGATTGTATACGAGAGTGCATACGGTCATCCTTGTTAGATCCTAAGAAACGTGTTTCACTGGTGTTTTAGACTGTATACTGTACTTGTATCTTGATAATAATATGGAATACTTATGAAAGACGTTTGCTGTCATCATTAGATAAGAACGAATTGTTTCACCCTGTTTAAGACTTTATAAGATTATATCATCATCTGTAATAGCACCTAGATAGGAAGTAGGCCTACACTTAGAACACTTCAGTTTTAAGATTGTAAAAGACTGTATCATCATAATTAGATATTTAAACAAAATGTTTCACAAAGGTTTTAAGAAAGCCCATTTTTCTTTGGACCCAATTTGGTGTTCACCAATTCATGTACCGGTAAAACTCATTTGCTAAAGCTGCATCCCTATAAGGGGCATGCCGCCTGTTAGTTCCCAATTTACCACATGATCGTCACATAATCCGTATCGGCAATGCTTTCTTTTCTCAGCTTGCTTTGAGCAGAGCTAATTAAGAGGTTTTATAGGGTACGTGGAGCAGGCAGACGAAAAACAAGTCTGAAGGGTCTAAATATACCCATATTCCCTGAATCAACAAGCTAGCATCCCGCTCAATCTATCAATTGATCTCAAAGAGCAAACATTCTCCCTATTATAGTCTGCAATATCAGACATTCACTATGTTATCATAAATCCGTCCAGTATTATATCATTAATGTCTCGAAGACAGAATGTGTTTGTGAAAATCACTCAACGAATAAAGCACTTCTGCAGCTGTTTGAGACGGATCGGGAAAAAAATAATGCTTGCCTGAAATTAAGGTAAATTTGCTGACAAATTAAGCAAGTAATGTTAATGATAAGTATTGTACAAAATAATGTATATCATTAATTTTACTGTTTAAAAAAAAAACATTTCCTTGTTTATTTCTCGAACATGCTTTACTTGTTAGATCATACACAAGACAGTCATGTACAAAATCATTTTTATTTCATAATGAAATGATAATGACCCTCCAAAATTATAGATATACACACACATATCTTTTTTGAAGAAAAAAATATGGACAAAATATTGCGGTATCACACTGCAATCTTGTTTGAATTTGTTGGCCTCTATTGGATCAGCAAACAGCATGTTTTCGTTCCTTTTGTTTCTGTTTTAGTCTTTTCTTTTTCATCACTACTTCCTCGGTCCCAGTTTTTGTCGTTATTACACAAGAACCATTATGTTGAAATCATTCTAAATCACGCTGATGCAATCTACAACTCAATTAATTAACTACCGTAGACATTTATTCTTAAAATAAATGTCTTTCTCAGAATAAAGTGTCTCGGTGGTAATTATGGCGTCTGTAATGGTAGACTATGTATACCTAGGAATAGACTATGACGTCAAATCCTCGGAAATAGCACCATGAAATACGTGGGCACAAGATGCTTTTACGTCAATCGAAAACATGAGAGGGGGGGGGGGCAAACAAATATATGCAGGCTGCCGTGCCCGTGCGATAACAGAGAATCGTCTTATTCCAAGCTCAATACCAAAATACCAAAACCATCGCTATGTTCATCAAAGATCTTCATCAAAATTATCTGATATTAAAATCTTGTGAAAAGAATACATTAAATTTTGGCTATTAACCTGCCTTTCAATGTATATTCTTCAAAATAATGCTTTTTATTTCATCATCTATGTTTTACCCTGAAATATGGCCTCCACGTCATAAGCAGCATAAGTATGACCTCGTTCTCATGCCTACGTATTAAATTCTATTCTCGCTTTCTTTCTTTTTTGCCATCACCTATCCTCTCTTCACGCCTCGATCGTCTCCCTTTCTCGACGTTTTATCTACATTTACTAAAAAGTCATTTAATGTTGTCTTTCTCTCTTATTCTCTCCTATGTTCTTATGTTATTCTTAAGTTGTGCTACAACATAAGTCACGGCATTATTATAAAAAAATTATATTGAAGTTAAGCCTCACCAACTCGCCTACTTTTAAAAATTCCATTCATTTTAGTTGATAAACTGCGATAAGCACAATTTCTAACGAGACGTATATCAAAAAGAGATGGCGTGGTCTCGTGGATACGTCACCGGACAGTACTCGCGCGGTTTGCGGTTCGAGTCCCGCCGCGGCAGTAATGTCCTTTGACAAGACATTCATTTACATTTGCCACTCTCCACCCAGATGTAGTAGATGGGTACCTGGTAGGAATTTATTCATTGAATGTTTTGGGGCAGCTGGGTTAAAGCCAGGATAATAATGAGACTTTGTAGGCGCTTTGGGCATCCTCTGGAATGGATATTTGCGCACTATAAAATGTAGCTAGTATCAGTATTATTGTTATGATCATAAGCCTCAATAGATCTGAAAATGGAACAAAAGAAAATTGATCTGCTATATAATATATCATACCTCACAGTTGGCCACAACCAGTTTTTTGAGCCTTGGTAGTGCATTGACAACAGCCCAGAGTTCATCCATCTCTAACGCGAGGAAGCTCAAGCTTAAGGATGTGATGGCTGCACCTCTGACACCTTCCTCAAGATGTCGGGTTAGTTGGTTGCCACGTAACATCGCTTGCTCGCTGCGGATATCACTGATAGGTAAACCTGCATTGATCTTTAGCTTGCACCTTATCAGGTTCGGAAGAGCCTCAAGGAACACTTCAATGCCCTTGTAGGTGATCAACCAACACGCGTTCAAGGTCACGTCACGAAGGGCAGGGAAGTTACAAGCTGCTGCAATGAGATCTTCGTCGTTTAGCTCGAAGGCGCCATTGATCTGAAGTTCTTCAAGATTGATGAGAGGTGAAAAGGTATCTACTACACCACGGTTCCAAATGATGGGCAGTCTTAGCACTGTCAAGGATGCCAGGTTAGGGATAAGAAGGAAGACCGATTCATAAACTCGTGTGCCAGGCATCCATGTCAACTTCTGAACATGGTTACCATAGACGGTAAATATGGTACAAAGAGTTGCGTAATGTTTCGGACGGTAGTCATCAGGCTCAATGTTGAGTTCTCGCCAGAGGGTTGAGGCTTCGAGGAGCACCTTGCGCCACTTACGACAAACTCCTGCATAAAGTGGCAGGCCATCATTGACAGGATGCAGGAAACTAAATATCCGTACAAGAAGTTCCTCAGGCAACCGATGAAAGTGGCATCCCGCCTGTTCGACAGTAGGCACCTCATAATCAGAGAAACTAGACGACTCGGTGCGAGTTCGCTGCCGCACCATGGCGTTCTTGACAGCTGTCAACGTCACTTCCATTCTCTGTTTACCCCTAACTATAGAGTCGCAGGAACGTGTTATCTGTGCGGAAATATCATATCAGCTGCGGGTACAGTCAGCGAGAACACATGGGAGTTCTTGCGGCGTACAATAATGGCCGATGCATTCCATCACGTGGAAAGAGAGACTGATTTACATCTAACGTAGAAAGCAGCTGTACATGTAGGTTACTTGACTCTCAGTTGCCAGTCGACACGTGCATGTATTTTATACTACATTGTAGGAATACATAGTCTGTCATGCTGATGTGTCTTTCCAAATGCCTCTTCAGATATAGGTCAAAGTATCACAGCAATGGGATGGGGAGGCAAAGCGGTGTTGCGTGCATGGGTAATGCTTGGTAAGGCATTACAACACACCAACCACTTGCACACCACCGGTCGAATGCTGGCACTGAGAGCTCCCGAGGAGGAGATGAAATATTGTCTCCATGGCAACGAGAGAATGACGTCAAATGCAGAGGACCATATGTTGTGTGTCTCACGCCTCTTTTGAATGGAGTGTTGTGTCGGATGTACTTTGAACTTCGCTCTAGATAAACCATCGTGTTCAAAGTGACACGTTTAGCTTTTATATTCGATTAAAACGTGATGTAATGTCGTGACTCAAAATTGTTTGTGATTCTTGTCTCTGCATACGGTATGACATTAACATACTTTTTGTTCTAAATTACATATGACTTCTTTCTGTCCAATCATCTTGTATTAGGAATATATAAACATGGATATAATATGCCTAATTAGCCTAACAAGTAAAGAGAGATGTATATATGATACAGCCTAATATAAGTAAAGAGCTTCTATTAGGAAGCTTACTTACCTCAGTAATGGATAAAGAAAAACAATACAGGATAAGAACAAAGCATGGATGAGAATGGCATTTTAGTATATTCTACTACTACTACTACTACTACTACTACTACTACTACTACTACTACTTCTACTACTTCTACTGCTACTACAGAACAAGTACTATTTGTTTTATCTGTATAATGATTATTATTTTCATTGTTGCTGTTATTATTGTCATCATCATCATTATTACTATTATTACTATCATTATCATCATCATCATCTACAAGATCTCACGTACTTTCTAAAAATCAACCTATGGCAATTTCAATGGCCTTGTATGTCAACTTTTGAAACGTGCGAACATTACGACGGGAATTACGTGAGAATGAGAAGGGCGAGTAAACATTGGACTTCAAGCCTTTCTCATTCTCAGCTACGTAGTCCGAATATGATTTCTATAAGATAAACAATAGGGCATTGAAATATCCCTGAGTAGAGTATATACATATATTTTAAGGTGAGACATGAAGATAACTTGACAGAATGAGGCATCAGACAAAAAGAAATGCGGAGAACAAAGTGAGGCTACATAACAGGACACTAAATTATAATAAACTGGAAGAAAGCATAAATTGCAGGCTCAGAATTCTTATCAAAATGATAAGAGACAAACCGATTACACGACGATCAAATTAAAATGGCATGAATTCGTATATGACTTGTGTGAGCGAAATATGACAGAAGATAATTATGGATTTTATTACTATCATCACATGAACTGCGTTTCCGATGATTCGTGTGCATAATGTTATCCCAAATTTTGTAAGTTTTCTCTGTGATCTTAACCTAGGACATTATAATTTGAGTAACTGTTTTTTTGTTTTCCTTTGTAAAATGAGAAGGATCCTGGATAAAAAAAATATGTTTGGATTTCAATAATAAACTGACTTTGAATTCGATTTTGTTTGTATTTTGTGTGTGTGTGCAGGCGCGTACGCAGGGGTGGGGGTGGGGTTGGGGTTAAACACCCCTCCGGGGCAAAAAAGTGCTCTTACCCCCGCTTATTAAGCGGTCGGCTGAGTCGTTGCGAAATTTTCGGCGCGATTTTCAAATTTTAACCCCCCCCCCTTGAAAAAATCCTGCGTACGCTACTGTGATACACACGTGTGTATGGGGGGGGGGGTAAACTGTCCAATTTCAGAATTAGTCATTTGAAGATGTCATATCTAATGGGCCTGATGAGATATGATTCTTCGAGATATGTACATTTAAATGTATATATATAAATATATACAGTCAAACCTGCTTTAGTGACCACCTGTCTACAAAGACCACATGATTTGTTTCCCTTGAAAATGGTTTTGTCTTTGAAACATGTACTAAAGGAACCTGTCTACAAAGACCACTTTTTATGTTTCCCTTGGGCGGTCGCTATAGACAGGTTTGACTGTATATATATATATATGGCGGATAGTCAACCTATTCGAAACGTCGAGCCACTCCCGCCACTCACCCTCTCTAAGTGCTATATAGTTCTCCTTAGAACTATAAGCTAAGAAAGAAAGATAACCTACAGTCTTTTTCAAGACTACACCAACAGTCCTTTTCAGGACTACACACCCTCAAGAAAGAATACCGAGAGTTCTTTTCAGAACTCCTCAATCCTCCCTCTCACTCACATGGTGCACCCGCAAGCCTTCTGTATATATATATATATATATATATATATATATACATATATATATATATATATATATATATATATATATATATACAGTGTACATGTTTCATGAAATCATTTATTTATTTACAACTTGTTCTATTATCCAAAGCTCGACGAAATTCGAACGCATAACTCCAATCCTACGAGGTGTTGTGGCGTAGTGGATAAGTCGTCGGACTGTGGATCACAGGGTCCGTGGTTCGAGTCCCGCCGCGGCACTAATGTCCTTTGGCAAGACATTAATCTACACTTGCCACTCTCCACCCAGGTGTTAAATGGTTACCGGTAGGAAGGAAATTCCTTGAATGCTGTGAGCGCCGAAATCGTCAGCCTAGCATAATGTTGGAGCGCCTTGAGCACCTTGCAAGGTGGATACGTGCGCTATAAGAATTCAATATCATTATTATTATTATTATCTTGCACTGGCGTCCGATTGCACAAAGAATTAATTTTAAGATCCTGCTCCTAACTTTCAAAGCTAATCATGGTCGGGTTCCGACATATCTAACTGCTCTATAGTTTCTCCAAAATTGTCCGCACTTAGACAAAGATCTACATCCCATGCATGTACACCTTGATCTGGTACCAGGACCCCGCCCATACACTCGATATGGTGATCATGCCTTCTTTTCAATCGCACCCAAACTCTGGAATAATCTCCCTACTGAAGTCTGAAGTATTCCGAAGCAGACTAATAATTTACAACCACTGTTATATATCATCAATTAATATTACAATTTCGAAACACGCCTTTCACTTTTTGAGAAATAAATTGTTTTTAACTAATATAATATAATAATATTATACTATGACAAATTGTGTACTTAAACAATACTCAGTAGGAAGTTATTAAGCATGAAACTCGCAAGGATTCTACATTTCATTACAATGTATTCGAGTTCTGCCTCGAGTTTGAAAAAACATTCCTTCTTCACCACAATAGACTTGAAAGGATTCTTATTATTATTCATACTCCTTGTAAATTTGATGTTTTTGTGTTTTACTTAACTCAAGAATGAAAGGTTGATTGGTTGAATTAGGGCCTTTGTTTAATACTTTTAATATGTCAAATTCTCAAGAAACTAAAATTGGGACACATCAATTTTTCACATAGGCCTAGGCCTACTTTAAAAAAAAACTTGGTAAGGTTTAATTAAGGGGATGTCGTGGTCTAATGGATACGTCTTCGGATCGTGGATCACATGATTTGCTGTTGAGTCCCGCCGCGGTACCAATGTCCTATATGGCAAGACATTAATCTACATTTGCTACTCTTCACTTTCTTTGAATGCTGTGAGCACCGCAATCGGTAGCCTAGCAGAGCTGGGCCTTGTATTGAGCACCTAGCTTACATGGTGGATATATGCGCTATAAAAATATCCAATATTATATATATATATCTATACATTACATGTCGTTTTTCCGAAGGTTCGTATTTCCGAAGGTTCGTATGTCCGAAGGTTCGTAATTCCGATGGTCCGTAATTCCGAAGGTTTGTAATTCCGAAGGCTCGTTACTCCGAAGGTCCGTAATTCCGAAGGTTCGTATTTCCTAAAATAAAATAGGGTTCATAATTCCGAAAATGAAATAGGGTTCATAATTCCGAAAATGAAAAAGGGTTCATAATTCTGATAATGAAATAGGGTTCATAATTCCGAAAATGGGAAAAGGTACCTAAACAACAAACTAACATTAAAAGGAATTCAGGAGGCCGAGACAGCCCAGCCCCCTTCCCCCATCAGAAATCCAATAGGACTGAAGAGAGAGAAAGAGAGACAGAGACAGAGAGAAATAGTAGAAGACGACACAAGACAATAGAACAATATAAAGGACAAATGCACAAGAAAAGGAAAGAAAGGAAGGTATGAAGAGAGGAAAATTAGAAAGAGGGGATAAGATTGAAATCGGTGATAGAGAGGGTATCATGATTGATTAATAAGGTGATAAGTGGAGGCCATCTCACCGAATTCGTTTTATTTTCTGATTTATCTATTTATTTGTTCGTTTGTTTGCTTGTTGCTTTTTATGGGGTATTTGTTATTGGCTCCCCCTCCCCTTTTTTTCTTTTTCGTATTCATGGGATTGACCATCTCCTCTTTCAGGTTTTTTGCAACCAAGTCAGAAGCAGGTAACCGCACCTGGAATGACATTTAATTCTACTTGGTGGGCAGTCTATTCTCAAGTTTTTGATGCCTGTAAATGATATTTAATGTCGTGCTCTGGTCCCATATACAAAGAGGGACAGACGAGACATCTGGGGGCATGGCACGTCAATTTGATCGCGAAAAAAAGGAAAAATGAAAGAAAAATAGAAAAGGAGAAAAGAAGGGAAAAGGGAAAAGGAAGAGAAAAGAAGACAATTGGACCAGCGGCTTTGTAAATTCGGATTGAATTTTACGAGTAAGACCGGTGCCTCCCCATGGTGCCAGTGCCCCCTCAATTGCTGGACTCTAGCTACGCCACGGTGTAGTGGCGTATTTAGAGTCCAGCCATTGAGGGGGCACTGGCACCATGGGGCACCGGTGAGGAGCTCCTTTTCTTCTCTTTTCTTCTCTTTTGTTTATTGTTGAAGAAAAGATCTTAACTCTCTCAAGGAAAGGGCCCGTTTGTCATAAAACGTGCAGTTTTCGTATTTTTTATCTCGTCTAATTTTTCACAATTTCGGTTGGAATCCTTCTCCTACACTCAGCTCAGTTGTATACTTGTGCAGTCATCTCCTCCATCAATTTTCTGTCAGTATTAAAGACATTATTATGAATCATGCATGACATGTCTAGAGAAATGTGAAATGTCAAAATGCATCTGACACTCCCTGCAATACCAAATTAGTTGACATAATGCCAATATTATTTTTGTCGATAATTTTGGAGTGGGTAACCACCCACTGTATCCCTTGATAGTTCACCTGCGCGATTTCCAAAATCGTACCATCTACCATTTGAAAATCCTTGATCCTATAATATAGGTTTAACATATTCGAACAAGATTATTTTTGATGGGGTTACATTTTTTTAAAGGATGATCCACTGACAAAATCAACCACAAACACACACACACACACACACACACACTCTCACACGCGCACCTTCTGCATCCATCAATAGCCCTAGGCGTTGGAACCGTTGTAGCTTGGGGCGGGAGGGAGGGAGGAGGAGGCACCACTTCGTATGACCCTCTCTCAAGCGCCTTATTAAAAATGTACCTCCGGGATACAGCTACCTTTACTCCGTGCCCACATTCTGGACACCCCGTCTGATAAGCAATTTCGTCAGTGGCGGAACCGGGGGGGGGGGAGGGGGGCTGGTGGCCCCAACTTTTTTCCAATACTAAGAAAAGTTTCCCTTCCGTGACAAACAGGTGCCCCTCCATTGACCAAAATGTGCCCCTTCCAAGTAAAGACATATGCCCCTCCAGTCATAGCATAAGTGCCCCTTCTAACGTAAATCTTCATCTTCTTCATCTATTGTGCCCTTTGTTTGTACCCATCCATTACCAAGCGGCAAGCGGATGCCCCCTTTGTATGCCTGCATCTCTTTGTGTGTGCTTTGTTCCGACATAACAATTTTCCCTCCGTTATCTGATGTTCCAATGGATATTATACCAATTCGTTACATAAACAGATTTGTTTGTCTCTGTGATAGGTAGGTAATTGGCCTTAATATGTGTTGTGGGCTTTATTCTATTTTTGCAGTTTTCCCCAAATTTTACCAAGCGAATTGGAGATTTTTCTAGCCGATGCTTGATACCTACCCCTCCTGCAACTGAAAGTGACCCTTCCGACAAGAGTAATGATCTCTCCCCGAGATGGAATAGGTGCCTCCATGCGACAAAGTTGTCTTAATTCCTCTTCCTTATATATAGTTCTATACATATTCATGACAAAACAGATGACACTTCTTGAATAGATAGGTATGCCACCTGTTGTAAAGAATAAACCAAGCCAAAAGAGCCTTTTATACAAGAATGTTAATTGATGTCTTTTCGATCACAAGGTCCGCGGTTCGAGACCCGCCGCGGCACTAATGTCCTTTGGCAAGACATTGAGCTACATTTGCCACACTCAACCAAAGTGATGTAAATGGGTACCTGGCAGGAATTAATTCTTTGAAATGCTAGAGCGCCGTAATGGCAGCACAGCTAAAACTGGGCTAATAATCTCCAAGTTTGGAAGCGCTTAGTGATTGTAATAAGCGCTATATAAAAACTGAGTATTATTATTATTATTATAAACGCAATTCATGTATAGTCCATCATTCACATGGCAAGTAGAGGTTCGTTTTAAGAGAGGGAAGATGGAATGGTGCTTCTGGAACGTGTCCCTATTAGCTTGTAAGAGGAATAATATAATGTTATCAAGGACATATGAGGCAGCAGGAGCGTACGCAGGATATTTTCCACGGGGTTAAAATTTGAAAATCGCGCCGAAAATTTCGCAACGACTCAGCCAGCCGCTGAATAAGCGGGGGGGGGGGGTAAGAGCACAATTTTTTTTTTTTTTTTTGGGGGAACAGTTTTTGAGGAAAAATTTCGCAACGACTCAGCCGGCCGCTGAAAAAGCGGGGGGGGGGTGTAAAGAGCACTTTTTTCTCGGAAATTGGAAAATTATACCGACCGATTTTTTTTTTTTTTTTTTTTTTTACACTTGAAAAAAAAGTGAGAAGGGGGTTTCCTCCGAAACACACACATAACAAAAATTGAGGGGTTTGACCCCAACCCCCCCCCCTGCGTACGCGCCTGTGAGGCAGCAAATAGAGGGCGCATATTTCCATTGTGAAAGGGCTTATTTTCCATCGCTGGCCCTCCAGTATATAGCAGACGTGCCAAATCTGATTATTTTATTCTATCATTTTCTCTGTCTATACATGTATATTCATTATGTTAAAAATAGGAAACGATAGGATAAAAACAAAGAATAACATAAGGAAAGAGAGGAAGATAGAAAGATAAACACAAAGAATAACATAAGGAAAGATAGAAAAGAAAATAGAATGATGAACACAAGAACATAAGGAAAGATAGAAAGAGAAGAAGATAGAAGGAAAACGACATATTAACATAAGGAAAGATATGATTATTTGGCGACCGCCAGAAAATTATATGGCGACCGCCAAATAATCTAGCTATTTTTTTTTTAATGTTATGTTGTAGATAGAAAGAGGAAATGATAGAAGAATAAAAACAAAGAACAACATAATGCGAGATAGAGAGAGAAGGTAGAAGGATAAAAACAAAGAATAATAAGAGGAAAGATAGAAAGAACAGAAGATAGAAGGGAAAATAAAGAATTAAAAAATGAAGATAAAAAAGAGGAAATGATAGAAGGATACAAACAAAGAGTAACATACGGAAAAATAGAAAGAGAAGAAGATGGAAGGAATAAAACAAAGAATAACATAAAGAAAGATAGAAAGTGAAGAAGATAGAAGGAATATAACAAAATCATGATAAGGAAAAATAGAAATAGAAGGAGGAAATGATACAAGAATAAAAACAACGAACAACATAATGCGAGATAGAGAGAGAAGGTAGAAGGATAAAAACAAAGAATAATAAGAGGAAAGATAGAAAGAAAAGAAGATAGAAGGGAAAACAAAGAATAAGGGAATGAAGATAGAAGTTAAAAACAAAGAATAACATAAGGAAAGATAGCATTATCCGGCGGCCGGATAATCCACTGGTTGTTATTCAGTAATAGTTTTCTTTTCCCTTTTTATCTCTCTCCTTTCTTGTTAACCCTTGATATGGAGAGGGGTGGGCTGCTCAGTCGTTTTGGTTCCCCCTCCCTCCTTTTTAGGTTTCATTTTCGGAATTATAAACCCTATTTCGTTTTCGGAATTACGAACTCTATTGCACTTTCGGAATTATGAACTCTTTTTCATTTTCAGAATTATGAACCCTTCATTTTCGGAATTATGAACCCTTTTAAATTTTCGGGATTATGGACCATTTTTTTATTTTCGGAATTATGAACCCTTTTTCATTTTCGGAAATACGAACCTTCGGAATTATGAACCCTTTTTCTTTTTCGGAATTATGAACCCTTTTTCATTTCGGAATTATGAACCCTTTTTCATTTTCAGAAATACGAACCTTCGGAATTATGAACCTTCCGAATTATGAACCTTCCGAGTCGGATAAACGAACCCTCGGAATAACGAACCTTCGGAATAACGAACCGGCTCGGAATAATGCAACAAATGTTTGGAATTATGAACCCCTAGGCATGGGAACTTTGTGTTTCGGAATTATGAACATTCGGAAATACGAACCTTCGGAAAAACGAACCTTCGGAAAAACGAGTGCCCCCCATTTTTTTATAAAATCATTTCCTGATGAAGCCCTATATGGGTGAAAATAATTAAAAAGTTGAATAATTATTCACTATGACCGGTTGAATAATATAATACCTATACATAAAGCGAAAGAAAATGAGAGAATAATGGTTGCGTAGCTTAAATCAAGGTTCATCATTACTGTCCTTCCCTTTTGGAAATCTTTGCTAAGAATCCTAAGATTGAAAAAATGTCTCCGCCGGGAATCGAACGCCAATACCACTAGGCAACGGAAACGGGCCAGTGGCTTCGGCGACACCAGATTCAATTGACGGATAGATTGACAAATTTAATTCATTTTATTTATATAAATGGATTTAGCTCCTTTCGGAACCAAGCTCTTCAAATAATATACATGTATATTATATATGAAGAGCTTGATTCCAAAAGGAGCTACATCCATTTTTATCCCCAAAATGGTCTTAAAATATTTATTTCCTACATGGGAATAAAATGCACTCTATCACATTCTGAAATTTCATCATGAAATAATAAAAAAAATAGCTACAAAATTACGTTTAATTCCAAAAGGAGCTAAATCCATGAAAAAAATATCAACAAATTCAGAAAAAATAAAATATACTTGGTAGATTTTTTTTTTACGTACAACAAAAATTTTTTTATAGGGGCTTATCATTTTTGGAATCAAAGGTTCTTGTGAATATAGCGCCTTGGCTTGAATTGGCCCTGTATGGCCTGCCTATTTTCAATGGGTGGAAGGCAGCTATTTATTTTTGTATTAATTCGGAGATTTAATGATTTATTGCTGGGAACGTTGATTTCATTATAACAAGTGTGATGACAGCATGTAGGCCGGCCGGCCCCATAGGGCCTAGAAAACTCCTCAGGAAACTGAGAATAATTTAAAAAAAATATTTAAGACGGTGCTTTAGTGGATTTTTTAAAATTGATATATATGCCACTTGAAATTTTTATTTTTTTTTATTTTTATGGACTACATTGTACGTATTTTAGTTCTAAACTCCATCCTCGGATGTGCACACAGCTCAGGGTTTCAAAATTCAATGGAATTATCCATACACGACTGTGTACTATGCAATTTCCTTTTTCAATTTGCTTATTTAACGACACTTTATCGTTTTCCCAATTTCGCAAACACGTTTTTTTTTTAATTAAAGATAATAAAACAACTACACCCGTACCCCTACTGCACTGTACTGTTGCATTGGAGTAGAAATCTACAAAATGGCAGCAAGAAAGGGACTAGAAGTGTTCGTGTCTAGATTACCATGGACCATCGGTGTCCGTAAGTATACTAATACTTACTAAATTACTAGGCGCTAATGCACTTTCGTATCCAGCCCGCCTAGCCCTAGGATTAGGGTTAGGGCGCCTTAGGCCTTAGCTGACTCCAGGGAGCTCCGCCCCCGAAGCTCCTCCGCCTTTGGTGCCGGAGCTCCCTGGAGTTTAGACCGAAAGCTTCAGTCTCTGATATCGACGGTTGTTCCGCTGAGATTGCATCTGGCTCCTCTGACCGACTCTATACATAGACTGAAGTACGTCAATGGGGTAGTGTGGGAACGAATGGTTCAGTTTGGCCGGACCGCGATGAATGAGATATGCAACGTGTTTTCACTCTTTACGTCTTCATATATCCACTTTGGCTGCAATTTTACACTGAATCTTATTAAAAATTTAAAATAACACAGAAATATCTACTTTGACTTACGATAGCTTGCTCATTTAGATCCTATATTAATGATTAATCCGAGAAAGTCTTGTAGTCAACAAGATTTGTTGTCAGCCATCTTGGTTTAAGTTGATGAATATTCATTTTTTCTTTTCGAACGTCCAATAGCTACGTATGAGTCAGCCCGGCTTGAGCCGGTGATGTTTGAATATTCATAAGCCCAATATCAAACACGTGCTCTGATTGGCCATTGGGCTTGTTTTGGTCGGTTGACCGGAAATATATCGGGCGGGTCATGTCATAGATTACCAGTTCGAATGCATGAACGTACCGTTTCCTTGGTTCTGAGATAAAAATGGGATAACTCTTATACGTAAGTCCGTAAATTTCGCATTTAGAAATAAGTCATAAAAAAATTGATAACTGTACATAGGAGAAAAATAGACAGTCATAGTATTTTTGTATCTGATTTATAAATCAGAAAATTAGATCTAAATAAAAAAAATCGTGGGAGAAAGTTTCGGGGTAAAAAGTGGGTCACAATCGGCTCAATCTCTCCCCGTGGTGCGAGGCGTACGGGGTACCGTCTGTGTATGGGGAATGTCAACAAATGTCAGTTTTATTAAAGAATGACCCATACCAGACGGTTATTTCTGTCTACCTGGAGTTAGGCCTTAGCATGCTTAATGAGGCCGCATGAGGCTTAACTTAACTGGGCCGGGCTTAATAATAATAATAATAACAACGTTTCTTATAAAGCGCTTACCACTGAAGTCTCTAATGCACTTGTCAATTGATATCCTGGCCCCTGGCCCCTGGCCCCACTCTAGACCGACAATTTCTGTCTCTTTTGTTCGTTAGCCTCTGATTTGGGTAGGGTCGGCTCCTCTCTTTAGAGACAGAAGCCGACCATAGGCACTCCTGTGCAAACTCGGTGGTACGGATCTGGCCACCAAATTCCGGCCAAACTTTTGGACTAAAATTTCACTTTAGCAGATTCATATCGGTCAAGAATTCAGTAAAAAATGAGAGATTTTAAATTTGATACCTGAGTGATTTGCTTACTTTTCACACGTTCCTGATGATAATGAGCTAACATGCGATTTACATGACAAAAACACTGACCTCTTTATAGTCTTACCAGTCCTAGTAGGGGCACTGGTCCGAGAAGAAGGATCATCCGCATAAACGCGAATATCGCGTATCGTTTTTTCGCATTGCCAATTTGATACTTACTTTATGATAATAGTGTTAAAAGGCGCACATGCGCCTAGGATTTTGCTAAATTCAGCGAGCTCTGCCCATGAGCCTGCCTTAGTATACTATTACTATACTAATGGCTATTATCGTTGCAATATTTTGTTGTAAAAAATTTATGTAAATATCTTTATGGCTGATATGATTTGCATTTAGACCTTAGGAAGTTAGGCAAAGTTATTCCTTTCCTGGGATATGGACATTGGTCCACAAGTTTCCTCCACTGCATTCATTTTCAATCCCACAGTGTCTTTGGATTGTCTCTAGATTAGTGTTCTCCATGTAGTTATAATGGTCTTCCTCTCTATCTTTTTCTAGATACTCATTGGAATTGGATAGATTACTGTTTGCTGGGCTTGATGTAATATACAGAGAAGCAAAGATGGATGATGTTTCTATTCTTTTCTTTTTCACTTTCTATCTTACAGAAGAGCTGCGAGCCTATTTTACTCAGTTTGGGCCTGTGAGGAATTGCAGAATAGCCTTTGTAAGTATTTTTTCAAGTTTGTTTTTTCAAGGGATCTATGTGATGTAAAATACAAAAGTGTGATGTGCACTACACTTGTGTATGTCATTTTTATTTTTAGGCAGTTTGTGGCATCATAACTTTTAAGGTGGGAATGGCTATTTCGACATAGGTCAATTATTTCTTATGCCACATAAATAATTTCCCTGTGCTGCATTGAATTGATCATAGGATATGGGTTAGGTATACCAAATGCTTCAAGATTAATTGTTTCCAGTACAAGCTTAATCTACACCATTGTTAAATGGGTTGTCAAGGATCTAATCCAGACCGGAAATGGGTAATTTTACAAAGCTGTTGTGTTGCACAAAGCAATCCTGGTGAACCTCGCCATCATCACAATTTTCTTGCGAGAAGGGTGTTGCCAATAGCTGCGCAGTTTGTACTCATGATGTCATATTTTATGCCAACTTTGTGAAATTTGATTGGTTGAAATAGAATTGCCACCAAGTGGCACAAAATATAATTTTTGCAGCGGCAGTTTTTTTTGTACCTCCTCAAAATTGCTATCCATTTATACACCCCAAAATGCAGGGGTTTGCTGCTGCATTGGAAAGTAAGCTTGTCTTCTCATCTTGTTGTTTTTGTTTAGGATGATTCAACAGGATTCTCTAAAGGGTTTGGTTTTGTTAGCTTTGGTAATACATCAGGGATCCAGTCAGCACTCAAGAGAGAACAACATCTCCTTGATGGACACAAGGTATGTTTTAGTGGAGTTTATCAGGTAAATTCCAAGCATTGCAGAATGACATTTCCAGAGAATTTTCTAATTTGAATAAAGAATATTATGGACATTTTAATAAAATCTGCAAATTCATGATATGATGTGGAAAGTTTGAGCAAATTCCTATTAAAAATAAGAGAGTTATGAATATCTGAAGTTGTGATCATTCAAACACAAATTTGCTACTCTGTGACGTATCTTGCGAGCTCCTCTCCAATTTGCTCTGTATATAACATTTCATTAACTTTCATTTTCTTTGTTATTGATGACAGAATTAATTTTGTTAATAGAAACATATTTGCAACAATTATATTTAGGTTGCATGTATGATTGAACATTTTCTTGATGGAAATTAAAAATTATTGATTTTTTTAGTACAGAGCAACTTGGAGGGGAGTTTGCAAGATACGTCACAGAGTTGCTTACTTGTGTTTGATTCATCGCAACTTTAAAAATGCATAACTTTCTTATATTTAATCGGAATTTGCTCAAACTTTCACTGACTTGTTCCTCTCATTTTTCTGCTTCTATTAAAACCAACTTGATATTAGAGTGGATTTCCCCTTTAAGGAGTATGAATAAAATAAAGAAAAAAATAAAAACTGCTCACACAGAACCCGAGTCAGACTTGGGTTCAGTGTGGGCCCTAGTTCATGTGAGCACGTTGGATGCATCAAACAGTCTAGTCACAAGTCGTTTTTTGTTTGTTAAAGGTACTATATCCCATTTGCAGGCCAAAAAAATGAAACGTTTCAATTCCAACAGCATTTGAAAGAAGATACTAATTTAGAACTTCCCTAAAAAAAAGGGGGCTTGAAAATGTCTTTAAGTGGGAAAATAACAACTATTAGTTGTCGAATCGACTTAGGAGCTATAGAGCCAGTAAGTAATAGTCTGACTTTTCAGACCATTGTACCGAATGGTCGTACGTGTTATGCTGCGCAAAGATTCAATCAGTTTAATTTTGGCCATTACAAGAAGTGGGTTATTGATGTAGACAAATGCTCATGTACCCTTTACAGCTCATTTTATGTATGTTATTACCAAAGATGAAAAAGCCAGCCAGTCACTCAATAGTGTCTGACAGTGAAGTCTAGCAAGTAAACGGGTTTCCTTGCATAATTTGAACATTAGGACACTGCTAACGTTTAAATTTCACAGATAGGACATACATGACATATTCATAATTCCTGCAAAGTTCTACAGAATTTGATGTTGGCTGCAAAAGGGACATAGTATCTTTAACTGAGAGTGTATTACAGCTTGCTAAATCTCTTACCAGAAGTAATATGAAGCTCTTATTTTGAATAAAGTATTGCGACATGGAACTACTAACATACAAAACAAAATATTGATTAGTGATCAGTACACTTTAAAGGGACTTCGTAACATTTTTCAGATAAAATAAAGTTTGGCTAAGGTAGTGACTTCAATGCTAGATGTACAATTAAAGATAATCTGAAAGTTTGATTGAAAACAGACCATTATTAATGATAGAAATTGGGGAAAACTGATCTGATCGATTCCTTAATTCTCCCAACTATATTTTTACAATGTAATTACATTTTAGGTGAATGTTGATCCTCA
Source organism: Mesocentrotus franciscanus (assembly GCA_037976565.1). Classification (NCBI taxonomy): domain Eukaryota; kingdom Metazoa; phylum Echinodermata; class Echinoidea; order Camarodonta; family Strongylocentrotidae; genus Mesocentrotus; species Mesocentrotus franciscanus. Next base: position 38,806,251 of record CP137669.1, on the reverse strand, counting down.
CAAAGCAATGAATTGGCTCTATATACCATTCCAGACATTTAAGTGTTGAACAATTTGTTAAAGCCTGTCTTACTTCTTATTTTCATGGAAAAACGGTTGGGAAAATTCAAAAATGGTTGGGAGAACATATTGTTAGAGGGTGTTGCACAGTGACGCCTTAAAAAAACATGAATATCTTTGTGGTTTGAGAAGTTTTTCATGATTTTTGCATGTTAGAGGGTTAATACAGTAGAGGGAATATAATAAGTAACATTTCATACAAAAATGCATTTTTTTCTTCAACCTTCAACAATGTTACCAAGTCACTTTAAATGTTAACCCAAGAATACTGGGTACATAATTTGTCTGTTTTTTTTTTATTGGGGGGGGGGGTAGGTTCAATTTATTCATAACAGCTGTAAACAGAGTATTTCTTTTTAGGTGATTGATACCTATTAACTTAAATCATACTTTCAAAAAAGTGATTTTGTTCTTTTGGTTGTTTATTTCTATTTTGAGATATTTAAAAAATCAAATATACACTGCAAATGTGCGATACATAAAATAGAGACACCATGTGCTTACACAAAAGAGTTGTACATATAATTATCTAAACGACTGATGTAATGAATTCATAACTTCATGAGGTAATATGAGAATGAGAACTAAAGAGAGGCACAGGGGCTTGTGAAGTAAGTCCTCTTTCAAAACAAAATATTCTTTTTGCGGGTTAAATATATGTCATTGATTTAAATTCAACTAAACATAATTCTGATATTTCTTCTATCTATGTTTTCTTGTTACTGTCAGGTGAATGTGCAAGCCAAGCAGAGCACCTCTCCAGCTGTGAAGAAACTACAAATATCAGAAGTGATGGAAAATGGACATTGATTTCAAGGAGATCATTGGATGAACTCTTTTGAATATGAATGAGAAAATCATTTGAATATATATGAAGAACTCATTTGAATATATATGAAGAACTCATTTGAATATTTATGAAGAACTCATTTGAATATATATGAAGAACCAGTGTTCAGATGCAAGGCCAGGGCATCTTTCACTCCTTGAATCTTTCTTCCAGAATATGACATCACTTATAGACTTGAATACCTACCATTATGAGACAACCTTTATAACAAAGTACAAAATGTTTCTGAAATAGGGCCTCTTGCATAGATTTCAAGTCTGAATAAAAGATGTGTATAAAGATAAGTAAGTTGCATTTGAAACTGAGCCCATGATATTGATAATGATAATACTCTAAACTAAACAATATACCTTTACCTCTAAAGCCCACCACACACCATACGATCCTCCTAAGATCTGGTTTTTAAACAAATGGCAATTGCAGTTAACTCTGCACAATTCAAATCTGTTGGAAATGCAAAAATATAGTTTGACTTAAAATGCAAAAATGAACTTGGGGAATATTCACCTTGTGCAACTGATATATCCCTTTTCTCATACTTTTTTAGAGGGGTAATTGCATAAGGTTTTCATTGTATTTTTGTATTCTAAAAATTATTATTGTATTAATTGACATGTCATATGCTAGGTAACAGAAAAATAAATTAAATGTTATTATCACACAAGAGTTCCACTTGTAATGTGTTCCTTTTTCTTGTCAGAAGCTTCCTGTTTGCCATATCTTATTTTCTGCCAAATGGAAAGTCACAGGTACCCACTGCATAAATCTTCTAATTAAGCATTACTGGTAGCTGCTAATGCATATGCATGAACATGTGAAGCATTTTATATACAAAATACTATCAATAATAAAAAATCTCTACACTTTATTCTTTATTCTGGCTGAGAGGGCATGTATTTGGCGGACAGAAAACATTGCCCAAAAAGCACCTGTTGGAAAAAGGGGCAAGACCAAGGTGGGAAAAATTAAAATGTTCATTTTTATAACCATATTATCATCTTCCTCAACATTAATATGTGGTAATGAATTATTTATATATTAAAGCAAGCTACCTAATAAAGATGGACTTCAGTTTAAGGTGCTCTGGCATTGTATATCGATTGATTGGGACTTTATATTTATCAAAGCTTGATATGGAGCTTACATTTAAATTTGGTTAATAAGCCATGTAAGAAATCAGACCCTCAAGTGTCCTTTTCATCTGTTGATAATTGCTATTAGACCTAATTTCCAATTTTAGGCTTCTTTACCTGATATGCCAAGATAGTGAATGTGAGGTCTCATGCAAGGTGGCATTGTAACCAGTGGCATATCTAGGGATTATGGCCCATGGAGCAGACTTTTAACATTACTATTTGCAAGTGCTATTTTATACTGTATTATCCTATATTTGGGCGCAAAATTTAACAAGAGGCTGATGCAACCTAGCCCTATATCAGGGAGCCTAGCAACAAGAATTCTTTTCTCACATTAAAAAAAAAGCTATTTATAAAGTATACTAGGGCGCTAAATTACGAGATCCTGATGCAAATTTGTGCGAGAGAGCAAAACAAGCTTTAGAATTTTTTACCTTTCATACCCTCAAAATAATTTTAATGCAATTTTCCTTATGTACATGTAGTACTAATTTGTCTTTATTTTCTCCCCTTTCTCTTTCTTTATTTTGCTTTTACTTTTTTTGCGCCCCCTTCATTGCTGCCTGGTGCAATTTTAGCTCCAGAAGGGCATGTTCTGTTGTAGGAGGGGCATGTGTTCACTTCAATGGATCATGGGACTCATTTTGTCAGAGATGGCTTGTACTCATGTTGGGGGGGGGGCAACTGCAATGATAAACAGCACATAAAAATAGATGTAGGCCAATCTATAAGCAATCTTCTTGAGGGCATACGAGGGCCACAGCAGACAAAAGGGGGTAATTGTACATCAGGACTCTTCTTCTGTCACAGGAGGGACATTGTTTGGATTTGTAGCATGAGGGGCACGTTCCTTGATTTTGAGAAAAGTGGGGCGCATCAGCCCTTTCCTGGATCTGCTACTGCTGAGTTACAGTACATGTACACTGTATTTACTAAATCCTAATTTTTGAGAACTTTTTGTATGTGGGTGGATGGATAACTTGATAAAGATCTAATAAACTTAAGCGCATTTTTTCTAACATAACAAGGGAATAAATACATGTATAGCAGATTCAGCAGAAGCCTATTTAAGCAAGGTTACTTTCTGTACTACACATTTCATAATACGTTTTTCATTTTGAAAATGTGTACTGGTATTGCCTTCATAATGTAGCGTTATCACACAAAGCAACCAAACTATTTCAAAAACATTTACTTGACAAAAGATAATGAAATTATTAATGATTATTAAGACCAAACACAAAAACTAGTTCAAAATGTGTATGTAATGTGGATTGTATGGAACACTTTATTTGTCTACATGTATATACAATGTACAAATAAGCAATTTCACATTGTGCGTCTTTACATACATTTACATGCCGTCATTGATTCATTTACTCTAAAAACAGAAAGAACGAATAAAACATGATGAATGTGATTACATTTCCTCTGCTTATACTGTCTTGCATTGAACTTTTATATATAGTTCAAACAAAGATTAAGTTCGTAATGTGGAGCTTCCTGACCTGACACATGTACCTAATTACCCCAATCTAATCCTTTCATATCTCTGATTCCCCATGAGCAACTGATAAATTGATCAACTGACGTGTTTACCAATTTTTTGCCTCAAATTTGTTCCAAAGATATCATGATGAGAAGATGGCAGTATGGACAAAAGAACAAAATAAAACCCAAACCAAATGCCTCTTGCATTGCTTTTGTGGCAAGAGCATGTAAGTAAAATGAGTTCATATACAACCTGCTACAGTTTGGAATATGAATGGTGACATTAAAGACATCTCTGTGTCTTCAAGATAGATTCAACAGACTTGTTTACTAATGCATGTCAAGGTATGAATGTTTCATAAGCCCTGGTTACCAATTATTGAATTCACCTGAATAATAGCACCGCTATGGATGGAATTCACTTTTCATACATTGATTGATTGTTGCTCCGGCAGAGTTGTTCAAGAAGCATGTATGAAATTAGTAAACAGATCTATTAAGCAAGACATGTATGCCATTTTTGTATCATAATCAATTTAATGCATAAGTCGTCCATTCACACTGAACATTGGTGGGACATTGCACTTAGAGCAAGTGGGTATTTACACATGTATCCATGTATGAATAAATTAATTTACTAGTTCTTATAAAAGCATATTTACATGCATTGAAACTGGAAACTTTGGAAACATAAAACCCCTGTGGCTTCAGGGGACACTGCCCCTTCAACCCTTGCCATTGTGAAGTTAAGGAAATTTTATGACTCTCTATCTATGGCATCTCTCATTTTAATTCAATTTGAAAATTGTGTAATCCTGGGATCCTTGCATACAAGAATACACTCCGGGCCCCTAACGTGTTTAAATGAAAATAGTGCCTAGTGCCCCTCCCCCAAAAAAAAGGGTGAGGGGCCTCAAAATATAATACAGGTCAATCCACATTCTGTTCTAAAACAAAACTGGAAATCAATGTGCTTGACAAAATATAAATTAATTGACCGAATTCTTCTACAAAATACAAAAAAGGGTCCCTAATAAATGAGTGTGGTAAGACAGTACACTGTACACATATCTATTTCATCCAAAATGAAATTGGTTGTGAAAGAGTAATTGATTCATGGATTAAAATCATTATTCAGATTTCAAATAAAAACAGAAAGCAGTTTGAAATTATAGCAAATTACCTTGAGAAATCATTAGACAAAATTTGTAAGAAACAATGTTTTATGAATTCATCCACTCTAAAGTCTACTCTAAAACAATACCTCCAAATTATTTACTTTGATTTGGTTTCAATGTAAGGAGTCACATGTAACTGTGCAATATGATACGATAGGGCTAACTATTTGTTATTGACACTAATTTGACAACATTAAATTTACTTCTTGATTTCTGTACCCATTAAACAAATATGGATCATAGCAGGATACAAAATGACTTTTGCCCAATGCCCTGATGACTACCACTTAGTAAGAATACTCCCCAGCAAGAGGAGATGGTGCACACAACGGCCCGAATTCACAAAGGAGGTTTAAATTTAACCCACGGTTTAAATCTTCATTTACATAACCTATGGTCTAAAATTAGCGCAAAAAAAGTGCGACACAGTCAGAGGTCCAATATTAAACGTGCGCAAGGCAAGATACGCTTATTTTGCACTAATTTTTAAACCATGTGTTATGTAAATGAGGGTTTAAACCATGGGTTAAGTTAAACCTCCTTTGTGAATTCGGGCCAATGGGTACTGTTAACTATCATACACCATAAGTTGAATTTAAACAAAGCCATATCACCATTATTATAATCTTAACAAATATTGGGGACAAATTGTCATTATATTTATAACAACATGATAAGCTGGTCACACATCTTGTCTTCTTTTGTATTTGAGCTCTGGTATAATGAGATTTCAACATAAGATCATTTCATTTGGCTTTTGGCATTTGTTATGAGGTTCCACAACAGTGTGTTTTCATAGGTCTTGTGCAACAAGGCTTTTCTTTTCAGTTCTTGTTTTTCTCTAGGACAAAAATGAGCAACAGATTTACATGTTTAAAAATGTCAAAATGGCATGCACCTTTAAAAAATATCCACAAAGATTCACATATAGATATAGATACAGACTCATTCACACATAGACGTGGTAAACTGTGGCGGTTATTTTTTAAGTGTATAAATGAATGGTAAGTGGGGTTGGGAAAAAAGTATCCTTGTGTAACACAGGCCTGTGTTGTTAGATACAAAATGTAAAGTACATTAGGCTTATGCTATTTCATTCTTTTTTTTTTGGGGGGGGGGAGGGGTAGTTTATCAGGTCACATAGAAACGAGCAGAGCTCGACACTAACAGGCGTCCGGACCCCCAAAATCTGTCATTTTTACAAAGGGCTCATACATACAGAATCTAAAAAATTCAACCCTGTACCCCCCTTCCAAAAAAGTTGGTGTGGAAGGCTTCATGGGATTATAGAGAGAAGATTGTTTAGAATGTGAAGCTAGTAGTCCTTTCTTCTCTTGCTACTGCTGCTGCTTCCTCTCTCATAATCATCTCGGTTCCTCTCATCTGCCTGCCTCTTATCTGCTTTCTTCACAGTCTTAAAGAAGTTATCCAGACCAAACACATCTTCTTCTTCTTCTCTCTCAAACTGGACGGGACCATCACGACGTCTAGAGCTGTCTGCTCCAGCAAACCCTTTGTCAGGAACAAACCTATGGGGATAAAACAAGACAAAAAGTCAGGAAAAAAGAACATCTACATCCTCTGAGGGAAACCATACTCTCTTCAATTTATTGACATAGTTAGCCATCATTTTCACTCACATTGACTATCTTTAATAATTGAAATATCAGATTTCATGCTTGAAAAATATTACATGAAAATTAATGAATCATGACCTATGCAATGCAACCTTGCATTATTATTCAGTTTTATGAATACTTTACAGTAAATGTGTAGGTAGGGGTTTAAAGAAGCACTCATTTTGAGAGTTACAAAGTTGACTAATTGATCACTGGGAGAATAGCTATCAGCAGCATACAAGATACATTTTAGTTTACAGGAGCTCTTTTTGGATTTGCTAGAGGACAAACAAGATTTTGTCAATGGTTTTTCCACAGCTCCTTGACAGTTTTTCATAACTAAATCACTCACTACTCCCAAGATTTCTTTTCCCACTTGCTATTAATACTTACTTTTTATTCTTGATTAGATTATCCAGGTCATCACCATAGACATCCTTGTCAGCATTCCTGCTGGGTCGGTAGAGATTGCTAGCAACATTCTGATCTTTTCTCCAGGGTTCACTGTATACATTATAGCTCTCATCCTCTCCTCCTCCAAAGCCACTGTTCAATCCCTGTCAAATTGCAACATAGGCAAAATAACAGCATTGTTATATCCAATGTAAACCCATTTAAACGAACACAAAACAGATAAGTATTGATACATACGGAGAAGGACAAGATCAGGGTGAAGGTGAACAATTATTTGTGAGCTTTCTTCTTATTCTTATGTCAGTTTGGAAGAATACCATTGTAGAAGCTTCCCCTCAAAAGATTGCTCTGAAGATATATGTGAAAATGGAACACCCTTTTTGTGTGTAGTGACTGTAGGCCCATAAACACATATCTGTGTGCAGTGCATGTGATTTTCAGCAAGATTGAGTCAATATCTTAACCATTTGATAACTTCAAAACATCACAGTATACACATATTCTTATTAACTACATATTCAACCATGATTCCCAATTGCTTCAAGAGAGTTTCTTTCACAATGCCATCGAATGAAAAAAACGCCTTAAGTGTATCCCCTAACTGTGTGTGTGTGTGTATTGTGTTTTTACAGACGTATGTCAATCAGATATGATTATTTACGTCTGGGGACCGACCTTTAAACGTCACCATCCGAAAGACGGATGGTAGTTCTCAGTTATTTATACAGATAAGTCTATACTTATCTGTATAAATAACTGAGAACTACAAACAGTTAGGGGATATGAATTCATTTGAGAAATAGAAGAACAGAAAGAAATTCAAAATCTGCTTATTTTATCAATTTATCTTACACTGGAAAATCTGTATATAACAAAGTCAGGACCAAAGAACTTTGCTCCTTGTGTCAAGTTTAGTTTTCTGTAAAGGATCTAAAGATTATACCCAACAACACATAAATTATATTATTAGAACTTACAATACAACTGATTTGGTTAAGATAAAAAAATCCCCACCCCCAAAAAAAATAGCAGCCATGAGTCTGAAACAAATTGAGTTAACAAAAGCCTAATTGTCATGAAAACTGTTCTTACCTTTGACTGATTGAATAACCTTTGATCGAACTGGGCATCATCTGATCTACCTGCTCCAGCATTTGGAAGACCAAGAGCTATCTTCTCACTCACATCACGTTCTCTCTGTTTCTCTAAGCGTGATCTCTTATCAGGAGCTGCACGGGCAAAGTTCCTCTCCCTCTGTCTATCACGATGACGCTCGTCTCTTATCTTGTCTCGCTCTCTCACATCGTCATCATTGTCTGGAAGTAAAACATGGATGGAAGATAAAGACATCATCACCATCGGTGGCGTCATAATCATCGTCATCATCACCATCATTATCATCATCACCATCATCATCATCATCATCATCATCACCATCACCATCATCATCATCATCATCATCATCATCACCATCACCATCATCACCATCATCATCATTATCATTAATCTAGGGATAAATCACTGATAAAACTTAATAAGCATCACTATCTCAGAAATAAAACATGGATATAACATATAAGCTTTATCATCATCATCTGGAAATAAAATCTTGAAAGAACATAACAAAAATCATCATCAATATAAATTGATACAACAATAAAATCAAAATCATTGTCAAGGCTTTCATGTGGTCACATTACATTTCCAGTGAGAGACAGAGAGAAAATATCCTTTACAAAATGTGTTTTGCAGCACAAAACATACTAAAATTAGTTGATTTGTTGCTAATATGATTGAATGAACCATACCCATAGCTGATTTGATGCCTGCTCTGTCTTCACGTGCCTTAGCAGCAATAGCCCGCAGTTGTTCTTCATGTTTCTCTTTCTCTCTCTGTGCCACCTTACGCTCCATACCAGCACGCATCTCCACAGCTTCACGGGCCTACAATACAGACAATGATATACAATTCATAATTCTAAGTCTCATTACACTTAAGACAAATGTTTATTTGTATTGGAAGTCTCCCCACATCTGAAAATTTGAAGTATGTTGATTCAAGTTATTGTATTACTTTAAAAAAAAAATAATAATATTAATAATTTAGAAAAAGAAACAGAATTAAATAGCTTGATTTTAATGTGTCCAAGTTACAGAACTTCTCTGCAATCTTAGATAATAATGTATAGTATTTCGGTTCATGTACATGTAGCTTCATGTCAACATGATGATCTGTAAGTGAATAGAAATCTTTAATGTATAAAACAAACTTTCACAAAATGAAAGTTATGCAAATTTGGTAAACCAGCCACAGCAAGAAGCTTTTGCAAATAACAAAATTCTGAGTAAAGTCAGCTAAGACACAATCAATCTTGTGGCATGAAACTTTAAACTAGTCTGAACGACTCAAAACATTCATGAATGTTACACGGAAGCACAACAGTAAATTATGTAAACATGATACATAATGCTTTCATATATCACAAAAGCTGATAGTAAATATAAAGTATGGCAAAGCTTTTTGTCAAAGGAAGAAATCTATTGAAACACAAACATTATAAATGTGATTGTACTGATAATACTGCCATTGAGTCTATTTATGGATACCTCGGTAACCACAATAGAAAACAGGTTGTACCACAAATACTCTTGTGACCAATCGCTCTGCATTAAATTCCTTTGCTAAATGAATTCTTGACTTCAACCCTGGACCCAATACTAAACCTAAGCCTAGCCCTAATCCTAAATCTAACCTCAAACCAAATTGCAACCCTAGTCCTAACCATATACCTTTAATGAAATAAAGCCTGAAATATTTCTTGCCAGAGCAAACATCAGATCACCCATATATAGTTTTCATAAGGCATTTGAAAAACAGTTGATAAATACTTTACCTTCCTGTCGGCAATGTAGAGAGCTTCAGCCAGCTTGGCAAAATTCTCATTGATTTGTGGGTTCTGTAGACCTCTGCCATCGGCTGCAAGACGCTTGTCTAGTGGTATAGTGTAACCCTAGGAAAAACAAGAAATGCTTTATTACAAACTAGTTCATATGCTACATGCTTGTTGACAGGTATAGTTGGAACAACTAAAGAAAATCCAATCACAGCCTTAACAGTAGCCCTAATCCTAACCCTCACCATAATATCATAAAACAGGTTCTAGTTGTAGCCAATCTCAGCGGTCCAATGACAACATGTGACCGTCCATAATTCTTTCCTATCACACCTACCATGCATGCATATCTCCGACCGAACAAAGTTAAGAAGCATTTTTATTTTTATTTTTCATTTTTTCCTGAAGCTCCTGTGCTAAGTATGAGAACCAAGGTTATTGTGCACTAGCAAGAACCCTGACAAAGGGTCCAGCATCTTATACAATGTTATACAATGCAATTGAATGCATTTCAAAACATTCACTGTATTACAAGTAATGTTAGTGATAATATAGTATTGAATCAAAAGAAAGACATAACGCTCATAGATCTTGACATGTCAGCACTTGTACAGACAAGTAAATCATAGTTTAAACACAGTGACAACTTGGTACATTTGACACATTTCTTATATTTCTTAATCAATATGGTCTTTCTTGTATTAAAATCAAACCCAACGCAAGGGCTAAGGTCATATTAAAAAGGAGTAACTTAGACCTTGTCTAAGTTTCTTTGTTAAACTCAATTTAGATAGATCTCAAACCAATAGATTTTGCAGCCTTTTTTTCTTCCAAATCAGGAAAAATCGGGAACAAAAAATAAAATTGGCCTGATCTTTACTGGTTCCTCCATGCAATAAAAAAAATCACAATCTATTCTCGCCTAATTACCTTTTGATTTTTCCAATTTGAGATGCAAGGTGGGATCTTCCATTCCTGCTGTTCTTTGACTGTAACCTGTATAGGAAAATAAAAGGTGAAGGGGGGAAAAAAAATTAATTCATTTATTAACACATTGATTTCATGTAAGTCCACAACTTAGTGCCCAAGAAAAGTCAACCTGTATATTGTTCAAGAACTCTTTTTCCACAAAACATCACTCAAAGAGCATGTGATTGACATATAAGACCATAACAAAAAGTCTGGATTAGTCAAGCAATGTACATGCCACACAAAAGAAAGCTAACCAGAGATTATATTTCTTGAGACAACTCAAGAAAATGCACTTAGATAATACTCTTCTTGTGTTGTTTTATAAGTCGATCATCCAGTCCATTCTCTTGTTTAAGTTAATTTGTTTTTATGGCAACCTAACACGTGACAGTAAGAAAGCGCTAGACAGACCACGGAATATAGCTCAGAGAATCATTGGTATTGCACTGCCCAACATGGAAAAGTTGTATGGTGATGGTTCACTAGCTAAGGTCATGCGTATTATGAGAGATCAAACCCATATTATCCTTTGTTCAGTCATTTTAGTTTCAATAGATCTAGTGTTTGCCTTTGTGTCCCCCTACCAAGCGGGTTCACTTTAGAAACTGGTTTGTCCCTGATTCCATCCACATGTTCAATAGTAAAGTAATAAGATGAGATGATCCCTGAAGGTAATGGGGGCACGGTAAATGTATTTTGATATAAAGTATATTATAAACATTGAACATGTATTTTAGTTGTTAATGTTGATATTTCACTAGCATTTGTAAGTATATGTACAATTGAAATGTTAATTAAACTTGCGTTTGAATGCTTTAAAATAATATGTGAAAAAAGTACCGGTAATAATAAAATAATGTAATTGAAGGAATATATAAAGGTTTAAATGTGTATGATGTAATAAGCCCTTAATTTGCATACAATTTTACACCCCTGTTGCATAATTATTCATTCAGCACGCCCTTTTTTTGTATCCACTATGCCCCCATTTTACACTCATACTCATTATATATATACCCATTATGTAACTGTAATAGACGCTCTCTTTAATATGAGTAAATTGTTGTACTTGTTTATGATTCATAAATTGTACTTTAATGTAAAGTATGATTTATTGTTTTGAATTTAGTGTTGATTCTATAAAGATTAAGTTTAAATTACTAATATGACTTACTCAGTGATTAATGAGTGATGTGTAATTTGAAGTATTTATTGTCATCTATTTCCATTTAATACTTTATATAAGTGTATTCTATGCCAACAAAAATTATTTACAATTATACAACTCACTCCTAGATCCTAATCAAATGATTGGTCATGCGCGGTGTGATTCATTTACTGAGACTATCCCATGTTTTTCAAGAAAAAGCGTGCAATAGTTTTCAGTTACTATCCAACGATTTTTTACATAATGCGCAGTAGTGCGCGTAGAGGTTAGAGCGCTTATACTGTGTGTGGGCCTATTCTTGCGCAGCACTATGCGTAAATGCGTATAGAGGTAAGTGCGCTTATCTCTGTGTGTGCACTAAATTAAGCCTATTAAACTTGAGATTTATTTGTCAGCCATACTGTCACGAAACAATCTTGAATGAATTCTTTTTACATCAAATAACAAGGATCGAGGAGTTTCGTAGTATAAAACAAATGATGCATGTTTTCATTCATTCATTATACGATCTAGCCACCCTCGTTGAGGCTGTGTGTATCTATTGCACGCTTTGTGCGATAGATACACACAGCCTCAACTTGAGTGCGGATAGATTGTATAATGAACTCATGTGCATGCATCATTTGTATACTATCAAACTATAATCAAAAATGAAAACTGCACTTTGCGGAGGTGATGATTTTGAAACATTTTGAAGATAGGTGATAACATACCTTTCTTGTTGGTGAATGCATGACAGGAGCTGGTGGTGAAGGAGGACCTCGTGGTATCTTCTTGTTTGTTCTGTAACACATCATTTAAATATCAACAAGCCTTTCTTAACAGTATATACTACACATATAAACACACATGGGGTCATTCCATGTCAAATCACCCAATGGTTTTAACCCGACCATTTTTGATTTTGATGAAATTTAGTGTACTTGTTGAGTGTGATCTCACAGCACCAAATCTCAAATTTTAGGTCAATCGGGTGAGGGGTTGGGAGATACGGCCCACCAAATTTTGAGATTTTTGCAAAAATGGGGTGGCAGGCCTACCTTTGAACCCTTGTATCTCAGGAACTAATGGGTCAATCTTCACAAAATTGGTATTGTTGGAAAGGATATTCAATAAGGATTCCAAATCTGCCATCATTTTGAAGATTGATACATGTTGGGGTACCTTGACCTTTTGACCTAAGATTTGACCTTGAAATTGACCTTGTGGATTACGTGACCTTGACAACATTTTTCATGAAATGTAATCTCTGACATGTTCACTAAAACATATAAAAGTTTCAGAGATATAATATTTTTTGTTTAGGAGCAATAAGGATTGAAAGTATCCATACTCACAAATATTCACAATAAACCCTATTATAATGTATACAATACATGCAGTATGCACTGTACAACATACATCTTCCACATGCTTTTTGTTCTAATCATATCCATCCTAAATGTAAGCAGTACTTAAATAGAAATATAATGAGAAGTTCATATAGGCCTAAAGGGTTAACAGGATGTATGGCTTCAGGCCTCTGAGTCGGTTCTAGGACAATTACCCCTGTGCAATCACCCCTGGAAAATTAACCCCAGGAAATGTCCCCCCTGAGGACAATTACCCCCAAAAAAAATTACCCCCAAGGACTATCACACCCAGAGGACAATTACCCCAGAAAATTACCTCCTAGGACAAGCTGTCTCTCCCCTCCGAGGACAATTACCCCGGAAAATTACCCCTAGGACAATTACCCCCTGGAAAATTACCCCTCAAGAATAATTACTATAATAAAAAAAATCTGCTTTGATTAAAACCAACTTACCAGACTGGACTTCCCCTTTAACGAATAGGGGTAATTGTCCTTAGAGGGTAGTTTTCCGGGAGGGGGTAATTTTCAGGGGTAATTGTCCTAGAACCGACTCAGAGGCCTGAAGCCATACATCCTGTTAACCCTTTAGGCCTATATGAACTTCTCATTATATTTCTATTTAAGTACTGCTGACATTTAGGATGGATATGACTAGAACAAAAAGCATGTGGAAGATGTATGTTGTACAGTGCATATTGCATGTATTGTATACATTATAATAGGGTTTATTGTGAATATCTGTGAGTATGGATACTTTCAATCCTTATTGCTCCTAAACAAAAAATATTATATCTCTGAAACTTTTATATGCTTTAGTGAACATGTCAGAGATTACATTTCATGAAAAATGTTGTCAAGGTCACGTGATCCACAAGGTCAACTTCAAGGTCAAATCATAGGTCAAGAGGTCAAAGTACCTCAACATGTATCAATCTTCAAAATGATGGCAGATTTGGAATCCTTATTGAATACCCTTTCCAACAATACCAATTTTGTGAAGATTGACCCATTAGTTCCTGAGATACAAGGGTTCAAAGGTAGGCCCGCCACCCCATTTTTGCAAAAATCTCAAAATTTGGTGGGCCGTATCTCCCAAACCCTCACCCGATTGACCTAAAATTTGAGATTTGGTGCTGTGAGATCACACTCAACAAGTACACTAAGTTTCATCAAAATCAAAAATGGTCGGGTTAAGATTTTCAGATTTTTTGGGTGATTTGACATGGAATGACCCCATGTACATATTTCTTTGTCTGTGCAAACTCCACTGGTAATCTAATCAATGTAACTTATTTTTACATAGGATTGAAGAAATATAGGACTAAACTAGATGGAACTTCAACTGCGCGCAGTCGAAAATGATGCCTCTGCCATAGAGCAATTTTACAAACCAAAATGGAAGCAATTTTAAAATTCAAGTTTGATTGTAATCCATCTGTTGGTTCTAATGATAACACGATCACGAGCTATTTTGAGATACATAATGAGCCCTGTGACCTTTGACCTCGTGCTCCCCAAATCTAATCAGTTCATTGACTCTGCAAGATACATACATGACCCAAGTTTGGCGGTAATCCATCAATCGGTTCTTGAGATAACGTGATCACAAGCTATTTTGCATACATAATGAGCCCTGTGACCTTGACCTTTGACCTCGTGACCCCAAAATCTAATCAGTTCATTGCTCTGCAAGATACATACATGGCCCAAGTTTGGCGGTAATCCATCAATCGGTTCTTGAGATAAAGTGATCACGAGCTATTTTTGCATACATAATGAGCCCTGTGACCTTTGACCTCGTGACCCCAAAATCTAATCAGTTCATTAGCTCTGCAAGATACATACATGACCCAAGTTTGGCGGTAATCCATCAATCGGTTCTTGAGATAACGTGATCACGAGCTATTTTTGCATACATAATGAGCCCTGTGACCTTTGACCTCGTGACCCCAAAATCTAATCAGTTCATTAGCTCTGCAAGATACATACATGACCCAAGTTTGGCGGTAATCCATCAATCGGTTCTTGAGATAACGTGATCACGAGCTATTTTTGCATACATAATGAGCCCTGTGACCTTTGACCTTTGACCTCGTGACCCCAAAATCTAATCAGTTCATTAGCTCTGCAAGATACATACATGACCCAAGTTTGGCGGTAATCCATCAATTGGTTCTTGAGATAACGCGATCACGAGAACGGGACGTACGTACGTACGGACAACCAGAAAACATAATGCCTCCGGCTACTTTGTAGCGGAGGCATAAAAAACAAAAATATATTACCTACTGAAGATATGAGTTCTTATTCTCCTTTTAAAATCATTCATTAAGAGCTTAAAAGGTGCACAAGGATGTTTATGACAATGGAGAATGTTTTCTACCTTCTCCTGTCTTATTACTCTAAATAATCTGTCATTAATATAAACTAGTGCTTGGGGTCAAAGCAGTACAGGTACAAGAAACCTTCCAGTGTGGGTCCAGTCCCGGGCCACTCCTGGTCAGAAGTTGAAATTTGTAATTTTGTTCATTTTGTTGTTGTTGTTGGTTGAGGCGGTTCAAGGTTTGTTCAGATATACCGCGATAAACCACCGCAAAATAGTAGATGCATGGCAACTGTGTGCAACATAGGTCCTACATGTATTCACTGTGCTCAATGTTATAAGATAGAGAAATGTGAAGCATATAACACTTACGCCATCAGATCATCATACAAAATGCTGCGGTTTATTGCATCATATCTGAAGAAGACTTTAGGTTGTACTACTTACTTGAATCTGGGTGGTTCCATAGGATCTTTTTGTGCCTCTACCATCCGAATCACTCTCTGCTTAGCTCCAGAGTTGAAGGCAAGACCTTGTTGTGAAGGTGTGTATCTATACAAATATCAATAATTGGAGTACGAAATAAATTTACATTTAACAACTAAATTACTCATAAACCTTGTAAATGTGATGGTTTTTTGTTTTTCGTAACTCAAGAATGAAAGGTGGACTGGTTGAATTAGGGCTCTTGTTGAATACTTTTAGATGTAAGCTTTCATTTGTCACATTCTCAAGCAACATAAATCGGGACAAATCAATTTTTCACATACTTAAAAACTTAGTAAGGGTAGGAAGAATTCAGTTGTTAGCTAAAATATATTGTTGTATCTGAAGAATAATCACCGTTGTAGTACAAACACAATATATTAACGCAAATATATTTGATTGTAGAAAAGCCAGATGATTCTGGTGATCTCACAGCAAGGGGGAGAGATGGTTAGAGGCATGTAAAATTTGTCATTTTGGGAGCTGACATGAGGTCACAAAAGGTGATGAAATATACTTGTAGGGGGCTCCAAGGGCCCCCCTTCCCCTCTATTTCTATATCCTTGCGATCCATAGAACAATAACTTATCTACTAGACCCCAACAACTCTACAGATCTATAGGAGGCGCGATAGCTCAGTTGGTAGAGCAGTGGTCTCGTAATCAGGCGACCCGGGTTCGAAACGAAGTCGATGCGCTAGTGCCCTTTGGTAAGACATTAATCCTCATTACCAGGTCCATCGGAGAGGACCTAAATACATCAGTCCTCCGGTTGCTTACTAACAAGCATTTATGCTTTCTTAGCAGTCAGGTAAAATAACCACCACCACCATAGATGTAAGAGGGAACGACATGTATCAATATGCACGTATTGTGCAGGTGTAAACCCACCTGATATATTGCGCAGGTGCGGTTTTCTCAGCATGGCGAACAGGAAGAGCTGCAGATATTTTGGACTGGACAATCTTCTCCAATGCTGATCTAGTCTTCTCAGCAGTCTGAAATAAAAACAAAGTAATTTACATCATAGATAGATGTATGTCAATAAAAATTAAGCAGGCACAATCATAAGAATCATTTTGCCACCTAACTAATTCTGAAAGAGAGAGATGTTACCACTAAACTGTTCTTTAAAAAGTGACATAACCTAGTAATATCAAGCATTGGTACAACAATGCCAAAAACCTAGCATATCAATAAAAGCACTCTTTCCTTGATTTGATTAATCTATAATCCAATAATGTTTGACTTGAAGAAAATGGCCATACCATGCTCAATGTTTCACTATGGTAAAGAGACAAACAAGCAAACACATCTTACAGACGACTTATCACATGTTAGGGTAAGCTGACTAAAACAACTGATGTGGCAAAATAAAACCCTTTTCCATGTGTGCCAATGGAAAACAGTGTAAGAAGTGACTGTAATTTACAAAGGCTCAAATGCACACACTGTAATCTGTGTGTTATAGAAAGAGCAACGTGAAGTACACTCCATTTATTTCACCCAGTTTTGCCACTTAGTTTTTAGTGGGGTTTTTTAAAGGCAGTCTACTGTAATATGTGTAGACTAGAATTAACATAAGTATAATCATGTCATGTTTGATAATTGACTTACTTCTTCAATAGACTCTTCATCTGGTTTCTGAAGATCTGGATCATCATCATCTCCCATTACTCTAGGAAGTAGGTCTTGAGGCCTTGAGTGTACAACCTGAAAGAATCATATTAGAAAAATGTTAAATAAATCATTATATTACATCAAATCATTTCAATCAATGACATCAACATACTAGTCTGGTCAATACAGAGTTTGACCCCTAAACAAATTACAACACATGATGGATATAGCATGATTTATGGCTAGTTTAAGGTAATGGCGGCCATCTTGGACGCCATTTTGAAAATAGCCACTTGCCGGGGGTTCCATTTTCCAAGATGTTTAGTATGTTGTTCCTAATGTCAAACACTAATGGAAACCGTTGAGAAACCTTTTGTTGGAATTTGGGGGGAGTTGGGATATTTTTGTCCATAAATTGACCCAGGACAGATGGTATACAAATATACAATGACTGTCGAGGACTGAGCGTAAACTATTTGCATCGTCCACCTGTACATCCACATGTATCATTCCTTGGACACTTCTGTAATAACATGTACCGTGCTCACATTCACATCACATTCAAAAAAGAAATAAAAGAAGAAAAAAAAACAATTGCACGGCTCAAATATAAAACATTGAAGGATGTAAATATGTTTAGCTGGCGCTATACAGGTACTGCAGTAGTGTGGTGCATTATCGCACAGCGTAAATTGCACGGCGTGAGCACTGTGACACTGAAGGAGTTGCCCGTGCGGAGGCATTTGAAATCCCGTACGCTCGCTGAATTTTGCCAGTTTGGGGAGGGGGGGCCGGAAAACGAATAGTACCCTTTTTACCGGGAAAAGATGAACTAATCGTGACGTCAACATAAAAATGAACTATTCGGCAGGAAACGTTTTTTTTCTTGTTGTGCACACTCCTAATGCAAAAATCTTACGATAAGGGATATAACAAGAATTATATACCTCACTTTAGAAAACTAGCCATCTGATTGGTCAAAATTGGAGTCGTGATTTTAAGCCATTCCCCACTCACAGGGAATATCCATTAATTTGTACCCTCGTAGCCCGCTCACAGGGAATATCCATTAATTTGTACCATCATCCTCCTCCGATCCCCATTGGTTTACGTGTTAATTAACTTAGTTTGTGCGGAGCGCGGCATTCCATACATTTTTTGTGCGATTAATTTGGTTGCTACAAACACAGCGCAGACAACTGCCGATCTCGATTGTAGCTAGGCCTAGATCTACATGTAATGACGAGATGACGCCCTTTGGAAATATAGAGATAAACCTGCTCTTTCATACGACACCACTTTTTTTGAGTATTACTTTCAGGATCACAAGCAATAAAGGTTTGAATCTCAATTTGGAAATTATTACATTGACCAATTTGGCATGATTGCGCAATGCACGTAGACTGCATAGGGATATATGCGTGCAATCTCAATGGCCAACTAAGCTACCTGCAAGTTTATCAACACAGACCTCGATAGCGTAAACAAACTTGATTACCATGATTGACCAGTAAGTCGCACAAAATTGTATTCTATGACCCTGTTTTCAGTATATAAAAGTTATAATGACTGCTTTAATATTCGAGGCACAGTTGTTTTTTTGGCTCTCGGGGAGGTTACATCGTGCTTTCACCCCTCGGGGTGATAGCACGATGTAAACCTCCACTTGAGCCAATAAAAACAACTATGCCTCTCATAGCAGTCATTATTACTATACTATATCATCATCTCCCATTAATACTCTAGGAAGGAGGTCTTTAGCTTGAGGCCTTGAGGGTACAATGTGAAAGAATAATCAGACAAGCTTATTATTAATTCAATAGGTTATTACATACAGGCGACATATCAAGATGACTGTACATACTTGTACAGCTGACTATAATGAAATCACTGTGCCACTTGCTTCTATATTTAATGCATGTAACTCAGTGTCACAAGTATTGAAATGATTCATCAACATCATACCTGAAACAAAGTTTTTGGCATCATCTATTATTACTGACCTGATAAATACTATTCTAAGATTCTCCAGGTAACTCAGAGTCTTGTCTTTTGAAAATATAATTCCAAATCAAATCTTATCTAATGGGTTAACATGTTCAACTGAAATTAAGATTAAGGGTTTTGTATACATGTATGAATAGCAGGATTGGTTTTTCATGATAGAACTTACTATTTCTCTCAGGAGCACCATTTCAATTGCTCTTAATCAAGACTGGAAATCTTTGTTAAAATGTATTTTTGTATTTGATGTACATACCTTGTCCTTGCCATGTCCAATCCTAGCAAGGGCATCATACGAACCTTGCCTTCTGCATCTACTGTCTTAGCTACAGCATTAGATTGATTGGTCTTTGTACGACCCATGTCCAGTGGATACTGTGCAATATGGATCTCTGGATATGCTCCTCCATCTCCATAATCCTATACATGCAGGAAGAAAAAAACGAATATTGTAAAGCTAATGCAAACTGTAGAATACTCCATTATCTTTGTCTTAACCCTAACTCTGACCTTAGGGCCCATTCATAGCATAAGACAGGGTTCCCTCACAAATTTGAGAACCAAATTCTGTGACTTTCCATGACCCATTTTTGCCATTTTGGTATGGGTTACGGCATCCAAGTGGCATACAAATACCAAAATACATTTGACTGATGCATAATGGAGCACTCTGCAGATAAGTCAAAGTTGTTTACCTATAGAATGTCTCCAAAGAATAAGAAACTCATGATTGCCTTGTGTATCCTTTAAAAAAAACAAGGGAAACGCTCTCGGCGGTCTCGCCTGCATTACGCAATTCGATATGATGAAAAATTGAGGTAGGGACATTATTTATAGGCAGGGTGGCCCATTAGCAGGCCCCAAAATGAAATCCTCTGAATCTAATCAGCATTTTGAAGTGAATATTGACCAAGAATCATCAGAAGAATTATTTACTATTGTTTGTACCAAGATTGATAACTTTCATGAAATATGAACAAACAACAAAAATTGATTTATTAATTATCATATTAAGTCGTAAAAAATATAATCCAAGTCTACTGACCTAAAATGACCTTTGACCTTGGCTTTGTGACTTGGAATTTGTGTCATATGATTTGTGATACATGATAACCCTTGGGTACAAGTTTCATGGAATTTGAACAAACACTTTTGAAGTTATGCTTAAAATTCAAAATCTTGATGTTGATGCCACAACATAGTCTAAGTTTGCACATTTGACCTTGACTTTGTCACCTTAAAGACTAATCACATGATTGGTGATACTTGATAACCCTTATGTTCAAGTTTCATGGAATAGGAATGTATACTTTCAAGATTACGATAAAAATTCAAAATCTTAACCTGATGCCACAACATCGTCTAAGTTTGATGACCAGAAATGAACTTTGACCTTGACTTAGTGACCTGAAATTCTACTCACATGATTGGGGATACTTGATAACCCTTGAGTCTAAGCTTCATTGAATAATAACTTATACTTTTAAAATTGTATTAAAAATTCAAAAACTTAACCTCAGGTTAAGTTTTTGATGATGATGCCACAACATAGTCTGTTGATCTTAAATGACCTTTGACCTTGACTTTGTGACCTGAAATTCTCCTCACATGATTGGGGATACTTGATAACCCTTTAGTCCAAGTTTCATAATAATAATTAAGAACTTATACTTTCACAATTATGTTAAAAGTTCAAAAACTTAACCTTGGTTAATTTTTTGATGTTGAAGCCGTCGCCGTCGCCACTGGAAAAGCGGCGCTTATGTCTAGCTTTTTGCCACGCAGGTGAGACAAAAACCTCTTGCTACTTTGAAATGATGTTTGTAATGGTGTTCAAACCACCTCCGTCATTTTTCAAGGAAATCCTAGCAACAGCACCTTTGCACTTTGAGGTACACTTAGTGAAAATTGCATATGTTAAGCATTTGCGCTCTCTTGCCCAGGAGATTGGCAGAACATGATTCTATTGGCTGAAAGAGAAGAGAGTGAAATAAACAACATTTCTTATTGGCTATCATATCCTAAATGGGCGTGTCTTATTGAGATAAAATCTTGCTAAAATGATTTTAAGGGTGTTTCATCATTATTTAATCACCGAGATTAAATGAATCTCAAAATCCCCCTCCTCCCCCTCCCCTCCCCTCCCCTCCCCCTCCCTCCCCTCCCCTCCCCTCCCCTCCCCGGAGTCTACTACAATTTAACCCTGATTCTGGGTTGAAGCTGGGTCTAAATTTGGTTGACCTGCAACATATAAAGATAGACCACTTGAGAGTTCAAAGTATTCCCTTAGTTACACATGACTTACACCCAGTGTCAGGCTTAACTGAATTAGTAGAACACAGACCATGTGTTAAAAATAAATTGACTGCTCCACACTCTTCAGTGTAGTGATAGAAATGCGGAATTTGAGATACAGTACATGCAAGGATAGATATCACCATAGCATCCGAGTTCAAATATAATTGCAACATTCTCTGTAATTTTAACATAACATATTCATCACTGTTTTATCATGAACTTATGTACACTATACCTTATTAGTAGAATGACTGAATAAATTCAGATAAGGGTGGGGGGAGTTTTTTATGATACTTACAGCCAAAGACCTAGGGACCCATCCCTTGCGACGACCATATGGTGGAGCTGCATTCCTCGATACTGACACCACACGTAACTGGAGGAGAAAGACAAAAAATACATAATGAAGAGGTGAGTTGGCTCAGTGGGTAAAGCATCTGCCTGTCTAACCAAATATTGTGGGTTAAACCTATCAGAGGCAGATGACAGAAGCCTGCGTTGTGTTTTTCAAAATTTTTCATGCCATTTCATGTTCTTTCAGATTTTTACTAATTTTCAGATCGATATTTCTGTCTTATTGAAAACAAGTTATTTTTGGACTGAACTTGTACTTTAAAGGACACACATGTTCAAGAGTATAAGGCTAAGTACCATTTCCATCTCAAAGAGCTCTGACAAAATACTTGAAATAAATAATTTATACAAATGTTTCTTTCCTGACCTCTTTTGCTCTTAGGTCCACCTCATCTTCTTGTACCCATTGCTTGGGTCTGGGTAGGATACTGTGGATAGAATAACATACATTTTATAGTCAGTTGCAAGTATTTAACATGGCTTTATTTTAACAAGGATAATTATCCTTTATAATATTGTCATACAACATACAACATAAGTCTTTCAAGATTCTTAAATAGTGCATGTAAACTTCTTACCAATTACCAATTTAAATCAACTGTCTGGATACACAACCTGTCGGATCGCATCTGGTCTGGATACACAACCGGTCCGGACACACAACGTCTGGGTTAGACCACGGTTGTTCCACTGAGACTACGTCTGGCTCCACTGACCGCCTCTATACTGAGACTGAAGTGCATTGTACGGCATAGTGTGGGGAGATAACACTGTATGCAATGCAGTCAGTGTGTATTACTGATCTCATTGCGCACAGTAGCTTCACGAAACCGGATGGATAAGCTGAAGGTAATTCCTTAATATTTTTAAGTTTTACATCAATTGATTTTCATAGACATAGTTATTTTCATATATGAAAATTACATCTATTACCTTTTACAATGTATCTTTCTAAATCAAACCGTAAGGTCTATCCACGGAGTTTGATGAATTTAGCTATTATCGTATAGGCCTAGTAAGTATGAAAGTGGCAATGCAAAAAGTTTTTAAAGTTTTTAAAGTGTATACTGCGTGTATTTGCATTTCAGGCAGAACCAACATCATGAATTCTAATAAGGCAGTGCTTTGTATATTGAAGAAAGAAGAGTTCACTAGCGAACTCCGAAAGCCAGTTTGCAAGTTTCGTTGGGTGCGGGAAGGGCGATTACCAGTAGGGGCGCTCGTCCAAGAGTAAGGATTGTCCGCATAAACGAGGGTATCTTCGTAAAGGCGGACAAATCGCGTCCTAAAAAATAAGAATCGTCCGCATTTTCGCGGACGTCTTTTTTTCTTCACCGCTCTGCGGGTGTAGGGTTGCCTTGGCAATGCGAAAAACGGATTCCTCGTCATAAAATACCCCCAGTTCACCATCTACCTTTACGAGTTGTCCGTCTTCCTGAGGATTTATCGTTCATAATGTGAAAGTCTCTGTGCTGCATAAGTGATACATGCATCATGGAGCATCATCGAGGAATCCGTTTTTCGCATTGCCAAAAATGCGGATCTTTACATTTTAGGACGCGATTTGTCCGCATTTACGAAGATATCCTCGTTTATGCGGACGATCCTTATTCTCAGACCATCGCCCCTACTGATTACAAAAATGTTAGGTTTTGTGTACATCAATCTTCACGCAGGTGTATGGACTATGGTAGACTGAAAGCTTCAGTCTCTAATATCGACGGTTGTTCCGCTGAGACTACATATGGCTCCTCTGACCGCCTCTATACGTAGACTGAAGTACGGCGTATGGGGTAGTGTATGGAAGGAATGGTTCTGTTCGGCCGGACCGAGATGAATGAGATATACAATACAATTGCAAACCGTACTGACGGTGGGGTGCGGGCGGGCACGCGTGCATGAATTTAGTGACTGTAATCTCAAATCCTCATTAAATTAATCTAAGCAATTCATCATTACGGTCGTTTTTAGGAAAAAAACTCCATACCGTATATAGCCTACCGACGGTGGGTGCAATATGAACACAATGTGAAGTTAACGACCGTAATGATGAATTACTCGCATGAATTTAATGGTGATCTGAGATTACAGTCGCTAACTTCACACACGCGCGCGCCCGGCCCCGCACCCCACCATCGGTACGCTATATGGTATGCAATTGTATTGTGCAGCGGTTTGCCGTGAAACCTGTGAGAAAGTGTATATTATAATGTCTTCGTTTTTAGGAAAAATACTTTTTGAAAAATAAGAAAATTGGCACGAAAGGGGTGAGAAACATAACGACTTTTAAATCATGACCATTATTTGAACAATTGATGAAGATTTAGTTGATTTTGGGTATTTTTTATTAGGGTATCTCCACGCCGGAGTTACGGGTCAAAGTAGGGATATGATTCTGAACAAGTGCCGGGTATCTCCACTAGGGTGTCTGATCGCGCACCCGATGTTGTGTGCTAAAATCCTTCCCATAGAGATTGCACGCAGCCCTATGCAGTCTATGTGCATTACGCGATCATGCAAAATTGGTCAAAGTTTTTTTTTTTTTTTTGAAGTTCAAACCTTTATTCTTTGTGATCCTGAAGGTGATACAGTCAAACCTGTCTATAGCGACCGCCCAAGGGAAACACAAAAAGTGGTCTTTGTAGACAGGTGGTCTTTGTAGACAGGTTCCTTTAGTACATGTTTCAATGAGAAACCATTTTCAAGGGAAACAAAAAATGTGGTCTTTGTAGACAGGTGGTCTTTGTAGACAGGTGGTCACTAAAGCAGGTTTGACTGTACTCAATAAATGAGGTGTCATATGAAAGAGCAGATTAATTCCAATATTTCCAGAGGGGCGTCATCTCGAAATTCTAAAAATATCTTGGTCAAAACAGCTATTTAAACATTGTTTCCTGGCTAACTCCAAATTTGCCACTTATGAGATATGACGCCCTGGCGATAAGTAGTCCCAGTTGTAAGGAAAATATCCCTACGCTTATTTTTTCGCTAGCCCCAGGGATCACAAACAATTACAGTTTGAAAATACCCTTCCCACATTTTTCGGATCAGCTAAGTAGGGAGGCGTGAGCTCGGGCCGCCGAACCTATGGTGATAGCGCGTAAAATCTGCACATGAATATGCATCGGGCGTGTCTACAAACCGGAAGTGGGTGCCCATTGAAGACAATGGATTGCCGATTGCGCATCATTTAAGCAACACACGCTTGCACGCGTATGTGTACGCTTGCATATTGCGCAATTCAGCTGTTGTGCTAAATTTAGCAAAACAACATAACTCTGCGTGTACGTCTTTCTCGTCGATTCTTACAAAAAATGGATGAATATTGTAGGGAATTGAAGGGGCTGTAACTTTTGATAGAAACATCGGTGAGTCTTGAAATTTGAAATGTATTATTTTGAGTGAATAATTTTTTCAATTATCCAACCAAAATGGTGAAAAACGATCCAAACGGGAAAATTGAAAAATCGTTCAGACACCCTATCTCCACACCACACATAGCTGCATCGCTATCCTGGCTGTGTATTAAAACCTATATTATTGATCTCAACATTTCAAACACCACTGTACAAAACTAAACTGATTTCACTCAAAAGCGGTACTTTAGTGACAATTGATGACACCTAAATAGCAGTAAAATACAATTTTTGTCAACTCATCGATGTTAGAAAGAATAATTTAAAAATTAAAATCGTGAGTCCACTGTCAAACTTGCTTACAGTTTTATCGGCATGATTGTGTGCATTTGTGTGTAGATCTATTGACTATTCACGTGTGAAATTGCTGCCTATTACTATTAGCACATGACATGGTACAGCGCTAGAGAGTAGAGGTCCATACGCAGTATCGACTCCGCTTTGCTGGAGTGCTCCACCCTGCACCGGAGTTGCTGGTCAAAGTATGGATATATGTCATCAATAATGAGTGGTTAATACATGTAGGCCCCTATTCTATGCATGATAAAACTTTAGTACGGTAGCTGCAGCAGGTTTTACAAATATTGCGTGAATGTACTGCAGTACAGTTTCTTAATACACAGCCAGGATAGTAATGCTGCTATTTTAGTGCTATGACTGTGTGGCGTTAGGCCCAGACCTAGTCTATTCATAATTCAGTGACAACTCACACACTTGCGTGCAAAGTTGAAGCCCAAGATCAATCAGCAAAATGCGTTTCCTAATCTCTCTTAAAGTAAAAACGAAATAAATCCTGTATCTAATTTACTCACTCTGCAAGCGACACCATCGTAAATTTGTTGATAATCTCGGATAAATGCAGAAAAAGAATGAGTTTGGTTCAGGTTAATTCTTGGTTCTGGTTAATTCTTCACACACTGCACTGCGCCATAACCACGAAGATTTGGGCTTTCTATGCATGAACGCCAGAGGGCCAGGAGACGGCTTCGAATCTCATCTGAGAGTATATCTCATAGAGATATATACTTACTAACACATTAAGTATATATCTCTATGGTATATCTCTATATCTCTCAACGAGTAGTAGTTCTTTATACAGCTCTAGAGATGGCGAGTACAAAAATGTAAAGTAGAGTCGACACGTAACCTAGAGCAGAGGCGGCGGAGCGTCTTTTAAAGTGGGGGCACCGGCAAAAAAGGGCACTTTCTGGATAAAAAGGGGGGCCACCTACAAAAGGTAACCTCATATGAAAAAGGGGCACATATTAGGGAGGCTATGAGAAATCTCTTGACTAGTTTCTGGGGAGATGAGAGGTGATTAAAAAAACATCTTGTCATATACATTTTATTATGGTAGATCTAATTATATCTCAGTCTTTTTAGCATGTATGACATTTGCATGATTTGGTATTACCAATTGGTAATGTAAATGCAGTTGCCTTGAGTTTGAAAACTCCTACATTATCTAAACCTTTATATTGAATTACCTTGGCGCATTTTATGAACTTTCAAAAAGGCATGAGGTTTTATAGAGGATGGGCACTTATTAGAAAGAAAAATGGGCACTTATCTGAAGTAAATAGTGGCACTTTTCCTACATATAAAGGGGGTACTCGTAAAAATGGGGGGGGGGGGCACTAGCTGTGCACACATTTTTTCTTTAAATCTCTTTACACAATCTAGTTCTCTCTAATTTTATTTTCCATGGGTCTCATAATCAATATCTAAAACATGAATTCCAAATAAGGGGCTTACACCTACAAGCAATGCATTCTTATCTTCTGAAAACTATCTTTCACTCAATAAGGGCCTACAAAAGAACGATTCTACACCATGTAAACCCCCATTCTGAAAAATACTGATTTCCACTTTGGAAACACATTTATGGGACAAATTAAATCCCAACTGCCTCTGAGTATTTTCTCTCAAATTTGCCTTTGGTTCTAACATCTCTATTTAAATTTTCAATTTGCTTTAAAAAAAAATATCCATGTTTGTGTGGGAGGCTGGAGGGGGGAATATGGCACCCCCCCCCCATAACACCCACTTGTCCTTTACCTGTTATCTCCTAATATACACAATTTTTTTTGATAAATCTTATTATCTATATCTTAATACCAGTGGCGGCCGAGCGACTTCCAAAGTGAGGGTGGGGCACCAACAAAAAAGGGCACTTTCTGGAAACATACAAAAGGAAAATCTCAAAGCGAAAATATACAATTTTTTAAAATATGGGTATATACCCCTACATTGTGATTACATTATCAAAGATGATTTCAATATTTGTTTCTCTTTATACATCATATACAAGAAATTGCTTAAGCATCATACTTTGCAGTTGAATGTGATTATGCGAGCGAGCAAAGAGAGCAAGGAATTTTTTTTAAAGATTTGTGAGGTCGCAGTGCGAAAAATTCTTATATTAAAAAAATCTTATAAAGAGGGAAAAACACAATCCTGATGGGGTTATAAGCACATTCTCATAACGGTAGACTGAAAAGACCTTTAATAAGTAACATAATTATGTCATCTATAAATGCGAGCGAGCGAGCTGTGGGAAAAGGGGACACTTATTAGAAAAGAAACGGAGCACGTGTCACAGTACAAAGGGTAATTATCAGAGGTGAAAACGAGGCACTTCTTACACCTAAAAAAAGGGGAACACTATGGATGAAAGAAGGCACTTATGAGAATGGGAAATGGGCATTTGTCGACGGAAAAGTGGCACCCATCAGATTTAGATTTAGGGGCATTTATAAGAGGTGAAAAGGGGATAGGTCCCTTATTAGAAAGGAAAGGGTGCACGTATCATTGTTAAAGGGAAATTATCAGAGGTGAAAAGGGGCACTGACCAGATATGAAAAGGGGCACTTATAATAAAGGAAAATGTGCATTTATTGAAAGAAAAGGGGCACCAATCGGATTATAATAGGGCCATTTATCGGAGGTGAAAGGGGCTTTTATGAGAAGGGGGAAGTGGCTCTTATTAAAAGAAAAAGAGGAACATGTTAAAATAAACGGGGTACTTATCAGAGATGAAAAGGGCAATATGAGAAGGGGAAGGGGGCACTTATAAGAAGCATTTATTAGAAAGGAAAAGGGGCATGTGTAAAAAAAGGGGCAGTTATTAGAGGTGAAAAGGGACACTCATCAGGGACTTATCAGGGGGGGGGGAGGGGAAGGGGCACTTGTCAAAGTAAAACATGTATCTCTCAGATTTAAAAGGGGGCAATTATCAGAGGTGAAGGGGGCACTTATCTGAAGTGAAAAGGAGTAACTTCTCGTACCTGAAAAGGGTCATTTACCAGAGATGAAAAAGGTCATTTATCAGAGATGAAAAGGGGCACTTATGAAAATGAAAAGGTACATTTATGAGAAGGGGAAGGGGCTCTTTAAAAGAAAAAGGGGCACATGTGGAAATATAAGGTGCGCTTATCCGATTTAAAAAGGGGTAGTTATTAAAAGGGGAGGGGCACTTCATACAAAGAAAAATGGCACTGTCAAAGTAAAGGGGGCATGCACCTCTCAGATTTGAATAGGGCAATTACCAGAGGTGAAGGGGGCACTTATCAAAAGTGAAAAGGGGCACTCACTACAGATTAAAAAGGGCACTTATGAGAATGGAAAATAGACAACTGTTGCAAAGGAAAATGGGATCTTGTCGAAGGTAAAGGAGCACATGTCAAAATAAAAGGGGCACTTATCAGAGATTAAAAGGGGAAAGGGCAATTTTACAAATTAATAGGGGCACTTGTCAAAGTAAACAGGGCATGTAAAAAGGGGCACTTTTGGGGTACATGAAAAGTGGGGACCCTCCCCAGAGGGCTGCCCATGCATAATACCACATGAGTCGAAATAAGGAACATAAACGATGCAAAACTAGATATCGCATTAAAAATATAGTTTTCTTTATTCAATAGAAATATAAAGAATAAATTACTCACTTGCTTGACCCATAACTCATGCAACTTATTGATGGGACATTAAGACAAAGAAAGCCATACTAGATTCCTCTAATTGAGATGTGCATGTGAGAAGTATCATATTGTGTCTGTTAAAAGAAAGATGAAGAGACTGGTCTTCTACACAGTACAAGAGGTCCATGGATGTCTTTAACCACTTTGGTATCTGGGAAATGAACGCATACAGAGCATATTGTTTCATACTCCGTATTTGAATGCCCACCAACTGGACTATCACTTACCAAGAACCATTAGATAACTAAAGCCTGATATACAGGTGTTTGAATAAGCTTACAATATACAGATCATTCATGGAAATCAGGATTTTTTTCCCTCCTTCATATTAGACAAAACGGTAGTTAAAGAGAAAACCATTATATGGCCAGTGTAGACCCATACATAAAACTTTGCAATTGTAATATTTTGATCGCCTTAATAACATTCATTACCGTATTGTAGAGGTGGTCATGGTATGTAGTCATGAAACAAGAAAAAGGATGCATTAATAAAGAATTCAAATAAGGTTATCCAACATCTAAACAAAGACTGAATTTATAATCACACTGGGGGAGATGAACATATACTGAACCAATATTTCAGGTGATTTTTCTATTTCTTATAACTCTTGACAGATCTTATCAAAAAATACATTTCACAGAAAAAAATGTATATGTTACGATTTCTGACAAAAATACACTTCATGTATAGATACCGAGCATTCGCAAATATCTTTTAAAATCTTTTGACATGTTAATTCATTATAAAAACAAACGCTTCATAAAGATTTGAGAACGAGGTTTTTCAGTAACTCGTCATTTTCTTTAAAAGGCTCCCAATTTACCAATACTGAGTGATAATTTCTTGTACATGTCTTGTATGCTTTCCTACACACATGAATATTAGGCACTTTAAAATAGAAATTTGAATATACTTCCTTTTTGCAACAAAACAGTCAACACAGAAATAAATATACCGGTAAGGGAACATTCCATAAAATTATACATTTCTACTACCGGTAATGTACTAATCTTGAATTTTGTGCCAAGGAGTAAGAAATGTTGAAATGTAAATTTACACATTCAAAAAAATAAGACACATATCATAAATTGTAATGAAAGGCATGAAAAACCTTCAATGGTTGAGCATCAATATTACAACTATTAATTAAATAACTTAATGGCAGTAAAGTTAAAAAAGAAATCCTTTATTTACACAGATGTACACTTCAATTCATGAAACTTACTCATTCATGTAGATATATATACATGTACAGGTCATGTACATTTGCACAGTGAAAATATTCAATCCCTTGGATTATTTGGATTAATATACCGCCTATCAGACCTCTAAGCCTCTCAGTGGTAGGAAATAAAATGTAACTGCTAGACAATATAGCAAAAATATTGCCTGGTCAATAGCTCCATTTTTGCATACTACAAAATGCAAGGATGCACAAATTTTAATTTGGATATACACAATTATATTAAGGTTATGATCTGTTCAATAAATATCCATGTAAACATGTATTTCAAGAGGGTCTTTACATCCAAATATCCCTTTCTAAAGATCAAGTGAAATGTAGTTTAATATAGATTAAATATCAACTGTCATTTTCAGCTTATGGTCAAAACTATAACCTCAAACTAGTACTCTTTCCCCTACATGAAGTCCCAGGGCTTCAATTTGGAACAAGTTGGAATAGTTCTCACCATTGTCACTCAAAGCAGTCAATATTATTACATAGCAATTTCATATCACAAATTCCATTTACGCTAAAACAAAGCTTCCCTTGGACAGCTTGTTATATGGAATTTCTGTCTTAAGCAAAGTCACATACTGTGCGTCTTAAGAAACAAAAGGGTTCATGTATAGCTAGAAGCGTAAATAGAGGTCACAATACATAACTTTCAAGAAAAATATTTTCTGTCTTTGTCACATTCAACAGAAAATGACTATATGTTTTCTACATTCAATATTGCTACAACTTTGGAAATTGTTTGCCACCTAAAAATATGAAAATAAACCTTGCAATTTGTATGATCCATTAAATAATTTGGCA
Organism: Mesocentrotus franciscanus; assembly: GCA_037976565.1. Lineage (NCBI taxonomy): Eukaryota > Metazoa > Echinodermata > Echinoidea > Camarodonta > Strongylocentrotidae > Mesocentrotus > Mesocentrotus franciscanus. The sequence goes on along the minus strand of CP137669.1, from coordinate 38,774,594 downwards.
AAATGATGTAAACAAAATTGGACATGAATATAGATACAGTTAAAGTTTCAAATGTTAGAAGAATGATAATAAACAATGTCTAAAATTCAATTAATCTTCATTCATTCTAACATGGTATAGCACCATTCTAATGAAAATCATCAAAGATTAGGACTCTAGGAGTAATATTACAACTCTCCTTGCAAAATAACAAACAAGAAATTTCATGTCCCAGCATATTTGCACATCCATCATATTTTAGATGACAATTCTGTGTCTACTTCAAACATATCATGATTCAAAAGAAAAAAACAAACAACTGATGGAATAACAAGAAACAATCATAGCTAAGTGAGCAGAGTGAGTGAACTTGCTCTCTCTCTAGGGAGTTTTTCAACTCAAGGATTCAAAATTGAGAATATCTCATTTTAGCTTTCTGTTTCATTAAAATCCTTTGCTCAAAGAGCTTCTTCAAATTTCACTTTTTAAAAGTTTTAATGAATTTACTAGTACACTGCTGATCTGTAAGGTTCAATTCCAGAATATGATGGATGCTTGCTGGTCTTTCATATTAAGTACTGTTATCATGCACTAAAACTGGAATGATGATATAGAAAGTAACTAATCACTATCTAAGACCAAGTACTTTTGCTACTTGCACACTCACAGATTTTCAATCAATCAAAATAATTTTTCAATCTAAAATATTTATACTCTTGGCATGCATGATAAAGATTTATCTTTTCAGTCAATTTACAATATGAAATGAGCAGCCTCATGATGTATGAGAAAACAACAGATTTCCATTCAAAATATAACAAATTATTTCTGTAGTTACAATAAATTCCAGACTGAGCATTATTCATCAGAGGGTATACACTCAAATTTGCTGGTTTGTAGAAAAACTAGGTGCCTTAAATGAAATCAAGTGATAAAAACAACTTCTGAGAGAGCTAGTAGGGCATCAACTATGTGTTAAAGAAAATGAGTTAACTACATAATATGTGTATGTACATGTATAGTACTAGTATGACTAAAGAAATACCCATACTACAGACACATTGTCTCAAACAATGACAAATTCAGCCTAAAATGTTGATGTTGTGGAAATTTCAAAATGAAGGCAATAATTTCTTAGTAGATGATCAAAATAAAAAATGTGGTTTGGCAGTGAATAACAAAAAAAAATAATGTGTAATGACAATTACGATATATAATTACACATGTATCCTATGATGAATTGTCAAACTATACACAATCTGCCCAACATGTGCAACATTCTTATATAACAGTTACATGTAAGTAAAGCTTCAATCTGTTTATTTGTAGATATATTTGTCATTTTTTGTTTTGTTTAATATGTAATTGTTTATCATTGTATTTTATTTGTTATAGCGCATAGAGACTTCGGTGGAAAGCGCTTTATAAGTACCGTTTTTATTATTTATTATTGAGCCAAAACCAGGATGTAGTGCAATCATAGTATGGTTCATATGATTGATTTATCATACAAACATGATATTTTTTCAGTCTAAATTTCACTGTTGGCATATATGCACGCACAGTGTGAATGATCAGATTCAAATAATCATTTTCAATTGAATGTATGATCAAACAACTATTTCGGTTTATTTGAGTAGTTTTGCACTATTACATATTCTAAAAGTATGCATGTACACATAAGCTACCAAAGTGAAGAATGGAAGTTGACCCTGGCACGTAATTCCCAAACAGTAAGCTGCATGCACAGGGATACCTATGAAGCTCTGACAGGTTCTAGACAGACAGTGGATGACTGCTATCCTACATTCCTTGTAGATAGTGACACTGACATTCATCGGAAACCACATATGGATCCTCAACATATCTGGACCATGTATTTCTTTTGATACAAGAAGAACAATATGACACTATATTCATGAAAGTTCAATCCAATATCCTTTCTGATACCAAAACTAGATATATATATTAACTTAAAGCTATGACGTGACTACTTAACATTCAAACACCTCATGTTAAATAATAGATGTGTTTCCATGCAACAGCTTGATTTCAGGTTTCTCTTGAGTTAGCAAAGTAGATTACATGAAGTCATTTCTTCAGTAGGGCAGATAAACTGCTTTAGTATTGTCTATATCATAATGTCTTGGCTTCTAACGATGGTATCTTGACTGGAGTTGCTGAATTCAACACATTATCTCTTGATCTCTTTGATGATGACTGAATGGACATTGCTCTACTTGCTTGTGATGTGTTGGTCACCTAAATTGATTTCAGTTTTCAAAGACAAAAACAAAGAAAAAGATGAAATCACCTATATATTTCAATGAACAAAGACAGCATTGTGACTACACATACACCATTTCATTTTAGAGTTAATTTGTTAATGTGTAATACTGGCGAAATATTTACATGCATTAAGAGGCACTAAGGGATTAACTATACATGTATATTAAAAGGTACTGCAATTCCTGTGATCACAAAGAATGATACTACATGTACCTTATACTTCATACTACAGGAGAGCAAGATTAGTTTGATCATGAAGGTTAGTTAAATTGCTGCAATAAGGTTAAGAATTTGAACATGAATTCAATAAGAACCTAACAAAACACATGCTAAGTGAACACTCTTTCAAGAATTTCAAGAATTTCAAGGATTATAATAGTGGAGTCTTGTATAGCACTCATGTCTGGCACATTGCCACTCCTGGTGTGCCATTATTATTACCCCGGCTTTTGCACAGCTGCCATTACAGCGCTAGAACATTTTAAGGAATTAATTCTTGCCTGATACTCATTTACCTCACCTGGGTGGAGTCTGGCAAATGTAGATTAATGTTTTGCCGAAGGACATAAGTGCAAGTGCTGCAACAGAGATTCAAACCCCTGACCTTGTGTTTCACAGTCCGAAAACTTACCCACTCGACCACAACACCTCTACAAACATGGGATTGATTAATATACATTTTTAATTTTCACTTTTAGGTAAAAGTACCATAATCAAATCATAAATATGAACGAGTATTACTTGCTTTGCAGCAATTCCAAATCCTTGTGACATGTATGATATAACAATGACTGCCACAAACTTGTGCTCACAAATTTTGTTCCTAACACTTTTTCTTTTCAAAACTCAATAAGGGTTGATCGTTATCTGTTGTCTGAGAATTGTGACTCCAATGTTGACACTATTTTAAAGGTGTAGCTTCTCCCAAAACAATGAACCAAACCAAACAAAAAAACACTATTCACATGTTTAAACTAGATGGAACTTCAACTGCGCGCAGTCGAAAATGATGCCTCCGCCATAGAGCAATTTTACAAACCAAAATGGAAGCAATTTTTAAAATTCAAGTTTGATTGTAATCCATCTGTTGGTTCTAATGATAACGCGATCACGAGCTATTTTGAGATACATAATGAGCCCTGTGACCTTTGACCTCGTGACCCCAAATCTAATCAGTTCATTGACTCTGCAAGATACATACATGACCCAAGTTTGGCGGTAATCCATCAATCGGTTCTTGAGATAACGTGATCACAAGCTATTTTGCATACATAATGAGCCCTGTGACCTTAGACCTTTGACCTCGTGACCCCAAAATCTAATCAGTTCATTGACTCTGCAAGATACATACATGACCCAAGTTTGGCGGTAATCCATCAATCGGTTCTTGAGATAAAGTGATCACAAGCTATTTTTGCATACATAATGAGCCCTGTGACCTTTGACCTCGTGACCCCAAAATCTAATCAGTTCATTAGCTCTGCAAGATACATACATGACCCAAGTTTGGCGGTAATCCATCAATCGGTTCTTGAGATAACGCGATCACAAGCTATTTTTGCATACATAATGGGCCCTGTGACCTTTGACCTCGTGACCCCAAAATCTAATCAGTTCATTAGCTCTGCAAGATACATACATGACCCGAGTTTGGCGGTAATCCATCAATCGGTTCTTGAGATAACGCGATCACGAACTATTTTTGCATACATAATAGGCCCTGTGACCTTTGACCTCGTGACCCCAAAATCTAATCACTTCATTAGCTCTGCAAGATACATACATGACCCGAGTTTGGCGGTAATCCATCAATTGGTTCTTGAGATAACGCGATCACGAGAACGGGACGTACGTACGTACGGACGGACGGACAACCAGAAAACATAATGCCTCCGGCTACGTTGTAGCGGAGGCATAAAAATGCATTGTTCATCTAGTAATACACACTTCTGACAGTGGATAAAGATATACTCTCAGAATCTGCATCAAGAAGAAACAAAGGGATCATCCCAAAGGACCAACAGCCAATGAGATTGACAAAACAAAGAAAAAACATAGAAAAGAAGAAACTTTGTCTTATAAAAAGGTCCACTAGATTGACAGCCCACAAGACAAACACATACATGTAGGAATACATGGGATGTTGGTCTCATGGGCCATTGGTCTAGTGAACCCCTCAACAAATTTGTAGACCGACATTGTTAGTCTTGTGGGTTGTTAGTCTAGTGGGCTGTAGCCAAAACAAAGTGTGAGAGAGTAGCTTAAAGTCAACAGAAAAAGAAAAGAGAATGGCTAGTTAATGTTAAAGGGGTAAATGCCCACCTGTTGGCATGCTACATGCAGCTGAATGGCTGGTACATTTCCTGGGACTGTCGCTGTGCTCTTTCCCTCTATGTTTGCTAACAAGGGGATCACATAAACATGCATGTATGTTAATTTAGTTACACTCACGTTTGTTCACTATGCAAGTTGGACTCACAATGGTATATGTCAGTCAATAGAAACCCATAAAGACAGTTCTATTGCAGTACCGGATGTTTAAATTTGGAACTTACATGCACATGTATATCCTTTCAAGATTGTACCTGGTGCATTTTATCCCAGAAATGCAAAAACACCAGTTCAAGATTAGTCAAGAATTAAATACCACTTAAGTTCAACTTGCAAATGTGAAATCATGAGACCACCAAACGGAATAAAATATATTTGTCAGAAAGAATGTCCATTTCCTTTCATTATACTTCTTGGAGCTTACAGATGTTCTCCAAGAAGCCTGATGCATTTCTACCTACTTGCTTACAGACTTGATCAATGTCATGATATTGTAACATTATCTGCTGCCTCACTAAGGCTACAAACAACATATAAATCCTAATAGGATTCATACATTTCTTCTTAAAGGTAATACAGAGTTTTGTTATGCGGTCATGAATTTGGTTCAAATGAACATATTGGAAGCATATGTGATTTTACAATATTCAATGATCATTGTCGCGGTTGAAATCGGGTCTAAAGTGATGAAATTGTAAATAATAAACTCTTTATGTTGTATAGCTCCCTCTCAAGACTGATATTACTTTAGCTTTAAAACAATGTTTCTTGACTACAATTGACCGATTTGCTATTCCCGTTTGGAAATTATATATCAGAACTGCATGTTCAGAGATTTTCATGGTCACAGCGACCATGGAATGGCCTTAGGCGCTATTTGAAATATTTGAAATTTACCGGGAGCACCAGTTATTTTGATTTTGATTATTTGATTTTCTCGAAAGTAGAAGTGTTTTAGGGGCTAAATTTTCTAGTGTTTATAATACATCCAAAGGGGCATCCAAAAATATCAAAATTTTAAAGAATTACTATCCATCCAATTTTCTAAGTTTCCCAAAACTTTGCATTACCTTTTAAGTATTTTATCCAGAAACATTTAATTGATTAACATCATTTGTTAAAGTCTACATCAATCCTGGTGAAATCTAAAAATCTAGATTTCAACTTTTAAAAATGCATTAAAAACTGATGGTGGCACGTCATGTAGGTGAATAAGATAGATATAATAAGACTTGGACAAGATTAGTTGATGATGGAGTGTTTGCAGGAATTCAAGTTAGTAGTAGGATCATATATAAACGTCTATGCTAAGCTTGATCATGTTTTTCAATGACTATTTTGACATGCTAAAAAATTGCTAATGAATGCTTCATATGATTCTTAAATTCACATTACTCATCTTCTCATTCAGGGTGAACACCACAGAAGAAGTTGTATGTTTGGAGTCCGAAAGGTTTTAAAATCATATCCATTTACACAGAGAGTTAACGCCTTTCTGGCTTTCTACAAACAAAGTAATCATTGCACAGAATATTGTTCACCAGGAATGGATGGACTTTTTAATTATAACAACTTCTTAATCGTGCACATTCAGTAGTGACTATCTTGAAAATGTTTTTATGCACAAGTATGACTCAATTGCCATCTCTGAAGCATAACATAATAGTGAAGTACATATGTTCTACATTGTATATCGCTACAAAATATCTCATATATTGCTATATGCATGTAAATGTAAAATACCAAAACACTGACATGCACCACCCTTATAGAAAGATGAGTTTGTCTGTTTTTGAGCCAGGGCGATAACTCTATGTGATATGAGTTAACCCCCTTCTGGCTCCAAAAAACCATTTGAAAGATGATGATATTATATGCTAATCCTATGCTTACCATGGGCTGCCTGATGTAGGTGTGTAGCAGCAGCAGCAGCTGTTTGATAGTTAAAGATAAATCCTTCTGGTAGTGTACCGACAGTGCCTGCTGGTGATGCGGCATACACCACTCCTTGAGGGGTGTGGTACATCAGAGGCGTGGCCATCGCATTGGTGTTACCTGCAGCTGTATAAGCAAAGGTATTGATTGGCTGGTATTTATAAAAATGTATTAATACAGAGGTAGCGTTCATATCATGGTCCCTATCAGGAATCTTTTGCCTGCGAACAGACGATGAAACACATATTAGTCTGCCCCCTCCTCCCAGAACCCTGTACCCCCAAAGACCTCTAGGGTCTCAACGCCAAGGCCAGATCCTGCATCCTCCACTGGATCAGGCTTGTGTAGCGGCTCGAAAGAAGAACTTTATTCCAGGTTTAAACCCTACCCAAGTGGGTGGAGTTTGTCCACCGATTTATGGAGCACCAAACGTCTACCTCTTTCTTCCATCAACATTGTGATACTTCTATATCTAAATGAGCAAACAAAGACCAATTCATTATTAAATCCATTTATCATTTTCATTTATTGATTGGGTTAATTTAATTTACTAATGTCATTACAGAATTGAAATAAACATTACAGAGTAGAGAGCTATACATTTAACAGATATGAGCCATTGTTTCTTTGCTTATTTAACAAATTAACCTAATCTACAAACTATTTGGTATAGTTTCTTTTCCACACAGTAACTACAAAGCACTTCGCCATTTGTTCTAAAATGCCAATAATGCAACAACAACAAAAAAGACCACCATTTGAGCCAGTAAAAAAATACAATATGCAGGAAAAGCATACAAAAATCACCTACCGGTAATTATAAAATATATGAAACAGGTTTTATGTACATGATTGAATATAAAATCCATAAATCATTTGAAATTTTTTACAAGAAAACACAGTATGTGTACATGTGAGTCAAGGAAAATTAATTCACCATCAGGTTATTCCCATGACATCACCCAACCTTACATGTTTTGGTATAAATCCAAATTTACCAACAAGAAAATATACATGACTTCTAGTATTATTGTGATTTACATATAACTTTCAGCCACATTTTTTCAATTCCGTGTGATATTTGCTAGATTTTTTTCTCTTTTTTTTGGTACTGTACATTTATTCATAGTTCTACACAAGAAAAATAATGCTTTGTGATGATTGAAGTTGCCGGTACTGGTGCATATAATATTGGCTGGTATCTATACTATCTAAATGGTAATTGGGTCAAATTAGATCTATCATCATGTCTGAGCCTGAATGGGTCTTACTCCCATGGGGGTCATAATTAAATGTCACAAGAATTGGGTCAATAGAGATATGGCTATACCAACTGGGTATGCAACTTAATTAGATTAATTACCACATATCAAATAAAACAGGGTCTGTCAGTTTGCTTATAGCCCTCCTGCAGTCATTGCCCCTCTTCACTCACAATGCATACCTAGACATAAATTGCTCATTGCTTTACAAACTGTTTCTGCAGAAGCACCAACATAGGTTTATGTGGGTAATTTTTCTTTTTTAAATAGTGTGATACATGTTAAAGGTAGTTGATCTAAATACAGATGGTTAAAATTAAATGAGAAATTTAGTTTTTAGTGTGATTATCAGGGAAGGATTTGTAAACAAGTCAAATATCAGGCCCCAAATAAATCTTCAGTAATAGTAATATGACCACTACTTGTGCCCCCAAAAGAAAAAGAAAATAGAAAGATTCTCCTCTGCAGAAAGGCTTCTAATAATCAAACAAAAGCAACATCTATCTTTTGAACAATGCAAATATATTTTCACTACGCCTGGAGGTAAGTTTCTGAAAGAAATGCTTACAAAAATATTAAAACAAAAGGAAATCCAAAAAATTAAAATCAGGGAAATAAAACTGGAATATTCTTTTGACCACCATAGGTATTCAGGATCTAAGTATGTGGTGCTTACATATTGGTCGTGGGGGCTCAGTGGCCCCTTCCAGATATGGATACACTTTATATGGAAATGATATACTAGTACAAATCCAAACAACTGCTAACATTCTATAATATAAAAGAAAAGAAATTAAAAGAGGTCTCTCAAAATCGCAATTTAACCTATTCCCAGCTGTCATCAGAATTATTGCCCTTTAGAAGTATGTACAAGCTTTGAACAATATATATGCACTTGTACACACTGTTATTTCAATTGAGCAATGGCTCACAAAATGGATACGTGCAATAATGCATTATAGAAAATTCATGATTTTACTCCAAATGCCTGATATGATACTCACGACTCATGGATGATTGTGGTGCAGTGAGCATGGTTACAGTGTTGGCACTCTGAGTGTGTTGGGTAGTGGATGTAGTAGCAGCACCAGCATGCACAGAAGGGACTAAGGCAGTAACCATCTGACTAGCTGTACCAGCAAGACCTGTTCCTTGCTGTAGTCTAAAAGAATAATGATAACATTAATGTTATCCCACAAACATACCGGTAGAACCTTAGAAGACAAATAGTAACTAGATGGATGTTCGACTGCACGCAGTCGAAAATGATGCCTCCGCCATAAAGCGATTATAAAAACCAAAACAGAAGCAATTTTAAAAAATGAAGTTTGTTGTAATCCATTAGCAGGTTCTCAGAATATCGTGATTACAAGCTGTTTTTCATAAACATGTAAGACCCTTTGAACTTTGACCTCATAACCCTAAAATCCAATCAGTTCATTGGCTCTACAAGATACATACATGTCCTGAGTTTGATAGTAATCCATCCGTCAGTATTGACAATGCGTTCACAAGCTATTTTAGCATACATAATGAGCCCCATGACCGTTGATCTCATGACCCGAAGATCTGATTAGTTCATTGGCTCTGCAAGATACATATATGTACATGTATATGACCCAAGTTTGGTGGTAATCCATCAATCGGTTCTTGAGATGATGCGATCACAAGCTATTTTTGCATACATAATGAGCCCTGTGACCTTTGACCTTCTGACCCCAAAATCTAATCAGTTCATTGACTCTGCAAGATACATATATGACCCAAGTATGGCGGTATTCCATAAATCGTTTCTTGAGATAACGCGATCACGAGCTATTTTTGCATACATAATAAGCCCTGTGACCCTTGACCTTTGACCTCGTGACCCCAAAATCTAATCAGTTCATTAGCTCTGCAAGATACATACATGACCAAAGTTTGGCGGTAATCCATCTATCGGTTCTTGAGATAACGCGATCACGAGAACGGGACGTACATACGTACGGACGGATGGACGGACAACCAGAAAACATAATGCCTCCGGCTACTTTGTAGCGGAGGCATAAAAATGGGGTCACATAAGATAGCACACACTGCCTATCCTGGCAGTCAGAAGAAAAGTAAAAGTATTGCATTGGTGATAGTCTTATGTTTCTGGTGCCACATTGCAAAGACACGCAAGTTAAGAGCCAAGGGCCGTGGTTTTAAAAAACTGATTATCTGTCTATACGACTATTAAATGCAAGATATGTAACTCATTAATATGGGTTTCTCTAACATAGGACCTTCCGCAGTATTTGTATTGTGTGTATAAAAAGTTCACTAAAAGAATTGCCAAAATGTACAGCAAAAAAGTATCAAATGCAAGGGTGATAGGATGAACTATTCTTGTCAAAGGAATCTTGGGAGTTACTACCTTCATAAGCTAGTACTTGCTTAAACCACCAAGGTGTTCAAACAAAATTGTAAAATTTATGGGGCTTGGATAAAGAGATGTTTACCTGTAGAGTGTGGGTGTTCCCGAGGGTGTCTGGCCCTGTGCGTTAGGTTGAAGCTGCAGTTGAGAATGACTGGGTTGTACTTGGAGCATCCCAGCACTCAGCGCTTGTCCTGCTGTTAATGCCTGTCCTGTTTGATGACAATAACATGTACCCATTATATTTCAGTTCCAAAATATCACCACACTGTGCCATTTTTTCCTCAATCAAAGTGCACAATTTTGCAAATACAGAACTGGAGATTTCATTTACATGTACACTTTCAGTTCAGAGAGTGCCTTTTCTTAAATAAAGGGACAGTGGTATAGCTGGAGGGAGCATGGGGCATGAGCCTCTCCAATGTTATATAAATTTTAAAAATTAAACACATACCGGTACACAAAATAAATAAAGAGAGAGAAAGAAAAGGAGAGGGAGAAGGCAACATGAACTAAAGATGACACAACCTCTTCTCACCCTCTCCCCACTTGATGGCCTTGTTATCTCACATGTCATATATCAAATAAGAGTGGCCCTGTCCCCCCACACCCCATCCCTACACCAGTGCCTCCTCAATGGCTGGATACATGCTATGCCACTGAAGAGGAACATACCTGTAGGTGAGATGAGAGTTGTAATAGTAGCCCCTGGTGGAACTGACAATGGTAGACTAGTAGCTGCTGTGGAGCTGACTTTTGTTCCAGGTGTTACTGGAGCAGCTGATGAAGTAGGTAAATATGTTGTCATTGGAAATGTATGCCCTGCACCCGATAATAGACCTGGATATATTGAGAGTCATAGAGCATTCACTGATAACAATTATCAACATATATTCAAATCTCAATACATATTGGGGCTTAACAATGCAGTTCAATCACCGAAGGGACTTACAAAATTAATGCTCTGCCATTTACAAATTGGCCTTCCTTTAATTCCTTTTCTGAATATGAAAAATATTATATCATCAGAATATTATTTGGTAAAACTAAAACAAACTCTGAATTTATCCCTACCAATTGGAAGGACCTTCTGTTTTGAAATATGAAAACAAAAAAGAATAACTTCAATAACAGATCATCATCATCAGTCATCATCATCATTAATAGATCATCAGTCTCTCATGCATATATTTGTACAGTACACAAATGCAAGAATGAGATACCGGTAGTATCTCCAGAAATATTCAAAATCTACTTTACCAAAAATTGTGTTCGCAAATGTACAATGTATATCTACATTTATTCCATTTCCCTTTTTTCTATAAGAAATTTACAATTTTCTATAAAAAACAATAAAAACAGTGAATTTTACCATTTGAAGTATTTGTGTTTGCATCAGCTCCTGCTCCTGGTACCTGTGTCACTTGAAACATAGTTGATCTTCCTTCCTACAATAAAATACACAGAATCAAACTTTGCTAAATTTCTCAAAACTGCAGATTAAAAAAAAAAAATCATTATTCAGGGGTTGTGTTCTATTCTCCTCAAAATGATATACTGACAGGAAATGTATTTGTTGAGCCCCTTTGACTTTAACCAATACTATGTATTACCTATATGACAAAAGAATTTATGATTCTCTTCATACGTCTTTCGAACTTCAACTCATCAACTGCTATGAGGATTGAGGGCAAGTGTAAAATAGGGTGTAGTTTTGGGTCAGAAGCATACATAATGTTTTGTACACTGTTTTGTTATTAGTATATCTTTTATAGGCAATTGTTGGAACTTGTATATATCTTTTAATAACAGGGACTGCCTCGACAGAACCTTGTGGTTTTATTTGCAGTTTCCCCAATTCATTTCTATTGCTGATTAACTTTGTGTAATTCGGTATATTTGTAGACATGTTTCCATTTTTGTGTGTTCTCTGTTTTGTATATTGTATATAATCTGTATCTTATGTGTTTTTTGTTTATGGATTTGAATTGAAATAAAACTTGAACTTGAACTTGAACATGTATATGTCACATATTATCAAGCTCTTTCGTAATGAGAAAATAAAAGAAGCAGATGCATTGGATAACCTAGAAAATGAAATCACTTGCAAGCCTCTCTTAGAGCTGGTATGATAATTAGTGACAAATGTGAAACATTTCTGCCTCCTCTTCCACTCCTTCTTCCTGTATATCAGTGGATGACTTTGTTGAGATTCCATGCCTGCATCACAACCAAGAATAAACTCTAAACTTCCAACAATGTGACTCGTCTATTCTAGCCCTTATATGTTGGAATGCCATATATGCCAGTGCTGCTGCTGCGAGCTTTGAACTGCCATTGGTTGGGTGATATGTACACTCCCATCAATGGCTTTCCCATTTAGGTATCCTCATACCAAAGATGGGATGCCATGTCACTCACTAAAATGCCTCTGAGTACAATGAAAATTTATGGAAATATGAACATATATTTTCCTACATATATTCACTATTTCAACATTTCTCAGTCATGATGAGAATTTGTTCTTACCAGCAACGCAAAATGAGCATTCTCGTAATTGTATCTTTGTATGATTTCTTATGACAGAATCATGTTTTTTTAATGATATTTATGTGTGATTTGATTCTCAAATACTGTTTCTCTGCCACTTTACAACTCTACAAACGTTACTCAATTACACAATTATTTTATTGTGTTTGATTTCTTATCAATTTTTACATGTATACCATTAGTTTAGAAACTGAAGTGTGTTTACTCTGTGTTTAAGCGATATTAGTCAACATCCTTCTGACTCTCAGCTAATGATATGAATGCTTAGGATTAATCTCTTCTCATAGAGCTCTATGAAAACATATACCTGTATATCATTAGATGAGACTTGGAAACAGAAGGGCATTAAGTCTTGTATTAAAAGATATGAGTTAACATCCTTCTGAATCTCTGCAGATACAGTAATAAGCTAGAGATTTGTTTCTGACCATAGCTACAACAAAAATGAAAAACTAGGCCCTTGAACAAATTAAATGCTGCTATGAGACACATGCTTCTCCAAATTTGGGTTTACCTTTCTGTAAAACATCCATCTGAAAGGAGACTGTGATCAAATAACATTTCAATTTTCAGCTCTATTTGTGAACTGGTATCTGTAAAGGATGAGTTTGACAAAAGGAATAGACATGAATTGTATTATATTTTACATCACTCCTAACTTCCACTTGTCCCTTTGTCTTTGTTTACTTTCCCTTCTCTCATTATATGTATACTTGATAAATAAATTTGTCTGATTTGAATTGATTTGATCAAGTTTCTCATTTATAAAAGGAGTGGGCTAGGGTATGTTATAATAAGGCACTCATAATGTATATATATATGTTTTTCCCCAGTAATAACCTAAAGAGGAATAGCAATGCATTTTGTTTAGGGGGGGGGGGTTGGAGTTGGGGTTGATGCCAGTGCAAAAGAATTTAGTGTGAGTGTAGAGTCAACTGATGAATCCAATCTCACTTGGCTCTCTTGTACATGTATCATGTTTTACTTGAGGAGCTAATCTAAGAGACTAATAGACAGGGGAGGGTTTGGGGTCCATGTGACTCTGACAGTGAAGTTATCATTAATATTCAACAAGCATCGTCACAGAGCACACCCCTGGCCTTCTTCCAAAAGGAGTTGTAGGACACCCAAGGTCTTCTACCCATATATGGAATACGCATTCTCAAACATGGCACTCTCATTAATCAGTTTGGGCTGCTCCTTTCTTCATAATGAAGAGAGAGGGCAGCAATCATACATCACAGGACTGTTGCTCCTTGTGTGCTTATACATATGTAAATATGCCAATTGAACTATATCACAAATGAAAGTGATGAAATGATCAATGTCCATGAAATCTTTTTTTTCTTCTAAATATCTTTTGTAAACTCCATGTGTTAAATCATTTCAAAAGATTTTTTCAAAGAAATAAAAGGTCAAAAATAGCATAGATAAAGCATTTGCAAAGCTACAAATTTAAGTGAGTTAAACCATATTATAATCCCCTCTCACTCCCCAATAGTCTCTGAGCATATCTAACATTGCCAGTTTTTAATGTCATCTACATTTATTTGCTTTCACCTCATAATCATATTGCTTCATCAATAGCTATATCTTACCATACTTAGAGAGAAAATAAAAGAATACTAGCAAAGGCATGTGAAAGGGCTTTGACTTCATTAATTACTATTCAATGAAGTGAATTCATGTGGTAGTATATGATTGATGAGTGTTAAACCCAGCCCCCTTTCTAACGGTTACATCCCTTACAATCCAAGCAATCCGAACCATGTTGGCACCAAGGGATGTGCAAGCTCCGCCTACAATTATGACGTCATAACAACCATTCCACAGTCTCAACACTAGAGAGCGCTTGGTATTTCATGATGCGTGAAGTCATCATATCACCAAGCTCTAGGGTGATGCGGCCACCGTGGATCTAGACAGTTACTATTCAAGATGAATATATCATCTCATTCAGGGATGGGTAGGGGAAGCAGTCTTGTGTTTATAAACAAAAACTTGTTATTGTTCGCTATGCTGCTGCTGAAGAGGAGTCTACGTGCATGCTTCGTGTCAGACAGGTTTCTAGGGTCTACATGTTGGAATGACATGTATGCAGAATGCTTTCAGAAGAACTCTATGTAACAACTATTTATGTCCTTAGTATTCAAATACTTTGATAGCAACAAGTTACATATATTCTAAATTGCTGAGATGAACTATTTGAATTATGCACGTGCGAGAAATGCTTCAGTAGATTAATACACTGCCTACAATGTTGTATACCGTACTGTAACCGACAGGTAGTTCGATGTCACAAGGGTAATGAAAAGATTCTTCGTACTCTTATATCTATCTAACTTAAGTTCACTACTTTTTTAAAGCCTGCAATATTCAAGTACAACCAGACCAGCATCCTTTACTCAATAAAACAAGTCATACAGAGAAGTGAGAGAACCAATAAAGTGAATGAAACAAGATAAATCCTTTCCTTAGTATAATAATAACATAAAAGACTTGCATTCATACATTTTTCTTTTCAACCCCAAGATATGATTTTGTAACACATTTCGTTTAAAACCCAGTTGTGTTCATGAACTTTTCTTTCTTTATAAATTATATTATTTTATTTTTTTGCCGGTCATAAGTTCTCAATGCATTTTGATATATGATTTCAACCAAAATCAAGCTTTCTGAAATTCCATGAACGTACCACAGATCTGAACATGTTTAAATAACATCAATGTCATAAAGATGATTATAGTCTAGAGCAAGCATACATTACAGAGCAGTGTCTAAATTAAGGGGAAGTCCACCCTGATATTAAGTTGATTTTAATAGAAGCAGAAAAATGAGAGAAGCGGGTCAGTGAAAGTTTGAGCAAAAACCGATTAAAAATAAGAAAGTTATGAAAGTTTGAAGGTGCAATCAATCAAACATGAATTGGCAACTCTGTGACGTATCTCATGAGCTCCCCTCCCATTTGCCCTGTACTTTACTAAAAACAAATTATATTTTCCCTTAAGAAAATTTTCAATCATACATTCACCCTAAATATAATAATCTGTTTTTATACAACCCCTGTATGAATGAAATCTATTCCGTCATCAGTAACTAAGAAAATGAAAGTTAATGAAATTTTCTGTACATACATGTAGCAAATTAGAGAGGAACTCGCAAGATACTTCATAGTGTTGCCAATTTGTGTTTCACTGAACTTCAAACATTCATAACTTTTCTATCTTTAATCAGATTTCACTAATATGTTTCTCTCATTTTTCTGCTTTTATTAAAACAAATGGAAGATAAGGACAGAGTAGATGTAGAGTAAGTTAGTAATAAATTGTGAATGAGAGATGAGTCACATGGGATATCTCCATCAGGATTGCTCTACTCTCCTTCCTTCCTCTTGTTTCCTGTTCATACTACCTTTCCTATCTTTGACATTTGGAAAACTTAAAGAAAAAAACTACACCTTCCGACAAGGTTGATGTTTGTGGCAATCAAATAGGAAGAAATATACCTGTTCATACTACCTTTCCTATATTTGAAATTAAGAGAACTTAAAGGTAAAGACCAGTTTTAGAAACGCCCCTCTCTCAAAAAATGAAATGGAAGCTCTCATTACCAATCATGTGAAAGAATATGTTTTGACTAATACGTGATGATACAAATTTTGCCGGAAAACCGCCTACTAATTGATATATTTGGTAAATTATTATATCTATTGGGACCAAATACATATTGCGCACGTGGTCGTGTAGTCCCATATACATCTTTCTGTGTACAGTGCTTGTAACTTTACCAAGACTGGGCCAAATTTCTATCATTTTGATGATTCCAGAACCTTGCAAGTACACACCTATACTATATGCTAGATGATCAACCTTTTCTGATCAATTTCACAACGTTTCTTTCACAATGCAATCGCATAACCAGAACTGGTTTTTATCTTTAAAGGAAAAATACACCTTCAGACAAAGTTGATGTTTGTGGCAATCAAATAGAAAGGAATATACCTGTTCATACTACCTTTCCTATCTTTGACATGTGGAGAACTTACAGGAAAAAATACACCTTCAGACAAAGTTGATGTTTGTGGCAATCAAATAGAAAAATACACCTTCAGACAAAGTTGATGTTTGTGGCAATCAAATAGAAAGGAATATACCTGTTCATACTACATGTACATGTACCTTTCCTATATTTGACATTAAGAGAACTTAAAGGTAATGCAAAGTTTTGGGAAATTTTGATATTGGATGGATAGTAATTCTTTAAAATTTTGATATTTTTGGATGCCCCTGTGGATGTATTATAAGCACTAAAAAATTAGCCCCTTAAACACTTCTGCTTTCGAGCAAATTGAATAATTAAAATTTACCGGTGCTCGGTAAATTTCAAATATTTCAAATAGCGCCTAAGGCCATTCCATGGTAGCTGCGACCATGAAAATTTCAGAATATGCAGTTCTGATATATAAATTCCAAACGGGAATAGAAAATCGTTCGATTGTAGTCAAGAAACATTGTTTTAAAGCTAAAGTAATATCAGTCTTGAGAGGGCGCTATACAACATGACAAGTTTATTATTTATAATTTCATCACTTTAGACTCGATTTCAACCGCGACAACGATCATTGAATATTGTAAAATCGCATATGCTTCCAATATGTTCATTTGAACCAAATTCGTGACCCCATACCAAAACTTTGTAATACCTTTAAAGCCCAAGTCCACTCCAAAAATAACTTGCCTTTAATAGAACCAGAAAAATCAGACAAACCAATCAAAAAAGGTTTGAGCAAAATCGGATAACTAATACATGTAAGAAAGTTATGAATTTTTGAAAAGTATGTAAAACTAAAAAACAATGGAAATCACTACACAAATTGCCAATTTGGTTATCAATTTGTGACGTCATGTCCTCACTACTTATCAATTGCTTTATATAGTTTCGTCCCATTAATTTCCCTTTTTATCCCCCAAAACTTGATTTCCCCATGCCTTTGCCCAGGTTATATGATTTGTATCATATTGCATGCATGACATTTCCCAAAAACTTTTATGAATTTTGAAGAATTGATACTATTTTCTGAATATTGTATTTCATAATTATTGATTTTTATATAAGTAGTTTATAAAAATTCAATTTTTTTCATGATTTAACTGGACAAAAATTACTCTTTATTTGTGCATCCACACAAAAACATATTACTAACAATCTAACTTGGATGCTGGTGTGAAGAAATAAGATTCTTAGGGTGATAAAAGAAAATTTATATCATCAATATAAAGAAGATAATACGGTAAGTGGATTGTGAGGACCATACGTCACAGACTCATGATTGAGTTGCCAATTTGTGTAGTGATTTTCAAAGTTTTTCATGTCATTAAAAATGTATAACTTTCTTATTAGTTATCCGATTTTGCTCAAACTTTTTTTGATCGGATTGTCTGATTTTTCTGGTTCTATTGAAAGTAAGTTATTTTTGGAGTGGACTTGGGCTTTAAAGGAAAAAATACACCTTCAGACAAAGTTGATGTTTGTGGCAATCAAACAGGAAGGAATATACCTGTTCATACTACCTTTCCTATATTTGACATTAAGAGAACTTAAAGGAAAACAAATACACCTTCAGACAAAGTTGACTTGAATCGGACAGAAATACAAAAGTTATGAATTTTTAAACATTGTTATCACTATATGTATGGGAACTTCAAATTGGCTGAATTGGATTTGCATGGATTTAGTAATCTCATATTTCAAACATTCGTAACTTCCTTATTATTGGTCTGATTTATTTCAAACTTTCACCACTCTGTTCCTCTTATTTTTCTGCTTCCATACCAATGATGTTATTATAAGGGTTGGATTGCCCTTTAACTCTGACTTAACTTCCTCGCTAAAAATAAATCTCCAACAGGATAAGAAAACATTGGGAAAACGTCCACTTCCTGGATTTTCAACAGTCAGTAGGATGTAAAAGGGGAAAACAAATACAAAGGAAGAAAACAAAAGCCTGCCTTCTGACAAGGAAATATTAAATGATGTCACTACACCACATCCATCTTTGACTGTTATTCCCATGTTAACATCCTGCTACTTCAAAACAAAATATGTCTGTAGGTGAAAGGAAACATTGTGGAATGAACATTAATGACAGGATGATATGGTTTAAGGAAATCACTGTTCTGAAAAGAAGAAAAAAAGTGGTAAAATGAAATACAGGTATAAGCAAACAGGTAGAATATAAAGGGAAAATAGACATTTCTGATTTTTTTTTAAGTACAGAGCAAATGGGAGGGGATCTCACAAGATTATGAAGATACATCACAAAGTTGCAAATTTGTGTTTGATCAATCAACAAAAATTCATAACTTTCTTATTTTTCATCAGATTTTACTCAAACTTTCACTTTCCTATTCCTCTCATTTATCTGTTTCTATTAAAAACATCTGAACATTAGGGTGGGCTTCTCCTTTAAATCGTATCAGTGTCACACTTTTTTAACATTTAACATTTCCCTTTCAATTTCAATGTGGTAGTAAAACAGAAGAAAGAATGAATCAGAACAAATATATATATATATATATATATATATATATATCTTTAAAGTTACAGAGTTAGCCCTAAACTACAGATTCATACATGTATGTCACATGTTAAAAGGCCTATGATATTAAAAACAAGAGTCACATACTATATTCCACTTTTGAGCATTTCCTTTTAAATTTCATTTTGGTAAACAAAAAAAAAACATTATCTTGAAGAATTTATAGTTACAAAGCTAGCTCCAACCTACAATATGTTCTAAATTAGATGCAATATGTCTGCATGCCATTATGCCAAATAAGGTAGATGTGGCTTGTGCCTGAAGCAGTTGATGGACATGACCTAGTGCCAGGCGCATGCCATGCTTGCCATAATTGGGAAGAGTGGGCCTATAAGGTATGGCACAATCCAAACAAGGAGATGTAAGGTCAATGGGTCATGCTCCTTGTATGGCACATGCCAACCAAATACACTTCTCAATGGACAACAGTCAACCTTATCAGGCACCAAGATAATTTTTGTGTGCTTGTATGATTTGATGCTAGACTACATATAATTGTTTTATATTACACATTGGTTTTCATGTTCTTGAACACTGGTACAACTTTCTATGAAATGAATGAACAAATAAATAAGTGGAGTCTAGAGAGAATAAAGGATGAGGTGAGACTGATTTCTTCTTCAAAAAGTCTGTGAATTGCTAAGCATTTAAGAGCTACTGTCTGAGAGAGGGGTCGGAATTGGAGCGTCGGCAAATTTGACTCATATTCTAAAGTTTGATCAAGTCCTGTGAAGCATGTACAAAAACTGCCATGAAGCTCACAGACAATGAAAACAAAGCCAACCCTCCGCCAAAGAGGCCCTCTGTGGCCCGTTTTTACACTTTAAATTCTCGCTATCATTAATATGTTAAAAATACCTGTAAAAATTACCTGTATGTTACATTCAGGCCCCATTTAAACCCTCTTCCACACCTACATGTACATGTACCCCCATCTCAAAGACTTTGTTTTCTTGAATTTTCGAATTACATTGTGTACATGTAAGTACTGTAGACCTTCCTCATGCTCCCAAAATGGCTGGATCCATTCTACGCCATTTTACATTTAAATTATATATGTTGTTGATAATTTATTTTCGAGTAAAGAAAATAACCAATGTCCTAAATTACCTCTGAGAGTCTTGAGAGTGTACATTAAAGATAGAGTTCTATCCAATATTGTTGAAGCCCATAGTAAACCCACAATGAACTATTGCGCATGGTTTATAATGATGAATAAAATATATGAAATCAACAGTCATTTAAAGATAAAGTTGAGTTCTGGTCATGCGATTGCATTGTGAAAGAAACTGTGTGGAATCTAGGACTGGAATCGATCAGAAAAGGTTGATCATCTAGCATATAAGTATTGGTGTGTACTGCAAGGTTCTGGAATCATCAAAATGATAAGAAATTTACAACAACATATCACATGACAGAACGACCCTGTCTTTGACATTTTACCTTACTTCTCATTGGCATATTCAGGAATTTTCGAGAGGTGTACTACTCAATAAAAAAAAATCACAGTTTTTCAGCTTTTCTCAGAAATTACATATTTTAAGCAGCTGGTGACAAAACGGTGAAAGAGACTACATGGATTTGAAACCTGAAGTCAATTAACCTTGGTTCGGTTCATATCCCAAGGCATAATTAGCTTTTAAAAAGATGGGCCATTTGAGATATATACTGCCTCAAAAAATAACCTGAAATGGTAATTTTTCAATATTTCAGAAAAGTGAAAAATTGGCATCACCTTGGGGTAAAATTGGAATGATCCAATTAGTTTTAAAAAATATTATTTTTGTAGGATACACCCTGCATATACTAAAACTTAAAAATATAAAATAAATCTGCCACCCCTCCCCCTCTTCCAACTTTTTATCAAATCTGCCTAATTCTCTCATATAATTCTTTATGAATTATAATTTCAGACAATTTTAACTTATTACTGGTATATGAGTGTGATATATTCAGCTAATTCAGACCAAAGTCACCAACCCCCCAAAAAAAAATGACCACAAGAGCACCTTACATACATGTATACAGTACATTTATTATTTTGCAGTTGAACACACTAGCCTATGATAAAAAAAACAATGGGCAATTTTGTGTGTTTTTGTTTTTTAGTATACATTTCTATTGGCGACAAAATAAAGAATGGTATTTGAATAAGATTTCATGCAAGAATTTCTATAACACACACACACAAACAAAAAATCATAAATTCTTGATACGATAAATGTAATTCATTTCTTTTGAATTCTACTGTCTTTCAACTTGTTTATTTGTTTATTTGATTTTGTCTTCTTATACTTCCTTGTTTGTTTTAGTTCTGTCATTTGAGAGGGTTTTTCTTCTTCAGCTGATTCATAAAGGAAACAAGCTTCCCATTTATTTGTGTACAACTGTACATGATACAACAACATGATCCATTTTAGGATGGATCAACAATTCAACATGAGGTCACAAAAATGTCATATGAATCTGTAATAGTAGGCCTAATTTTCAAAAACTTAGGATTAAAAAAAAATTGTAATACATGTAGACATGAAAAAGTCAGCAAAAGGCATGACACAAATGTGATGGTTACAAATGAGCAGCAAAAATGACATTACTCTTAGAAGGGCGCCTCCAAAGCCTCTCGCTAGTACAGTGTATGAATGTATTAACTATTAACTAAGATTTAATCTCCCCCTCTCTTTCTCTCTCCCATTTACCCATACCATCCAATATTCCATCTTTATGCTACATTGCATGAACCAAGACATATTTTCATAGGACAACAACTTCTCATAATTTATCATAAGATTATATCAAATATAATAAAATGGAGGAAAAAAATATAAGTACATGTACGTGTATAAAAATGCACTATGAACATTCAGAAAATTCATGTGAAATTAATTTCACAGCAAATTCTTTTCTTTTTTAGGATGAAAGGATGAAAGGATGAAACTATGAAAGGGATTGCCATAAATCAAAATTTTCTTTCTTGCTTTATTATCAAAAAGCATATCTTACACCAGGGTGTGATTACCTACATGTACATGTACATGGCAATAAATGTGCTGTACTGTAAAAAAAAAAAAAAGATTCATTAGATTACAGGTATATCAAATATAATAATAGCGCTTAGAGATTTCGGTGGAAAGTGCTTTGTAAGCACCATTTTATTATTATTATTATTATTATTTACATAATGATAAAATATAAGAAAGATGGTTAACCTTTCCACTGAGAGCCTCCTCATCACTGACTTGATATGACAGATCAGTCTCTTCAAAGCCAGTAGCACACATGCGCTGATCAGGGTTACGACTATGATGATGACTGTCTGAAGGGATGTCAGGGGAGTTCAGGCAGGTTTGAATAAGGGCTTTCCCACTTTCACTTGTGATCATAGGTTGGAGTTTGCGTGTGGCAAAAGTGTAAACATGTCCTGTCTCACTGGCAACCAGCAACATCACCTGTGTTCCAGTCAATGTTGATAATTCATAAGCCTAATTTGAAGTTGGAATAAGAGAATCAAGAAAAAGATTAGATCTATAATAACATACATTTCGTGGAGAGTCTTTAGATATAGCTGGTATCATTAGCGTTGATATGTTTGTGGGGGAGGGGGTACCACTGCAGATTACAAATCACTTCGCTGCTTTTTCCCCTCCAATGGCAAAGAAGTGGTATGCAAGGGAGGCTTTGCCCCCAAAAAAACCACCAGATGTGGCATAACAAGAACAAGAAATAAGCCTCCTAATGGCTTCCTATGGCTCTACAGCACTGGCAATGTGAGACCAAAAAGGCACCAAAAAGGCACCTGAAAATGTGATACCCTTTTTTACTGTCTGTTTTGTTTATCACAGAATTTGTGAGTAGAAGAGGAACCTACATACATTGTACATGTAAGCCTAGATCAATATGATGACCTTTCTTTTTCATGTTTGACGATAGTCTATAGCTCAGTGACAATTGTTACTGCCTCTATTTTGTAGAACGTGAATAAAGCCAAAAAGCATCATTATGGAATAATTATTTATAAAAAAATAACAACAATATCATAACAATATAATAATACTAATAATGATAATAATAATATTAACAATTGAAGCATTGAAGCTGATGAGGCTTCCATACATGTACATGTATGTAAATAAAACCATTATTATTAATATTGCAAGTAGACCTATGATATGATTTGTAAAAAATCAGAAATTCATATTTATTATCCCTCAAGAAAATTTTCAATCATACACGCAACTTGAAAATAAATATTCCTGTATGGAAAAAAAAACTATTCCATCATCACTAACAAAGAAAATGAAAGTTTCTGAAATTTATGTTCGGAGCAAATTGGAGAGGAGCTTGCAAGATAGGTCAGTGTTGCCAATTGGTGTTTGATACTGTGATTGATCGCAACTTCCAAAATTCATAACTTTCTTATTTTCAATCAGAATTTGCTCAAACTTTCACTGACCCTTTCCTCTTATTTTTCTGCTTCTATTAAAACCAACCTAATATCAGGGTGGACTTCCCCTTCAATAAATCAAAATGAAGTTTAAAAAAAGGCAGAAGATAATGATTTTCGATGTTACTTTTTAAAGTATATGAATGAGCAATGCATGAGGTCTAACTGTAAACGGTATCGACGATCCGACTTAATCCCTTTTATTAAGTCTAGACCTGGATTAAGAAAACCGAGGGCAAACTTTATGCCAGATTCCAGCAAAAATCGACTAATCCCCCAACTTGTTCGTGTGGCAAGGGTACCACCATCTGTGTATGGGGAAGGTTGACAAATTTCAGTTTTATTAAAAAATTCCCCATACCAATTACCAGACGGTTATTTCTGTCTAGAAAATGGCATGCAATGTTCATTACTTGTCGTTACACTAAGCTACGGTTAGGTCTGACTTAGACCAAAAATTTCTGTCTCTTTCGTTCGTTCGTTCGTTAGGGTCGGCTCCTCTCTTTAGAGAGGAGCCGACCCTATCCTATATTTAACGAACGAAAGAGACAGAAATTTTCAGTCTAGAGAGTAGAGTCTCTAGCCTAGGTCTGACTAGTAGTAGTACGAGTCCGACATGGTGAAAGGGGAGAATACACCTGACCAAGAGCAAGACTTCAAACAGGATAGTTTATGTTAACACAACAATAATAATAGCTTTATTCCAAGACTCTTGAACCGAAACCATAGCTGCTGCTAGCCTTTTCCAAAGTCCCTGCATCTTTTTATCTTACTTCTGTACAACAAGTCATATGTAGTCTAATCGCTTTGTGTGCCAACAATAAAAGGTGCTAACTACATGTAGAGTATGTACTGTACATTATAAACCCTTGCACCTTGGCCTTATAAGTTATAAACTTATACTGGAAATGTCTTTCTCACCTTTTTCATAATGCCCGTTTTCCTTTTGCTAAAAGTTGTATAACGTCTCAACTTGTTTTCAATAAACTCCATTTTTATCTTCACTCTTCCTTTCGTTTTCTTGCCGTGTTTTGAAGCCTTTTCAATGTTCGCCATATCAGCGGGAGTGAGATGGGTTAGGCCCGGGCCAAGACAGGGATCATCCAAGTCATGGTCCCGGTCCGCTAACTCGGAGCCCGTACCAACAGAGCTACTGTCACTGTCCGGTAAACACGATCCATGGTCCCTGATACCATTTTTCAGCTTCTGTAGATTGGAAAAATTAACAGTTGACATTGTCATGATTGACTTAAATCACAACAATGATATTAAACGCAAATCGTCGACGAGATCACGATTTTCTCCACAGGCACGGTTACTTCACTTCGACAGTCGACACATGCACAGTATAGTATATACAATATACAGTACAGGCGATTGCATATAAGGAAGTCGTCACAATGTTATTTGATAAAATGTACATGCGCTAAGTTAATATATATACTGTAATATTACAACAACCTTATTAAAATTGTTAGTGCAGAGTTGCTAAAATATTCTTAAATCTTGAACAATTCCAAATTAACACAGATGATTGGCAAAATAGTACTTAGAAGGTCTATATTGTCAAAAACTTAGGGTCGCGCATTGATATTTTACGGTAATTATTGTTACCAGTCTGGTCGCACCAGAAAGGAAATGGGGCTACCTAATATGGCCGACATGTCCTCCAAATATGGGACTCGGTTTCCTTCTTTGGGCATGTACGCGAGCCGCATTTGTACAGAAGGGGTGGCGACTCGTGTAATGTATGCACATAAACAACACAAAGTCCATGTGCGTTTCGACTTGATTATGGTGATTGCGAAATACCCAAATGTCGTACCACAGCCTGCCCGGTTTCCGCTCGTTAGACCATTTTTCACAGATAAGTCTTCTCCGAAAATAAATACAGGCGCCGATGTAATATCATTTTTTTACATCTCCAAATATGCAGAATTGGGAACATAATAATTAATATGTCAATAGCTGTTTCAAAGAGGAATAATAGAAGTACGTTAATAGAAACATTGTCATTACCAGTTATAAGTTAACCACTGATTTTGTCAAAATTCAATACCTTTAACTTTTTTTTTAATGATAATTTTACATCTCCAAATAGGCCTATGCAGAATTGGGAACATAATATGTCAATAGCTAATTCTTCAAAGAGGAATAATAGAAGTACGTTAATAGAAACATTGTCATTACCCGAAGTTAACCACTGATTTTGTCAAAATTCAATACATTTAACTTTTTGTTTTAAAGATAATTTTTGTTTTAAATCAAAATAGACCAAAGATATGAAGTCGCCCGATCGCAAATATTGATATCGACAAGATCCCTACTGTTTTATTGGGACAACCCATAGTCCCCCTTCACCCCCTTCCACACCCCAACACCCTCCCCCTTGCTCGTCCAAATCGCTTGCCCCCCTGACGAGGTATGCCAGGTACGCCACTGGTTGACATCTCTCAAATATTGATAACAAAATAAATAAGCGTAGACCTAATATTTTGATTGGTGAAGCATCTAGCATTCTTATCAGTAGTATTATTATATAATATATATGATCATGATCATCATCATCATCATTAAAATTACAATCGTGGACATGTGACGCAAAATATGTGTTTTTCTTTTTGATTGTTTGTTCAAGCTATTTTTGTTTGTTTTTTCTTGTTTTTCTATTATGCATTTAGTTTGGATTTGGGAAAAACTCGGATTGGAGTAGGCCTAATCACCATCTATTTACTTTCTTATAATCAACCCGTCACTGAGTGTGAAAGAAAAGTGTTGCCGAACTTTACAGGGACCGAAGTAAGTCTGAGACCTTTCAATTATTAGTAGGCCTCACTTGAAAGACAAAACTTTGTCCGAAGTTACCGAAATCGGATCTTGAAAACGAAGTCGTCGCCTTTCCACTTTCCATATAGGCAAGTAAAATTCATCCATTCATTCATTTCATTGCCGAGGGGGATTTATGTTACGGATAGAGATGAAGTTTTCACCTTTTAATCGCCTTAAACTTTTGCAAACTCACAACGTATATAAGAATTAATCAACCTAGCAATTTAAAAGGCTTGATAGGCATATATAGGCCCTTGTGAAATGTAATATTTATCCTACCCTTTCGATGGCCATTCATAAGTTCCTTTCACATAAAACAAGACTGAGATTCTACCCCTAGGCCTATATTGATAATATTCACAGACAACTGAGGGAAATTATTTTATGGCAGCGAAAATGACATGGTCCATAGGCCTACGTTGGTCATAATTATGTTGGTAGAATATCACAAAAATATTTGAACTTCGATAGAAAAATAATAATAGCCTAAATTATAGAAGCATTAACACAGTTGTGCTTTGATAGAATAGACCTAGTGTGTGAACACGGAATGAAGACACTGATATGTACATTTGAAGTTAAGAAAAGAAACGACAAACAAATAAACCAAAAAGCAACACACAAACAGACTCAAAATTCGCGGGCAGTACTGGGCTTTGCGCGTGTGTAGGAGCGAGCGGAAATAGGACAGGGGCATGACATGGCCAAGTTCAAACCTCTATTGGCCCTATAACTTTTTTGTAAATAATAATTTCCACAAGAAATTTGCCCAGGTAAAACATCAGGAATTCTAGCTTTCATATATATATATAAACAAATTCAATCTTCAACTACACTTTTTTTCTGATCGTTCTGAATAGGAACTTGATGAGTACGGTTTTTAAAAGGTTGATTCACACCTAAATACGCGATGCTCATTGCTGCACACGTACAGTGACGTCATGCGCGTATCTCCGTTCATTGCGTGATCGACGGTGTACCATATTTCGTGCACACGTTCCTTGCAATGTGTATGCTGCCATAAGCAAGCTAGTTGCACGCTTTCATTGCGCACTGCAGAAACTCGGGCGATGGAAGAGGGGAGCGGTAACCGGGCAATGACAATAACAATGATCTTCATTTCTTCAGCAGTCCCTAGCTTCTGAGTCACAGAAGCCGGCCTAGAGTTGAAATGCAAACATATCATTTATAGATTGACATAAAGAACTATTTACACTATTTACAATAATTTACTATGGGGAAATAACTTAAGCGCCGGAAAGGGGGCAGCTTCCCCCTCCAAAAGGCCCCCAAAACGAGAGGGCATTCTTTTCTTCTTCTAATGGGGGTGGGGAGGGCAAAATCGCTTCTGCCCCCACCTTCACAAGACCATCTCTCTCTATATAATAGAGGTATAATAGAGGAGGAAGTTCGCGTCCCCACCCCCGTCATCTTCGCAAAACAAAAACTCTTGACATCAATTATTTTGCAGTAGGCCTATAACCATAAAACAATTTTCTAGAGCTCTAAATTTTCTAAATCACAAAATACATTTTTAGCTCCGTTGCTACGCTAGCTCTTTCGCACATATTTTATAGGTGTTATAGAAACCTATTCTTCCAGAGGCACTCAAAGCTAGGGCCAGACGTTTCCCTCTATACAAGACCAAATATTGCATTATAACGAATAGCTTCTTATAGTCCTGCATGTGAAATAGGAAAACTCCAACTTGCAATAAATTGACTTTGCTTTATATGAAGTCCATTTCAATGGGCACCCTCAATGGGCACCTTCTCAAGACAAAAGAAATATGGAAGAAAACTACGTGAAATGATTTAATATATAACATTCAGTGTATATATCATCAACTTTCTTTGGCACTAAAATGCAATGATTCAAAATTTCAAAATATAAATGTTCTTGCTTGGTCAACACACTCCCTCGCAAATCAATGGAAGCAATATTTATGTACATTATAAACCGTCGTACCAAAAGGCCTCCGAAGTTGAGGTTGGGGCAGGTGCTTTTGGTAGGACAAGCCACAATGTTTTTCCTACCTAGCTGCAATTAATGTATGCAATACGCATTCTGACGATTGAAATACAATTATTCGTAACAGGTGAATGAAATAATTCTTTAAATGTGATAACGTTACGAAAAACGGTTTATTTGTGGAGAATGGTGAATACGTATAGGGTGAGCGCATGAACGGACTCAAAGGTATGATTTTTAAAACGACCAGGGCCCGTATTCAATAAGCTTTTAAGACATTTTTTAAGCCTAAGAAAAATGTCTTAGAATTTGTATAGTTTAAGAAAGTTGCCTTCGCCATATCTAAACATGGTATGCACTTTGTCTTAGCTTAGACGACCTACAAGGCAAAGTTCTTAGCCCCAATGCTTTTATAGAATATGCATAAAATTATTTGCTAAGACTTTTCTCCTAGCAAAAAGATAAGAAAAGATGCTTAAATTTCATGCTTAAGAAGTTTATTGAATACGGGCCCAGACGTGTTATTCGATTAACTTGTTATTAATGAACAAACTAGACCTACCTAATGATTAAAATATGCCTACGAAAACGGACATTACACATCTCCACAAATATTTTGTATAGGCCATTTCCGTATTATCACCAAATGCCTCGATACGAATAATGTAATTCACGTACCTGTTACGAATAATTGTATTTCAATACAGTAGTTAAATTGCAATTCGCATATGTTTCGTTTTGATACATAGGGCAAGCCGTAATGTTTGTCCACCCTACATGACCTAGAAACAACGAATAATATATGTAATAGACAGGTTTACTAACTATTCAAATTTATGGATGTTTCTTTTGTTTCCTGGGGACCTATAGACGAGTTATCCGATATTAGTCTTGTCCAGACGGAGGCAAGTTACCCTAGGGTAAAGGTGGTTTTAAGAGCTAGTCGGGGTAAATATAGTCCAGAATCTGCCCGGTCCTAATTTATTATATTCCCTACACACTTGATTCAAGCCACCGAAGATGGCGTTATCAACAAACTCATAATTATGCTCACCAGCCTTTCGCCGGGAGGCGACTTTGCGTTTTACACCCTGGCCTGGACATTTTCCCGGTAAATAGCAATGAAACTGCTTGAATGAGTCTAGTCTACGCTCCTCGATCGGGCGCGCCAGTTCCAAATCGAATCGTACATGCACAGACGTACGTCGATGCAGCATTTATACACACCGTACGCAGCTGCAATACTGAAGATTAAGGGAGAAGATATAGGATTTCAAGTTCAGAACAACAAGTTAAGAAGCTTGCTGCACGATGGAATTCATCGAGGATGATGACGGAGTGGCAATGCAGACGCCTTTGCGGGTATGAATACTGTAAATCCAGTTTTGAATTGTAGTTATATGAGTACGATTAACTGAAATGAAATTAAAAGAAATGAGAAAGAGAGGGGGGTCTTAGAAACAAATATGAAGAGAGAGAGAGAGGCCTTAGAAACAAATATGAAGAGGGGTTAATGAGAGAGAAAGAAAGAGGGGTCTGAGAAATACATACGAGAGAGAGAGTGGGTCGAGAGAGAGAGGTCTTAGAAAACAAATATGAATAGAGATGGGGGGCGGGGAGAAATGGGTCTTAGAAAACAAATATGAAGAGAGATGAGGGGAGGTCTTAGAAAACAAATATGAAGGGAGAGGGGTCAAGAGAATTAGAGAAATTAGGTCTTAGAAACAAATGACATGAATTTAAAAATGAAAGACGTGATCCCACAATAATAGAAAATGGTACGAGTGCAATATTTAAATCAGTTTATGTATTACATTACCATTACACATATTATGTCGAGTGTAGTCTGTGTATGTGTCGATATGTGTACACGTGTGTTAGGGGTCCGAATCAGCAAATGGTTTGAAAGTAGGCTACACGTCAAAAATTGAAACCCTGAAGAAGGCGGAATTAAACCACAAAAACCATAATATTATTTGGTTTCTCTCTTTCCTTACTTTGATTAATTCCTTCTCTAATTTCTCTCTTTCTTTCAAGTTAGTTTTTGTTTCTCTCTCTGCTTATGACATTCTTTGTTTCCTCTCTGTTCTTTAATTATTTATTGTTTTCTCTATTTCCTTCTGTTGTTATTCGTTGTTTTTCTCTCACTCGTACGTCTCGATACAAAGTACATGTACCGCGTACCGCGACACTGGACATATAGGACGTACGTTGAGCATTGCAGAAGAGCTACGTGCGCGCGCAATATCTTGTCATGGATAGACTTTTCCCAGTCGGTTCCTTGAAATTTATTGGGAAAAGGTCCAGGCCAGGGTGTAAAACGCAAAGTCGCCGCCGGGAGTCCGAATTTAATGATCACGCCATCATCGGCTGCATGGTAGCAAGTAGGGGAGGTAGCGTTGGTGTGCGGTGGAGATCAAAATTAAATAGGCCAGAGTCTGGACTAGGGTAAATATGGCGGGGCATATGGCGCCATGCATGCCACTATCCGTACAACTATACGACTGTACGTCTATCCAGCCGGCCAATCAGAACGCAAGAAACTGTACATTTATACAACTATACCAGTGGCGGATTCAGGGGGCACAGAAGGCACGTGCCCCCCCCCCCGGTAAAAAAGGGGGGAAAGGGGGAAGGAGAAAAGGAAAAGGGAGAAAAGGAGAAAAAGGAGGGGAAAGAAAAAGGAGGGGAAAAGGAAAGAAAAGGGAAGAGAGAAAGAAGAAGGAAAGAGGGAGGAGAGAAAAGGGAAGAGGAAAAAAGGAGGGGAAAGGAAGAAAGGGGAAGAGAAAGAGGAGAGAAAAGGCGGAAAGGGGAAGGGGGAAAGACGGAGAAGAGAAAAGAGGGAAAAGGAGAATAATGAGAAAGGAAAAGAAAGAAAGGGGATGATATTAAAAGAAGGTGTTTTTTTACCGGGAAAGGGACGGGGTACACAATTTTCAGTGTGCATAATATGGGGTCCCTCTTGCCAGGCGTGTAGCCCCCACCCCAAAAAAAAGTTAAAGGAGAAGAGTTAAAGGAGAAAGGAAAAGAAATGAAAGAGAATTAAACAACGATAGAAGAGAGGTGCGAGAGCATGAGGAATTGCATTTCTTTTAAAAGAATGATGAGATAATAACCAGGGGCGTCGCTAAAGGGGTGTGAGGGTGTGCTGTCGGGGAAAATGAGAAAAGGTGGAAGGAAAAATGAGAGGGAAAGGGAAAGAAAAGAAAAGAGAAAAGGAAAAGAAAGAAAAGAAAGAAAAGAAAAAAGAAGAGAAAAAGGAAACAAAAGAAACGGGAGATGAGAGAGAGAGAGAGAGGGGGTTGTTGGGTGGAGTCACTGGGTGGAGTCACCACGTCGAAGCTTTCACGTTTCATTAAATTATTAGAGAGAAAGAAGACGATTTGTTGTACCGTTCTCTACGCTTAATCATTGTTTGAATTCAGTTTTCCCCCTCCCGCGCAAAGCGCGGAATCTTTGACGATTCTTTAAATTATTCGAGAAAGAAGATTATTCGTTGTACCTTTCTTTACTCTTAATCCATGTCTGAATTTTGTTTCCCCCTCCCGCGCGAAGCGCGGAAGCTTTGACCTTTTCATTAAATTATTAGGAAAGAAGACGATTCGTTGTACTTCTTTCGACTCTTAATCCTTGTCGGAATTCAGTTTTTCCCCGCCTGGCCAGAGGGACCCCATGTTATGCACACTGCAAAATTGCGTGCCCCCCGCCCCTTTCCAGGAAAAAAAACCTTCTTATAAAATCATCCCCTTTCTTTCTTTTCCCTTCTCATTATTCCCCTTTTCCCCCTTTTCTCTTCCCCGTCTTCCCACTTTCTTCCTTTCCGCCTTTTCTCTCCTCTCTCTCTTCCCTTTCTTCCTTTCCCCTCCTTTTCTCCTGTTCCCTTTTCTCTCCTCCCTCTTTTCTTCTTCTTTCTCTCTTCCCTTTTCTTTCCCCCTCCTTTTTCTTCCCCCTTTTTCTCCTTTTCTCCATCTTTCTTTTCCCCTCCCCTTTTTTTACCGCGGGGGCACGTGCCCCCTGAATCCGCCACTTGTATAGTTGTATAGATGTACAGTTTCCTGCGTTCTGATTGGCCGGCTGGATAGACGTATAATCGAATAGTTGTATAGTTGTACGGATAGTGGCATGCTTGGCCCGCTATACTTACCCCGACTAGCTCTTAACACCACCTTTACCCTAGCTAGGGTAACTTTTCTCGGTCTGGACAGGACTATTACCATTTTCCTGTCACACATGTATAAATGAATTAACTACAGTACTTGGAATCCAGTCTGCTTACATTACTTGTTTCTATGGCAAGCCTCGGGCAAGCTTTTAGGTTGTCAAGAACAGCCCTTAATATTGGAAAAGTATGCATACAATATAAATGTGTAAACCGGTCTATTCGCATTAATCTGTTATGCATTAAATTGGATGACATTACGAAAAATGGCCTTGGATATTTTTGTATTGATCCCTTATGTAAAATCATTAATTTAATAATAATGATAATAATAATATGGATATTAATAGCGGCGGTATCCGCCAGGTTCTGACGCTCATGGCACTTTACACATATTACCCTGGTACCCATTTACACCTGGGTGGCAAATGTAGATTAACGTCTTGCCAAAGGACATTAGTGCCGCGGCGGGACTTGAACCCGTACCTTGTGATCTGCAGTCGGGTGACTTATCCACTAGACCACAACACCTCTACATGTCTTTATCTCAGGGAGTTGTTCCTGATAAACTCAAGGTAGCCAAAGTGGTACCACTGCTAATGTCATTAATTATAGACCAATAGCATTGTAACCAATCTTTTCTAAAATTCTTGAGAAAATAATTTATAAACG
The DNA here is from genome assembly GCA_037976565.1 of Mesocentrotus franciscanus. NCBI lineage: Eukaryota > Metazoa > Echinodermata > Echinoidea > Camarodonta > Strongylocentrotidae > Mesocentrotus > Mesocentrotus franciscanus. Next base: position 38,741,177 of record CP137669.1, on the reverse strand, counting down.
CTTAAATGAGTTTCTATCTAAAAAGAATATCTTGATTCCTCAGCAGTGTGGTTTTCCTAAACACTCTCCACACAAATGGGTGTGTTTAATTTATTAAGTAATATCATTTTAGCTATGATGGAGACAAGTATTGTTTGGGGATATTCTTAGATCTATCTAAGGCGTTTGATACCATTGACCATAGCATCCTCCACAGGAAACTTGAGCATTATGGAATACGTGGTGTAGCATTGTCTTGGTTCCGAAGCTATATGTTTGACAGGACACAATTTGATGTGGTGGATGGTACTAGTTCCCAACTTGCTTGTATTAAATATGGTGTACCTCAGGGTTCTGTTCTTGGTCCCCTGTTATTTTTTATCTATATAAATGATATAATACACTCATCAACATTATTCTCATGCTCACTTTTTGCAGATGATACCAGCTTGCTGCTGGATGATAAGAAGGCTGAAGATTTATTATTAATTGCAAATCAAGAGATTCAGAAACTGTATGCATGGTATTGTTGTAATAAGTTATTGTTGAATGTTCAAAAGACCAATGTGTTATTTTTTCGCTCAAAGGGTAAAAAGCTTCCAGATGGTATTACTTTTCTTAATGTTGGAGGCCATGATGTTGCGCTTAGTGAAAATGTTCAGTTCTTAGGGTTAACTATGGATGAGCATTTATCTTGGAAAAGTCATTTAGATGCTGTATGCACAAAGTTGTCCCGAAGTGTAGGTGTTATTTTTAGATTAAAATTTATTTTACCCGAAAGAGTGCTGATAACATTATATAATAGTATTATTCTTCCTTATTTGACATATTGTAATGTTGCTTGGGGAAACACTTTAAGTCATATCTTAAGTTGAGAGTATTGCAGAAGAAGGCACTAAGGCTTATTACTAATTCTAATTATAGACATCCAAGTTCCCCATTGTTCCTTCGACTAAGTGGACTTGTGTCGTTCAATTGTGAATTGTTTATGTTTAAACTTCAGACTATGCCTCATTAATGTACGTTTACAGATTTATTCCGTCAGAACTCACAAATTCATAATTATAATACACGTCAAAGGGGTCTTATTCATCAGCCTTTTGCAAGAACAAATGTCACTCTGACCTCTTTCCATATCTCTATAATCTCTTGCATTAAAGAATGGAACAGTTTGCCTGATGTTATAAAAAAAATAGCACAACTCTTTCTAGGTTTAGAAGGTTATCTAAAACGTACCTACTTGAAAGACTGACATAAATTGATGTTCTTGTATCTTAATAATTTCTCATTCTCAAATGCTTTTTGACCACTAAGGACCTACTCATCCGTGTGTTTGCTGTGTGTGTGTGTGTGTGGGTGCGCGTTTGCGTGTGTGCGTGTGTGTGTGTGTGTGAGTATTTGTGTGTTCTATATTCTGTAGCTTAGTATTTCCATCCCTTGTATATACGTTACATTATTTTTATTTACCTTGCCATATTGTTAATGTAGGCCTATGTATTTTGTTGACTATAGGCCCCGCTCACAAGCTTAGCTAAACCATTTATTTTATGATGTAATCAAGTTAATATATGTTGATTAATGTACTATTACCAGTCTCTGTTTTATGTAAGAGATTATATCATGTTTTGAGTGGTTTTGAATAAAATGAACTTGAACTTGAATTTGAACTAGCCATGCATTATTGCTCTCACCTGTTGTAGGAGATATTTCAGAAGTCATAATGCAGCTCAGTTGCGTGGTTTGGTTTTGATCCAAACAGGGCAAGCTATTTTCGTAATGCAGAGGCGGCTCTCACTTTTTAGGTACCCCCAAAATGCCCCCTTTAAAATAGGAAAAGTGCCCTTTTTACTTTGACCAGTGCCCCTTTCCTTTGTAAGAAGTACCCCTTCCCCTTCTAATAAGGGCCCCTTTTATTTTGACACGTGACCTTTTTCCTTCTATTTAATTAAGTGCCCCTTTTCCTTGTGATAAGTGCCCCAATTTTTTTCATAAGAGCCCCTTCCTTTTCTAATAAATGCCTTTTCTACTCTGATAAATGCCCCTATTAAAATCTGATAATACCCCTTTTCCTTCGACAGGTGCCCCTTTTCCTTTGCAATAAATGTCCCTTTTCCATTCTCATAAGTGCCCTTTTTCATCTCTGGTAAATGCCCCTTTTAAAATCTGAGAGGTACAAGTTTTACTTTGACAAGTGCCCCTTTTCCTTTGTAGTATTGCCCAATCCCTTTCTAATAAGTGCACTTTTTCCTTCTGATAAATGCCCCTTTTCACCCCTGATAAATGCCCCTATCAAAATATGATATGTGCCTCTTTTCTCTTTATAATAAGTGCCCCTTTTCCATTCTCATAAGTGCCCCTTTTCATCTATGGTGAGTGCCTCTTTTCAGGTCGAGAAATGCCCTCTGATAAGGGCCCTTTTACTTTGACACATTCCCTTTTACTTTCTAATAAGTACCCTATTTCCTTTGGATAAGTATTCCTTTTCCTTTTTTAAATATGAGCCCCTTCCCTATAGAAATAAATGCCCCCTTTTCATCCCTGATAAATGCCTCATTTTCACTTCTGATAATTGCCCTTTTTACTTTGACACATGCGTATTTTCTTTTCTAACCCGTGTCCTTTTCCCTTCTGATAAGTGCCCCCTTTTCCTTTCTCCATAACATGCGCCCCTAATTCAAAGCGACCTAGAGCCCTATTCTTTAATTTCTCCCAAAGCTCACTCGCTACGCCCACTCTCATTTATAGTTGATAAATCAGGCATTTTCATGTTTTCTACACTTCACATTCTGACTCGTACGTCCTCATATTATATCAGTCCAGCCTCCTTGCCATTCATTTCAGATTGCCGCCATTACACGAACACATGAACACACACGCGCCTACCTTACCACATACACACACACACACACACTCCAGAAAATTGTAAGTTGTGTAATACCAAATAATATCTAAGTATTATGAGCAGACATCACAACAGCCCCTTTACCACTTCAAATATAATTTCTGTAGAAAATATTCATTAAAACTGCCAAAGGACATCTTTTGAAAATCTCTGAGACCAAGTTCACACAATTTTTGATGCTCTTCTGCTTCCTCTGTTTTGCACCTTACAATAATATATAATTTTTTTTTATTTTTCTAAATCAACTCTTCTCTCATTCATTCATAGTCTTTTATTATTGTAGTCTACCATTCATGATCCCACGCCACTGCTTGTTGGCCGAGCCCGATTTTGAAATATATAAATTTGGGTGTGTGTGTGTGTGTGTGTGTATGTGCTGTTTTTGTGGATAGGTGAATGCAAAGCTATCACTACTCATATCAGGTTTCTTCTGAAAACTTTGTGCATGTATGATGAGGAAGTTGGTTATGGAATAGGGAAGGGTCTCCTGAGCCCCTCTCCCTGGACATGCCACTGCATGCAGGCTTGCACACACACGCATACCTGTACCCCTTTGAAAAACAACTCTTGTTGAAAGGGCTCATCCATCCCATAATAATGTTGAAAATACTCACACGCACACACACACACCCACTCGTGTTCCTCACATTGTAATCATACATCTGTAACAACACACACATTATCATACAACTACCTAACCCCTACAAAACATAATCAATGCACATGAGCTGCTTTCAAAGCAAGTACGATCATTTTAATAGAGAATTATGCGTAACAACCCTTGTATAACTGACTGGGAGCAGTATGATTGGGACGGCATCGCCAAACTCCTTTTTTGAAGCCCAGAAATCAATGTTAAAAGAATGATGCAAATGTACAGACTTCAAATAATGATTCAAGATCATGATTCATGCAGCATTCTCTTTCTGTAACTCTCGATTAAATACTCGACTGCAACTCCCTGATAAAGACTTTTACCATCTAATTCACAAAATATAAAGTACAAGTGTCACAGCACAATTTGATAACATATGAATGGAATGAATAAAAAAACATGGGTTTGATGATGTACATTTTTATGGATGTAAAAAATAATTTAGAACATACTTGACCTCAGAAGTGTCAAGTATGACAGACGTGAGCACTATACAATTAGTATAATTTCTCTATTCTTAGTGAGTTTCATGATTTTCTCTATTCTGAATGTTTCTGTAAAATTTATTTAATAATTTTAAATAATTAAAACATTTTGGCAAAAACTCTCAATATAAAAATTTGTGACTACATTGAATAAAAATGTATCTAAAAACTGCTGAATACTATTGAATTTGCATTCTCTGTACATACCAAAAGTAAAGCCGCATTGCTATTAATAAGCTAAAAGATATCATGAGAGATAATAAATATTTCTACAAGTATTTACCAAAGACGTTAATAAATAACGCATTATTTCAGTCATCAAAACTCTGGTAAATAATTAAAATAATTAACATCAATGATTTATGAGATGAAAGAATGACAATTTTTCAATTTCATACATCAGATAAGTCTACATAATGCACATTTACAAATTCATACTTACAACGTACTGTATCTACAGAATAATGAAAATAAATTATTCTATATTGCAGAAATATTACACAAGATACATATTACCTATTTCTATAATTCTGTACACAGCAAACTTTCAATACTATTTTATAAAATACATCTACAAGCAGTCAGTTCTTTGGAGACACTAATTTGTAAGTATTTTCAACAGATTCTGTTTGTTTTGGGGGATGTGAGAAAGAAAACAAAATTAAATATAACTGATACCAATCCATATTCATGTAATCCTTAGATTTTTTTTCTTCAAAAATCTGGATGTTCATGTTTAACATTTGAGTTTTTGATTTAACACTGTGTACATCAAATTTAATCATTTTGATAACATGATTTATTCATGGTTTTGAATACTTTCAAACCACTTTAATCATCTTTCTTAAATGATTATTGCTAAAGATTAGAGTAATATGATTGGCGTCTTTCTGATCAATAATCTTCTATTTGGGTAGATATGATTTATCTGGATTCGACTAATGAATACAAATAACTAGAAGTGCATGATAACATTTCTTGAATACATCCTAGATGGCAGAATGGAAGAAAGCACACAATGATTTGTAATCAAACTATGTCACATAAATACAGCTACATCACAATACCCTTAAAAAGAATAGAAAACATGCATATAGCATTAAAATAGTGTTTCAGCTGTTCTATTCCATCAATGCAATACTTAATCTTCCAGCAGAATCCATTCATTTTGGTACGATCTGATCCACACTTTCACATTAATCAGCTGCGTTTACATTTCTACAATAGGCCACTTAGTCTGTTCACATAGAAGCATGATATATACATACAGGCATGTAACATGTTGTAAATTTCCCTAACTAAACTATGTACAAGCATTCTTTCTTCTCTCCGTAAAGTAAAATATATAAGGCTATTATACATGCCATGCTGGGTACTTGAATTCAGGTCCGACTCACTCATGACAGGGAGGCACTAGTTAAGCAAGCTATTCAAAGCACTGCATCTCAATCTATAAAGACAACATTTATTTTCTATAGTAAAAGTTTCACTGATAATGACAATCAATGCATTGTCTGCTGAGAGCCAGAAGGGCATTAACTCTATCATTTGGTTCTAAGCAGACAGTGTGAGTGATAAATAAAACCCAGAGCTCTGTAAGTATAATACATTGTATTCCAAGGTATTCATTGATAAATTACACACTCTCCCAAAAAGTTAAAGCAAGTGGCTAATTAAAAGTCTGATTACAACATACTGAATAGAGGCAGTGATGCTACCTTAAAGGGAGAGAGTTTAACATATAGTGTACATGTATGTGTCCACTGTGTCGACAAGGTCCTCATCTGATTTTGTTTTCCAACATGGGGAAACATCACTAAATGGGCATCAAAAGTCAATGAACTTTAAACGGGCAGTGTTGATATCCAATGAGCCGTCAAGAAGGACATTAGATGGAGGCTGACCAGGGGGCTTCAGATGGGCATGGAGGGCAGGAAGCATAACCCAAAGACCACGCCCCTTGACAGTGGACAGACAGAGGCAACTGGATGTTCCCTGTGGTCGGCCATTAAATTGGTGGAGGACCGTTGGTATAGCGTAGCATGGGATGTAATGAGCGAGCAAAGTTATTTGTCAGGGTACAGCTGTAATCTTCCTCAGTCATTGGAATAAAACATGCCACACCCAGTAGTAGAAGCATTAAGAGGTGGAGCGGAAGGGCAGCTCGTACTGCTCTTGATAAGAATGCTCTACCCCCTCGGCCTGCTAAAACTGGAGCTCTGTAAATGAGAACAAGATATCAAATTGAATTGAATTATGGACATTCACAACACTATTATAAAAGACTTTGGTGAAGACAGTATATGTTATACTGATTAAATCCACTACAAATAGAGGTTAATTTGAACATGTTGTGAATGTTCAAACAATGATTGTTATTATTATCTATCCATTGTATGCTCTAACTGGCAAAGTCTAAATCCTAACATCAGACCATTGCCACACTGATAAAGACCAGTGCCCCATTTTCAATTAAAACAATTTAAATAACAAAATTGAAGATGTGAATAATTTGCACATTTACCTAAATAATTTTGATTATGATCACAAAGGCTTTCAAGATATCAATACAAAGGAAATGTCAATATCCGACTCTTTTGCCTACCTATAGAAGTCATCTTAAAGTTAAGTACTATGAATATGATAACCCTTTTGGGACAATCATTCCATATTTTGTGGGTTTGGCTCAATAACTTTTGATTCAGAGCCCTAAAAATATACCAGATGCAGGAGTAGAAAGAAGAAAAACACACTGCATCCATTTTTCTTACATGACCATATTGGGTGTGATGCCAGGAATTTATAAAGGAAATTAAGCTTCACAATCCTTAAATTAGCAACACATTGAGAGGTTCAAAATCATTATGTTCTATCAAAATTAGCAATTTTAGAACTTTTGACAAGGTTCCTGCACATAGATATTTTTTTTGAGACATAACATTTCATTAGAACAATGTAGCAAAACAAAAACAATATTGCCAATTTCAAGAACAACATGTGATCAATTAACCCCTTAAAATAAATTCTGCACTGAAAGAGATATTGTCAGGAGTCCACATTTCAATAGTTAATGCACCCTATTAATATCGCCCTCAGGTTGATTTCTTGAAAGTTTGTGATTTTGTTTTTGATATACATGTTGAAATAAGTGCACTAGATTTGTTATCAATGATGGTGTCCTACATACCCAGCAGTATCTGGTGATCTTGCAGCTGCTGCAGCTGCTGCAGCTGCTGCTTGACGTCCAGCCAGTGTGTTGGTCGTAGCATCAGCATAATGTCTGATGGAATAGATAGGTGTGCTGCTACGTCCTGGTATGGGGCTTGTAAAGTCACTAGATACTTCTCCCATGGCTCCTAACAGCATTACAGATCTTGGTTGAATAGGACTCTCATAAATACTCTGAAAAATCAAGCAAATTCGTTGATTTTTGATGTCCTTCAATTCAATTCAGATTTGTTTAGAATTTTACAACTTTCATGAACTACATTGGCAAAAAAAAAACAATACAATGCTTGAAGAAGTACAGGCTGCTTGTCAGCACTTTTTTGTAAGAGGAAATAAATGTAATGCCCCACAATCTGATAAACTTGAACAGAATTAACAAAGCGTGTTATCTTTAACAACCATGGGTTACAACCTCCAAAAGAATAATATACCGGTACGTGTGGCTTCCTGTCCAGTTAATGGGCAATATATAATATATACACTTATCTTTGCTTATATCCTCTTATTTCAGGCACATCTAACCATGGCTAGAGCATGTCTTAACTTGAAACCTTCTTTGTGAATTTGGGCCATATCATTTCAAACCATGGTTTAAGCCTCCATAAGCCTGTGCATGGGTAATATACACTTATATATTTTGGTCCATGGCAATGGTTTAAATCATGGTTTAGAGGCTATGGTTGAACTCAAAACCTCCTTCTTGAATTCAGGCAATTGCAAGGGCTTGTTACAATATGACACCGTAACCAATGCAAAACAATCCAACAGTTTTTTAACGTGCAAATGAATGGCAACTGCGCACAACAAAGGACCTGCATGTATTTACTGAGCTCTGTGTTATAAGATACTGAAATGTGATGCAGTTTACACTTTACATCAAAACCCTCAAAGTTTGAACATGTCATATCTGAACGAGGCTTATTTGAGAGGAAGATAGACCTACTCTGTCCAGTTGGAACTGACTGGGATCCACTTTAGTCTCCAGGAGCTCCAGGTTATCATTACATTTCTGAAGCAGAGAAGAACTCTTCTTAGCAATCAGGTGAAGGGTTTCCCTGGTAGCCCGACAGTCTTGTGATTCCACATCAATCAAGAGCTGGTCTGCTGTATCCTTCAAGGAACTCACACGTGGTATCATATCCTCAAGCTCTTGTCTAAATGACTAGAAGAAAACAAAAAGGTAATTGGTACTTTCATACTGTCTTACAATTAGATGCTCATGTCTTCATTTTATATCTAACACTTTCAAGTACATAATGCAAATCAAAAGGACACCCATATTGAAGCCCTGGCCACTATCTTAAAAACCAAGTGAAATTGCTGCCATTTATCATAGTGGTATGATAGGTGATAACGTCTTTGTGTTTTGCTAGGTTGCTCACCTAAATGAATTAATGGATGGCCGAGCACTAAGCGTTTAAAAAAATAAATGTCAAAATCACCTTGCCCAGGTCAATAATGGTGCTGAGGGGATTATGCAACAATGCAATTAACCCGAAGGAGACCGTTTGAATAAACCTCGGGTTGACAGTCATTCTACTCAAAAATTGGGAAGAGGCAAATTTGCTATGAATCAGTTAATACTCCTACACTCCCCAATATTTAAAAGATATTTGAGGTCATATAGGGGACACATATGTGCTACTCCAAAATGGTCTAATGAGGAGTGTATTCTTATTTTCTTCCATAAGTCATTGCATGATAAAAACCCTGACTTACAGCAAATATTCTGTATTGATTGTTCAGTATCTCTGGATCAGCATTGAGATTGATGGGTTCATTCTCTGTCATAATTGTCTCAATCTCATTGAGTCTTGATTCAAGGTCTTTTGTTGTCTGATGAAACTCTTCACATTGCACAATAGCCATCTGAAAGAAACATACACAAAATAATCTTTGGTACTCCTTTTGTCAATAACAGTCATTCCCATAATGAAGATGGAAATCTAGAAAACATTTTGAAAAGAGAGCCTCAAAGTGCTCAACTACACAATTTGTTTGTCCTTCTAACTAGAGAAGATGACTATTTCCATTATTGACCAATTAGGTATGTGGGTTTGGAGGTGGCTATAGAGGCGAATCCAAGCCCTGTGTTTCTTGGGCAGTGAGGGTAAGACCACAGTGCCAAAGGGTTTTGGGTTGGGAGTTTGTTACTCCCCTGAGCTATATGCAATGCCTGCTTGGTCTGCTGCCTGCTAAACATATAACGTAGTTCATATACACAGCCAGTTTGAAAACCAGCTTGTAGCTTGTAGAGTACAATATCATAACTAACCATGATTCTATTCTAGTGTTCAGGTCACATTCTAGTACATTCATAAAGTTTGGATAGGTTTGAGGCTTTGATCTAATTTCATGATATGGTAACTTATAATTCAAATGAGAGATATATCCTACACATGTAGTATGGCAAGCTCATTTGATTTACTATTAGTCTTCTTAACAGCCATTACTACATGTATTTATTCATGATACTGAGAACCTAGTGTTTTCTCCCTTCAGTACTAGGAAGATTCCCATGTGTCTACATAGGGTATCATAAAATTTAAGTGACCTGTTACGATCAAGACTAAGTGAATGCAAAACAGGAAATAGAGTCCAGCTCCATCAAAACAGCTTTTCAGTTCTTAAAACTAAAAAATAAAATAAGTTAAATACAAAACGTTTTCAAATTCATTCATCTCTTAAACTTATTTAATGTCATATTCATATTTTTCTTAAGAAATCAAAAATTATTTTGATGGGGTTAGGCCTCTTTCCTCTCATGAATTCAAGTAATTTCCAAATACTATTCATTCACTTCTGTATATTGTTCCAAACAAACAAAAACAATATTGTCAAGAAGCAAGAAAAGTATATATACCTGTAGTTTCTTCTGCCAGTCTGCAGCCTTAGCACAGACACCTTCCCACCGTCTGTTCATGACCTGAAGTCGGTAGCTAAGCTCTTGACCCTGCGGTGTATCTGGATCCACAAACTGCTGACTACACAGATTGATAGAGTATGCAATGGTACGCCTTGCATTCAGACCTAACATGAAGTCCTGATCAAGAAAACAAATAAACAGCTGCACATCAATGTTGAAAAAATGCCTTCAAAATCCAGACATGCCTAAATCTATCTTATTAAAAACCATTAGAAATGAAAATGTTCTATCAATATTCTTAAAAAATACTTCATGAAGTATCAAAATATGTCAAAGTACATTTACAAGAAAACAGGATGACAAAATATAAACATTGATAAAACACATGTCATAATGTATTTAGCTAAACATAAAAAGAAACACGAGACAATAAGTAAACCATCTAGAAGGACAAAGAAAGGACAAAGAAAAAACAAAAACAGAAGAAGAATGTCAGCAGTTACAGAGACACCAAAAAGAAAGAAAAAGGGTGAGGGTATGGGTAAGAGAAAGACAGAGAGGGAGATATCAACAGAGAGAGAGAGAGGGAAAAAGAGATAGATATATAGGAAAGAGAGGGAGGGAGAGAGAGAGAGAGAATGTGAATGGGAATGAGAATGAGAATGAGAAATAGCAATCGTACCCTGAACATTCTAATCATGCCTTCAAGATCTCCTATATCACCACTATTAGCTTGTGAAGTGAGTGTATTTTCCGCCTGGTCTAACCACGTAGTCAGATTGTTTAGATCGTTATCATATTGTTGCCATGTCTGGTCGTTATGTCTTAAGATGGCTCCTTTCTCCATGAGTTCTCCTTGTAATACCTCCCATCGACTTACAAGACCTGTAATATCAAACAAAATAATATTTATAAGATAAACTGCTTAGATGATTTGAAACACTAAAGCCTTTCATTATATCCATTCAGTATGCCACACTGTTGAAGTGTTGTGATATAACAGATATTTCACCAGACAGAGGATTACATACTACGTGATTCAAGTCTCAGCCATGACTCTAACAATCTTTGGTAAGACACTAATCTATATATGCCACTCTCCACCCTGGTAGTCATGGGTACTTAGTAGGGAGAATGTATTTGAAAGCTTGCACTAGGATAAGCCGAAATAATAATGTATATGCATCACTCTCAGGGAATCCACACAGATGAGGCTACCCAAGGTAAACAAGACATTACCGTAGTATTATTCTACTCTAATACAGACATTTTCAATCTTATAACTATGACTAACCCTAACTCTAATATTACACTTAACCCAAACTGACCTGATACTTGACGTGCTAATGCAGGATGATCATTGAGTTGAGGAGCCATTCTCTTTACAGCTGCTATACAGCTCTTACAATTCTCAGCTACTGTGTCCTGTAAAAGGAAAAAAACACATAAAAGGTCCTTCATGTACTATTTATAGGCCCTCAAAATACTGTACCAATTGGATAATGAATTTGAATTATTGCACTAGACCTTTTAACCTAGACCTGTCCTTTTAACAATTGATATGCAAAACCCATGCTTTCTTCATTCATTGATTTCATTTGCACAGATACAGGTAGTCCATCCACAGCAATATAAATGTTTGACTGAAACTGATGTGCAGGTTGTGCTACAGCACTAGATGTGAGTAGGTCTAGTGGTACCGTAGCGGTACACGCAGCTCACTGTTTTCAACTATAAACTTGCTCAGACAGACCCTGGTTTGAAACTGTGTCATATCTACTGCATGGTGATATGAGAGGTTGGTTCCGAGATATAAACAATCATATCTGACTAACACACATCTGTTAAAATTCAATCATGAACACACATATGTATTTCTGGTGCACATCCAGAAAACATATGTACCCATCAGTGTACATGTTTGAGGACATGGAAATTTTCGTCATAACCGAAGACCTATTTTTTTTAGAGCACCTAAATAAACTCACCCCTACATGAAAGGGCCACAAATTTGGAACAATTCATATTGTTTTTGAACCGTGGACGTCCTTGTTTAGTGAGTGCTCATCAAAGTGAAGGTACATTTCTAATGTGTGTCCTCGGTACCCACGCACCACCCACACACACACACACACACATGCAGAACTTAGAAATCCACAAGGTAGGACTCTAATGTGAGGGTAAACTTACAAAGGCTGTTTTGACTTCTTCAACATCAGGTCCAATAGGTGTTTTACAGGTGACCATATTCTCTGCTTCCTCTAGCTGAGACGTACAGCTATCAATCAGCTGTTGAGCATACAACACATCGATAGGCTCTCCACCACGATGTTTGTTCCTACCAAACCTAAGAAAAGAGAACCATACAAAATAATAATAATAATATTCTGGGTTTATATAGAACTTAATACATCGACGATGTTTCTAAGCGCTTTACAAATATATTATTATCTTGGTCATTGAATTCAGGCTTTCCCCGCACACATTGTTGGAACATTCTCCACTCCCTGGGGAGTATTCCAGCCAGGTGCCATTTTACAGATGCTCACAACGCTGAACAAACTACAATTACTTTGGCATCCTACTGGGTACCCATTTAACACCTGGGTGGAGAGTGGTAAATGTGGATTAATGTCTTGCCAAAGGACATCAGAGTTATCTACTATTACCATGACCCTCAAAGTCATCATGGTGGCAGCAGTGGGATCCTTGAAATTAACTTCGACGTTTAAGGCCATAGCACAACTTGAACCAGTTCACGATATTTGGGAAGTATAATTAGAAGACGAATTTTCGCAAGCAAAATAGCTCTTGTTCTGTCACATGTATGCAGTCACATAATGTGTGCACCGTACAGCACAGGGTACCATACCGAGATAGTGATGCTGCATTTTCCTGATTATTCGCACGTGAATTGTGTTGTGTGTATGAGCGTATAGGCATAGTTATGCAGCCTGCTCAGATCAGCCTAACCAAGTTATAACTGTGCTCAATCACTGGCACTGGGGTCTGCATAATAACTAAATCTAAAGTAAAAAATTAAAATTAAACTAAATCAGAAGTGTAAACATTAAACCTGCTTTCAGATAACAAATGTCTTGTGTGTGAGGACTGTCACTGTCAGACACTGAGTGAGAGTGATCAAAATTTTCATTGCACGAGACACCTAATAAAAATTCACACAGGTGTGAGAGCATACACAGGTATACGTGTACAAACTATTATCAACACCAGCCGGTAAGAAACTGTTCACAAAAAGATTAACAACACAAAGATCTACACTCATTCGTATAATCTGTCGTTACCAATACGCACACATGAACATACACAATGAGTACCAAGTATCCAGAGATTAACTAGGAGGCTACAGACCTACCAGAAGAGTTCAAATTATTCAAGCAAAGAATGAGCTTGTGTTAGCAGACCAAGATGCAAATGTTGATAAGAAAAAGGCTATCAAAATCAAATTTGCTGTAGGCTATAAAGGTTTGCGCCGAATCAATGCGTCGGGGCTATCAGAGACCGACAAAGACAAACCGCAAGAACTGTGGAAATTGCCAGAGACACAGTTGAAGGTTAACATCAATTTTCGGGTACATCGCTTGGAGCTGATGCGGTACCGGCAGAAAAAAGATGAGAGTATCGATGAATTCGTTACTAGATGTCAAGATAAGGCAAAGAATTGCAATTTCAAGGAAACCGAACTCGATGAGCGGATCATGGAAACGCATGACCGACATGCAGGTCCAGATCTTCCACCACTTCACGTAGGACAACCAGTCAGAGTCCTACACCCCAAAGATTATACTTGGATGCCAGCCAAGGTATCCAAAGTCTGCAACAAACCTAGGTCGTATGAAGTATCGACACCCAACGGAGGAATCCTGAGACGAAACCGATCTCACCTGAGGAGCAACATCCGTACGCCAGCGAGATACATGTTTGAAGATTGAAAATGAACTCTCAAAGAACTTGAAAGAAGAGAGAAGATAAAGAAGAACACAGAGGTGCAGTTTAATGTAGTCTAAGAAGTTTATTGTTCATATCCATGTATCATCATTGTACAGTATTTTTGGTATGACAAGCATTATGTTTACAAGTCAAGAAACAGATGCTAGCCAAAACATGTTTTGTTTGGAAATTGATTTTTATAAAAGAATCAAGTTTTACAATACAATAGAAACGTATTGAAAACAAAACAAGATTTTAGGTTACATAACCTGATTGGAAAAAGTTCATTACAAAGCAAATATCAATGGATCTTCTGCCTCCTCCCTATTAAAATCATTTTCAATGATTTAAAGAAGAGGTCATATGTTTGTGAAAATATCTACAAATTGTTGATATTGAAGATATTTTTTTGTTATTCATTCTATTTTTGGTGCCTTCTAAAAGAGTGAAAGAGGTTACCTGACATCTGGTTCTCCATCAGCATTGGTTGTCATGTACTCATCCCAGTCTAGAGATGATACACCACTAGCTGGAGTAATCCTGCCAGAGACATATTCACTCGGTCCTGGTGATGCTGAACGGGTTACAGAGCTGCCCCTAGACCTGGCTCTTGCATCGTAGGGTCTTCGGTGTACTCTGCTTGGTGATAGATGGGTTGGAAGGATTTCATCATTGTCACTCTCACTCATAGGCTCGCCTTCGTTGTCTTCTTCATCTGATGAGTCAGTACTCGAGAACTGGATGGAGGTCAAATATGAAATTAAGACATTACTCAATTCATTTTCTATAATACAGTCATGGTCAAGAAAATGGAATTGCAGTATTTGCCCATATTTTGAAGTTCATAAAAATATAATCAGCGACATGTAATCCCAGAAACAATTTTATCTGAGTGGTATTCATTATCAAGCAAACCATCTGAGTGCTCAAGAATATATTTAAAATGCTTAACAGGTATAAAACTTGATGAACTATAAAATTGATGAACAAGTGATTTCTCACCATTGTATGCATTCCAAACTGAATTGTATGTATGCTACTTGCATATATATATATATACATATATATATATATGTATTATTGTATAATGTATATATTATAATTAAGGAATTGTCTTTTTTCATCCTTTTGGCTTTGATTTTTACTATCAAATTGAAATCTTATATTTCTCCTCAAAGAGAGTATAATTTAAAATAGTCAAAGAAATGGAAAATGTAGCAAAAGGCAGGACGGGCGAATTTTCATGAAGTTTAATATGCAGCATGTTTAGATCAGCAACTTTGTCGAAACCAGATTTTTTTTGCAAAATACATGAAAGAAAAAATAATGACTCACTAAATCATATGTATTCCACACACATTAAATGATTGCATAAATAATAAAAGCAATAAACTTTAACCCTATATAGCCGGGGGGGGCTTAATAAGCCTAATAAGCCTAATAAGCCCCTCCCCTCTACATTTTTCGATAAATTTCGATAATAACAAAACAAATCTTGCGCTGAAATTTTATGGCTTTTTCTTTCGAGTCTTGGGCATCTTTTGAAAAAAACTTTTTGAAAATAGAACCTAAGGTTACAAAGTTACATGACCTTTTGTCTTTGCATGTCAGCCCGAAAATCGCTCATTTTCGTGATTTGTGTACAAAACATATGGAAATATAATTTTTCCAAAAAGAGATAAAACATTGGTTATTTGGTCTAGTTTATAGTTTAGATGTTTGTTTTGGGATCAAAATAGTTGAATTACAGTTATAAATAAAATAAAACAACAAAAACAATAAAATACAAAAGTTAAAAAAACACGGAAATACATAAGAAATTATCAAAACAATAGATAACATAAGGAATAACCTGGCTCTTCCAAATTTGTTTGTATTATTATAATTCCAAATAGATATATGTAGTGAAAACGAATGTTTAAATATGAAGAATATATGATTTATGACCTTAATTGCATAAATTACCATAAATATGCAAATGAGTGAATTTTTGAATTGAAATTACCATGGTATTCTATGCACTTCACTTGACATGCATGCACATTTTTGCAGTGATCGGCCATTTCACAACCGAGATCTTAAGGGGGGCAATAAGCCCCCAGGCTATGCAGTTTAAAAATAGCCCGGGCTATATAGGGTTAAGCAACAAAAATAAAAAGGTGAACTTACAACAACTAGATATTTTCAACTATAAAGAGAAAGCTTATTACATACAACTTCACAGCAAATACTAAAATGGCACAATACTCTTATTATCAGCAATACACTACAGTGTCTTACAAATTAATGATAACAAATAGAATATACAAAATCATAGGCACTGAAAATTGAGAAAACAAAAAGGGGAATTTTAAGACAATCTGACAGCTTACAAACATTTAGGAAAGCTTGGAATGATGAATGTAGTCTGCTCTATGTCATATAAAATAAATCCTTCCTCTAGTCAATGAAAACCAGAAGACATCAGAAGTCATCATGTATATAAAACAAAATGTACTGATAATTATTGAACATAAAACCGTTTGTTTTGTGCTACTAGAAAGTAGAAGGAAGCATACAGGAACACAACTTGTGGACTAGAGGCACATTTGGATGAAACACTGATATGACAAGTTGACATTCATACCTTGGTATTACCAACCATGAAATAATCAAAGGGTATGGCAGAAGAATCACCCTATTTATCAGGCAGCGATGGGTTCAAGAAAACACAACAATTCTGTTTAGAAACATGGATGATTAGTACATGAGTACACTATGTACAAGAGAGAAAATGTTGTACATGTATATGATGCAAGTGTTGTACAGTTGGAGGTATAACAGCTTTTCTGCATCAATGGCATAGTACCATATGCCACCCCATGTATATTTTTACGTTCATGTTCACACAAACCATCTAAATGAAACACAGTCCACGATGTTTTTATAAAAATAGGTTCTCTTTACAAGACTTTGACAAGAGAGTGAATCCATGAGAAAGACATAAAGCGGAAAAGTGTTAGAGCATTCTTTCACTGCACACATAACTCCAAACATGATTGGACTTGTAATGATCTTCGTCTACTTTTAAGAATCAGAAATCAGTTGTCATCTCTAGAGTTAGTATGCATGTTGCATCATATGTGTAGACTATGCAAAGAGCTAAAGATAAAGACTTGATGATAACATTTCTGACAAAGTGAAATGCACTGAATCTACTTCCTAGACCTTAAAAATTAGATTATTTTCAAAGTATAGTTTGAAATGAAAGTCTACATTATGGGGTATGAAGAATGAAAGACAGTAAAGAGGAAGCAAAAATTGTAGGATGTTATAAATAATGTTCTGATAATGCTTTAAATTAGTTCAATTAGAAGCTCATTACCTCAGTAGCTGTAATCCTCTCAAGCTTTCTCTGGAATTTGCTGACCCTTGCAAAAACCTCATCAGCATAGCCTCTGAGATCATCCATTTCTTCCTGTATCTGAGCACCATCATTGGCATCACTACGTTGCATAAGGTTACGAGCGTACCCATCGATCTCATCTAACCTAGATTGGTTCAGCTCTATCTCATGTTGGAATGCCTAGTAGAACATAACAAGACATAGGGAGAAGTAATATCATTGGAAGTCAAAGGTACTTGGTAATTTGGCATTGCATATGTTAACATGTATTGTGGAGTTCTGAACATGAACTGACATCATGTGTCATTTCCACTTCATATTTGGTCAGATCAAAGCCCTTGAAGGGCTATCAACTGAATACTATGATACTATGATACTATGATCAGATACCGTTATACTAAAATCTTAGGTGTGGTCGGTAACACATGGGGCAAAATAGCTTGGACTTGATGGTTAATTAAAAACTAAGAACTTGGAATATGACCTTTTCTACATTTTAGTTTTTTTTTAAATGTGAACTATTATTTTGAAGAAATATTGCCTAAATCAGTTTTCTACATTGAAAGTAAAATTGATGATAAAGAGGAAATGTTTTGCTATATAACCTGAGAAACAATAATCTTTAGTCAATTACAACCTATAATGAAAATGACTTTCATAATGCAAACCAATGATAACAACTTATATCAATGTTGTCATTGAATTGTTGATTAAATTTAACTTCAACATATACAATTTTTTCATGAAGTCACACAAGGGCCCGTTGCACAAAACTTACCAATGATGGTAACTTTGCCATCAATGGTAACTACCATGGAAACCTTGATTTTGATTGGCTGTTGAGCCCTGTTACCATGGTAGTTGCCATTGATGGCCAAGTTATCATCAATGGTAAGTTTTATTCAACGGCCCAAGGTCTTAGTTTATACAGTCAATCCTGTATACAATCCTGTACACCACCAATGAGAGACACAAAAGCAGCCTTTATAAGCAGGTAGCCTTTATAGACAGGTTTACTTTTAACACATGTTTCAATTAGAAGCACAATTTCAAGGAAACCAAAAAATGTTGTGGACTGATAGTCTTTCTATACAGGAGGTTGCTAAAGCATGTTTGACCGAGTTAAAGCTTTGTAATTCAAAGAATTGCAGAATCCTGACTAACCTTCATTTGTTTGGTCTTGGTAGAGATATCTGACTGTGAGAAGTGTTCTATGTTGGTTAGTTGAAGGTCCATCTCTGTCAGCCACACCACCATACTCTCTCTTGTCCCTTCAAACTCATCCCTCAAACCTTGTTGAGAGCGTAGACGACGTAAAACACTGCAGCATCTTCGTGCTAATGCATCCCATCTAATGACATACAAATATTTTCAATTCAGGGTTAATCCAAATATACTGTCTATACATATAGCAATAATAATAGAACATGTCAAATAGAAAAGTTACATACAATGAAATCATTGATAAAATTGCAAGTTATAGATATTATAGGTGTAACAAGTCACTGATTTATAATCACATTTCTGGAATAAAACAAAGAGGTTAATAAAACTGTCTTCCAAACATCAGAAATTTACATTTTACATCCCCAGCTATTGAGAGCAATGTGTAAACCTTTTACAAAGATTTTTCAAAACTTATTATTAAACATGATGAAAATGGCCTACTGATTTTACAAAGAAGTTAGTACTACATAAATAGAGTGCCAGGAGTGTCATATCTTACAGACATTAGAAATAAAGAATCCACTATAATCATTATTATGAATAACATACTAATATTAACTGTTTGAGGGGCAATGGTGAAAATAATTGCCCAATTGGTGATCTTGAAATTGAACTATGAAATTGAGCTATGCTCCAGTCTTGATATCAATGAGGCTACTATTTTAACTTTGACCCAAATGTAAACAGCCAACGTTTCTTTTACATAATAAATTAATAAACATGTTTCTACCTATCATTGGCAGTGTGGACAAGACCCCTGAGTTGATTAGCACCATCTGTTCTGCCCTCTCTTGCCAGACGACGATATTGCTTGTTCAACATCTCAAGCTGGGCTAGGTTCTCATGAACCTTACGCTGGAATGCCTGATAGAAAACAATCAAATGACTTGTTAAAACTGGTTTATCACATGATTTTTTGACAATTTTTTTGGAAAAGAGGGAATAATCAATATAACAAGACATTTTTTTTCCCTCTAATAATGATGACAGATTCTATCTTCTTATAGTAAAGCTATAAGAAGTACATGAAGAACTATAAAGTCCATGCAGTGGTCGATCTCATAAGGGCATGGGGGCATGTGCACCTCATCAAAACCACAAAGAGAGCAAACACGTAAGAGAAAACAGGTACAAAAGTATAGGTTTATTCGCTAATGAGGAGAAACGTTTTTTAAATAAATACATGTAAAACAGAACTATGCCCCATTGCAAGAAAATCCTGAACAGAACACTGCATTGGGCAATATAAGTTCCAATGTATGGTTGTAACAATCAACACAACTTACTTCATATTTCTTGATTTCTTCTTTGATGATAATGTATGGTGTACAGGATGTGTTTGGAGCAGCAATGGCTTGCTCACTCTTTTCTAACCAGTCAGCAAATCTCTGATAATCCTCTTTGAACTTCTGCCATAGACGCCATGTCTCCTCGATCCTGTACAGAGATGGTACATATACATAGCGGGCATTCTTAATTTGTAGTCACAAGTACCTACATACATGTGCAATATTTATTAAAAAATCTGAAGTAGAACATTAATAGCAGAACATGAAATTAAGGTACAAAGAAATTTTGAAAAAGTACTTTCCATAGACTTAAAGTCTGGGAACCTAGGCTTAGTATTCAAAGATTGAATGTTCACACTTTTAACTAGACATTTTGGACTCAGCAGAAATCAAGGCCAGAGCTGAATCATTGCAAATACTTGAGTGAATTTTTGCAACAAGTTTATGTTTTTAAACACAAATTGTCATTATTATTTGATATTAATGTGTAAAATAGCTGCTAAAGAAGTAGTATCGGAAACTTCAGGAGGTAAAATTATAGAACATGAATTATCAGGCTTTTTAGTGGGTGTGGAGATTGCACTTTAACCCTTAATACCTCTTCACTGTGCAATGCTGAGTCTGCCCTACTTGGGTTAGTATATATGCTTGAATGTAATATTAACACTTCGGTTGCTTTTTTCAAGTCTCTGCAAGGTCGCTGGTTTGTCACACATGCATTTTTGCACAAAGCAATAGGCACCTATTGGCTTTGCAAAATAACGAATTTACGGTCTTGATTAGCTCCAGGACAACCCTTGCAACACCAGTGATTATAATCTTGCACTGGAAACAATTTAATAATCTTGAAGCCTTTGGTAAATCTATCCTATGATAAATAAAATATGGCACAGGGAGATTATTTGTATGTCCTATAAAGAGTTAAGAAAGAGCATAACAAACCTCATCTTCCTTTCAGCAGATAGAGTACAGATGTTATGCCATCTTTGATCTAATGTCTGAGTGGCTGTTCTAATTGCTTCACAGTCTGCATCTGTTGAGCAGGCATCTTGATCATGAAGAAGCAATTCACAGAGGTTTAGTACTGATGCTACCCCACTGCTGTGACGGGTTATGTCTTTATGAAGTTCCTGATATGGAGGAGGAAAAGGTTTTTTCATGTCATAAATAAAGAAGTAATTATTGGGAGAAAAAATATCACTTGCACAGTTATTATAATACTAATGTGCTGCTCTGTCAAAGAAGTGCTTCAATAGAATACACAAACATAGACAAACAGTCATAGAGAACAAACTATATGTAGATTGTATCTAGATTTGATAATTGGTCATAATTATCAAGCAATTTAAAATCACTATACAGAGTACATGAATTAAGAAAAATAGTGCTTATTACTAGAAAGTGTTTTGCTCACTTCTTCAATACAAGAAACACATTAATGATGTTAAGGTCCACTTTGTGTTTTATTTTTATTAACAAGTGAGTTAAATAGGGATAAAAAAGATGTATATATATATATTATTTAGCTAATTTATTATTAATTTATGCATGGTCTTTATAGGCTTGGGTGGTTCAAAAGGGCATGTCAGGATATCTTGGCATCTTTTACTTCCTACCAAAAAAAAAAAAAAAAAAAATCAATTTCTTTATCTTCAGCTGGGATGGAAATAATTAAGCCATGAGTACGTGGAAGAAGGGTAACTGAAAGGCACCTTTGCATTTTACAATAGACAAATTTTTCAATTGATATTGTGCTGTACTAGCAGCAAAAAACAACAACAAACAAACAAACTTGAAGATCCTCCATAATTTAATACTGAATCTGTCTTGCTGTTCATGTTTGAGCCCAGAGAAACTTATTTTCAGTATGTCTCACAAATGACATCATCATGATAGATACAGGTAATCTATACATGTAATGATAATCACATAGTGAGTTACTCTAGCATGGCTTGCTGGCCCCACAGGCCACAGTACAGTCAGGTGGGGAATTCCGATTACCATGCACAAATAACTTGAAAGGTTTGCAAGTAGGATATTTTAACCACGGATCTCAACTGGACTGAATTTATACCAGCCAGGTGTTATTGACACCTGATATTCAAAGAACAATTAAACAAATCACATATTTCATCATTCCATTTTAAGTTTTACAAGCTCAGAATTTAAGAAATGGGACAAGTTCATGAGTGCAATAAAATTGTGATATCAGCGTTCAAATCAAGAATCAAGGAAACTTTAGATGAACAAAGCAGCTCACATCAGAAAAGATCGACTTTCCATAATGACCTAAGGTATGTGAATGCTACATATCTATCTTCAATTGGAAGATATTGTATAATGTAGATAGAACCCCCTCAAGAAAAATGCTTTTCTACACACAAAAAGGACCACATTTCTACTTCAAATCTGCTTGTTTACAAGCATGAAATGAAAATCCACTTCCAAAACACAAAACCTTGCATTGCAAGCTAATTTCCACTTAATTGAAATATGTCCTTGGTTAAATATACAATTCTAATTCAAATTTCTTAATTTATGTTTCATTCCCTGAGATATGAAGGGCAGCTAGGTTCATGTGTTCCACAGTCATTCTTTTGACACAAGGCCCTTGTTAACTGTATCATTTCTTGTTATTCTGACCACCTGATGGCCTCAGTGCAGTATGAAATGTAAAGACAGCACAATAGGTCAAACCCATACCAATCTGTCAAGCTCTACTGCATGTACACCCTATATACTTCTTAGCTCAGAATTGTTGTTCTAGACCCTTTGTTCCCACATACTTCAGAGGATGGCTTTCAAAAGAGCTGGAATTTTAAAGACCCTTTGGATTCAAAATACCTGTCCTGTGAGCTCTGTGCTTTGGATGAATATGGAGGGATTTTCAAAAGAGCCAGATTTTCTTTCACCATGCACAGCACACCAAGTATTGTGGTTGTTTAGATTTAATGGTAAGTGGTATGGGAAGGAAATAGGAGAATTGTCCTGTGGACATAAATCATGTCCATTATTTTAAAAGAGGGAAATCATATAGATTTATGATTTTAAAAACGTTTCTGTAGATATTGTTTATTTAAGATATGATTAGCATAATTTCTTTAACTAAAAAAGGAAAGATGTACAGGCCTATAGCTTCATGTGGCATAGGTTTCTTGATTTCTTAATTAATATAGAACACTAATAAATCATCTCCACAAAAGGAGAACCAAGCCTCAATCACTCATCATCAAACTCACCTCATGAAATTTCTGTTTGGTTTCTATCTCCAGCATATGACATGTCTCATATGTTAGAGGAGTGTTGAGTTCTCTTTCCACTTTACTCAGCCATTCTTTGAGCTTACCCATGTCCTGCTCAAGCTGCTGAACAGCAGTCAGGGTGTCTTTTAACTTCTTCACTCTGAAATATACATGTTCAAGTAGAAGAGAAAATCACATTAATGACAGATTTTTCATTGTAATGAAATCAATTTCTATTTTACATCCAAATACAGTCCATGGAATTGGCTTTTCAAGAAATATACGTGACCTAGCATCTTTTTAGATGAACATTCTTGAACTGACTGATCGAAACATAATAAAAAGGAGCTAGAAAGTGAACTATATAGGAAAAGCAGAAGTGATCATGTTTCTTAACATTCACAAAAAGAGTGCATGAATTGATTTCAATATACATGTATATATACTTCTTACTAATGCAATACAATGTTGACTATTCTATTTTTAAAACTTTGATATATAGTCCTAATTTTTCTATTAATTTTCGTTTAATTAACTATGTTACTGATTGA
This sequence comes from Mesocentrotus franciscanus, assembly GCA_037976565.1. Classification (NCBI taxonomy): domain Eukaryota; kingdom Metazoa; phylum Echinodermata; class Echinoidea; order Camarodonta; family Strongylocentrotidae; genus Mesocentrotus; species Mesocentrotus franciscanus. The sequence goes on along the minus strand of CP137669.1, from coordinate 38,717,417 downwards.
AATCAATCAATAGGAATGAAAAAAAAGGGAAAACGAGTGAGTTAACAAATAGACAAGCATCACACAATCACACATTGTGTTGAATCATACACTTACACACAGTCACAATTAATTAGAAGTATAAATATAGCATTGATTGATCGATTTACCATCAACCTTTATAAAGGTTGATGGTAAATCGATCAATCCAATGAGAAATGCTTCTCTAATTAATTGTGACTCTTGGTTGCAATGGACCTACCTAGGTTTGAGTAAGCTGAAAACGTTTAATTCCTGGTCTTCTGTCTCCACTGAACCCATGTCTACTTTGTACCTTGGGGTTACAGGTGACATAGGGGGAGAGGAGAGGGACGAAGCCCTGAAATCTTTCACTGAGGTCTTTAGGCCTGCATCCATTATGGCATCAGTACTCTCTATATATTCAATTCACCTATCAAATATCAATGTCAATATCCCCTAACAAAAGGCCCATTTACACAGCCCATGGTCATTTACACTCCAAAAATCGATGACATTTCTGCTGGGTTTGCTGGTATTAAAAAAAAACACACTCCAGAGGTGGATTTTTTTCTTCAAATTTTGTTTTTTCATTGTGTTTGTCGGTACAGTACCGGTACTATAGTTGCACAATCGAACACCGGAATGTGAGACGATTCTTGCTTGCAGTGTAAATGCAGCTACTGCTTAATGAAGGTTCACAAGTCAAGTGCATAAAACTCTCTGATGATGATAATCTGGATTCTATAAAGAGTTTCTGTTTTCTTGCAATAAAAATGCCATTGCTTCTCACAACTCATACACTGAGTGCAATATATATGTTGCAAAGCTGATCTTGTAAACATGGTTCTCCTATTGTTGGTTCTTTATCACAGCAAAGCTACACATATTCCATCAGAGTGATGAACTATTAGAGAAAACTCAAAGTAAAAATCAACATGCTAATGGCGCTCACACTTCACAATCAACTCCAAACAAATACACTAAGGATCGAGGCAGTGAGCAGAGATGATTGTATTTAGGGTCAAACAAGCAAAGCTTGGCATGGCTTCAGTAAAGTGAGGAACTTGGGAATGAAAAAGTGAGTAACTTGGTATTGAAAATTGAATGAACAGGCCAGTTTGTTGATCCCATGAATGAAACAAATCTGCAAAGCTAGCTTCAGTGAATGCAATGCAGAGACAGAGTTGAAGGAAAATCCAAGATCCAACATATTCCGGACTGAGTACAGGTAGTATAAGTTCACCTAGCTTACAAGCCCACTAAAACTATTCACACACAGATGCCAGAGTGCATGAGGCTTGGAGTCTATATGTACAGGTCTAGGCAAAACTCTGACAATGATTGTACTGAGGTGAACTGCATGACCAGGAATGATGATCATGGATGTGGTTTGACCATCAAAATTCACTGAACCAAAGTTTAATCACTCCTCCTTGAAGTCAAATAATGAATGCCTGAATATTGCCTCTACAAATCAGATAAGTTCTTTCCTTGATGTCATCATGACAAATGGCCCCTATCTCTATCACGGCATCATTCAGTCTAAATTTGTCTCAACTCTTAAACCAATGAGTTACTACAAGCCAGCCAATGCAAGCACTGGTGGTGATACAGAATTGATAACATTTGGTAAACTCATCAGTCTCTATAAGGTCTTAATATTAGCAAGCCAGACAAGTACTTTCATATCTCTCACATGCACAGTACTGCCCCACACCGTGAATGATGTTGCATCATAATGAATATGAACATTTGTTGCCTTGAAATGTTCTAGGGCTAGAAACCATTTAGTTTGGGCAATGATTCATAATACTTTGGACTGGAATGTTATGGCTTATGAGAAAGATAACATCTCCACTCATGAAATAAGGACACCATAGTGTAATAATTTCTGTATTTAGAATTAAATATATTTGTATCGATCCTGTTCTATTTCTTTAAAAACTGCCAACCTACATGTATATTGTACTTGATATTTATCAAGCTTTTAAAACTAAATTCATGTAGTGAAATAAGGTTTTCAATTTCTTATGAACATTTTATTAAATTTGATATGGCTAAACACATTCCTCTTGAACATGATGTACCATCATGCAATGCAGTAGGGTTATACTATGGCACATAGAAGTCAGAACAATGAACCCTGAAAGGACAAGAGCAAAGTTACCCCTTTGTATATGTTAATCCTATCTGAATTGCCCCAATAAACCCATTAGATGGTACCAGCAAGTTGGTTTATCTTTGTTACCTGTCTCTGATCTGTTAATACTAGTGCCTTAGTGGTCAATAATAGATAAAAAGTCTCAACACAATGGAATAGCCAAGAGTAGTATATAGCTAGTGACATGTTACTAATGTCCCTGGTATAGCTAAACTGATTGAATAACTGTTTCTCATATGAAAAATGACTTTCATGCAAATAAACAAACCAATTATTCCTAAGAAAGATAATAAGATCTGTCCTCAAATACAGAATTTAGAAAGGATGATTGGCTATCAAAGAAAAACAAGAGGTCTGTGGGGTAAACTACAAAATCCAAAGTAATATTCTTTTTTTACACAAAATTAACAACAAACTTGTGCCAAAAAATGAGAAAATCTTTAAAATTCTTATTTATAAGCCTGATATCAACTATATCTTACTCCTTTATGCTAGCATCTATAAATATTAAAATTCCAGTGTTTAAGTCTGAAGGCTAGACAAAATATGCACTCAACAGCCCAATGAAGTATCACTGACACATAACACAAAAGAAAATGCAAAATCCAGCAGATGCATTATTTCATCATGATCAATAAATCCCATAGAGCTTCAGATGACTGTTTGTGCAGCATGTATCACAAACATTTTGTTATGCCATCATTAATAACACCAGCACAATATTAGTACAAAGACTGTATAATTACCACTAAGACCAGTATAACAGGCACTCAAGCTTTTATTCTGTGGAAAAATAATCAATCCCTTGACATCTTACTGTATGCATGCATCATGCACATAACACTTTGTCAGTACTGCTAAACTTATCTTAAACTTACTCAAAATCAAATTAAAAAAAATATGTCAAATCTTAAATATATATTTTTTTATCTGTCAGTTGTTCCCTAATACTTAGCTAAAAATATGTTATTTTCTCTTCATTTCCATAAGGAAAGAGAGGAGAAAAGTCTAGTTTTCTAGGAAATACCATACAAATATAGAGAAAATATAGTCAAAAATATACTTTTGCATTTGGAATATTATCAGGGTATGGCTGGCATTGTCAGAAGTATAATAAGGCTGACGATTTCTCCAGGAAAACTCCATGAAACAACAGCAGCAAACTTTGACATATCACTTCTTTAGATTACTGATGATCAGCAGGTTAACAAGGCTCATCATGTCCAGTATTTATCTCATGGTCACTGCATGCAAACATTAATGACTAGCAAGGCTAAGACAAAAATCCTCAAAACTAATCCAAAATCAGCAATAAATGGTCAAAGTCTCCTGAAATCCGAGTGTGTCATACACTGTCTGGCTGGAAAACAGATTGAAAGATAGAGGCCCACAGTATGAAAAAGGGCTCACAACTTTAGCTAGAGGTTTGTACACACACTACAGGTGACTCTGAGGCAGCTCGCGTACAATAAAGCTTTGACTGAAGCGGCAGTAGTTGTAAGGGGCTGATAGATGTCCACTGAAGGGGGTGACCTACTTGTCTTGGTGCATTCTCATGACCTTCAGTAAACAATGCTCATTATACTGTATGTACAGAATCTATTGATGGCAAACACTTTGTATTGATTTCTTAACATTTGAATGTGAAAAACATCAATACCTCATTCTTTCCCTCGATCCTCTTTAAAGATAAAGACCAGTTCTGGTCATGCGATTGCATTGTGAAAGAAATGTTGTGGAATCGATCAGAAAAGGTTGATCATCTGATCTAGCATATAAGTATTGGTGTGTACTGCAAGGTTCTGAAATCATCAAAATGATAAGAAATTTGGCCCAGTCTTGGTAAAGTTACAAGCACTGTACACAGAAAGATGTATATGGGACTACGCGACCACGTGCGCGATATCTATTTGGTCCAAATAGATATAATAATTTACCAAATTTATCAATTAGAAGGCGGTTTCCCGACTTCCCGGCAAAATTTGTATATCACGTATTAGTCAAAACATATTCTTTCACATGATTGGTAATGAGAGCTTCCATTTCAATTTTTTGAGAGAGGGGCGTTTCCAAAACTGGTCTTTACCTTTAAGCTTCACCCAGTATACTTACAAACATCTTGCTTCACATACATTCAGTTTTTAAGTAATTCTATATCCTTAAATTTACTTTAGATAATCCCAAGAAATTTCTGCTGGCATAAATTTAGTAACATAAATAGTAACATAAATGAGAGATGGAGTGTGAAGGGAAGATAGCATTCTTAGACACTTTAGTTCATAGACACGACAACCATAGGCTCTCCACCTCAGTCTATAGGAAGCCTATACCCACACAGACCAGTACATAGCGTTTAACTCTCACCATCCCATATAGGTGAAGAGAGGTCTAGTGAAATGTCTATTTGACAGAGCTTCACGCATTGTGACAAGTCCACCACAGCCATGCAAAGAACGGACCCGTGTCCACAGTGCCCTGAGTCTCAACGTTTACCCACGCTGTTTTGTACACAATACAATACCAAGAAGAGATCGTCGGAACCCAGGGATCAGAAGGTATACGAGACATTTACAGTCTTGCCGTATATTGATGGTGTCTCCCAACAACTCAAGCGCCGCCTAGAGAGCCATGGCATTCGAATGGTTTTCAGATCAGATACCACCATGCTTGGGATAACCAGCATCAAGCAGACTGGGACGGGGGTTCAGTGCCTTTCCCAGGAACGGCATTGGTACACACGGAGGGTAAAAGAAGCTATCAATATCCGTCTGAATCCCAATAATTTCAACAGAGACAACGGGATCGATATCCCCGAATTTTGGATGCTTACGATACGCCGCCATGACACTCCCCATCCAGCCGTCCAGCCGGCCAGCACCGGTCGATTCCAATCAGCAGACGGGCCGAGCCAGCGGCCCGTTGATTGGTTGAGCTCGCTATTGCTTCCGCCCAGCATGGTCAAGCACTGTGTGCGTCGGCCAATAGGCCTTGTGCATTAGCCGAACCAGCGGCCGAACCAGCGGCCTGCTGATTGGTCAAGCACTGTGTGTGTCGGCCAATAGGCCTTGTGCGTTACTCAAGGCCTACACGGACGGCAGCATTACTATATCCCCTCCGACTTCGTCGGCGAGGGGATAATAAAGAGGAGCTTGTCTGATGAGAGATGTAAACTTGAGATTGATGTTAGTCTTCATGGAGATGAGGTAGTCAGAAACCAACCTGAGATTGGTGTAAGTCTTCCTGGAGCTGAGGTAGTTCATTTTTAATATCTGTCCAATGAGACTCGATGCTTGATAGCTTCTCCCTGATAGGAGGGGTGTTCAGCTGCTTCAACTTCAACAAATGGTTGCCATGGTTACATGTTGATACCTTCGGCGCACGAAACGTCGTGATGTTTTAGATCCCTTATTGACCACATTGCGAGACAAACAAACATCACAAGCGATATTATTTTCGATAAATAAGTTGGTTAAAAAATTATAGATATCTAGAGGAAAACAATGCTAGTCATCATTCTGCATCTCATGACTACAGACATTTATTGAAGTTTTATCGAGATCCAAAATCTAGCTTTAACGTAAATTAAATGTGTATTTGCTTATTAAAAGGGACAGACACCCAATTATATTCAAACTATGTTATATTTGGTTAATATTTAATGAACTAGTCCTTTGCAGGTGTTTCAAAAAAGAAAGGAAATTTGTGATTACAATCATCAATCAAAAAAAAGAAAATGCAATTTTAATTAAAAATGAGTTAATTTTTACCAAGCCTGCAAGTTTAGCTTTAATACGTGGCAATCCTTCTTCATGATTATTTTGTCTTAGGATTACAATGTAAGCATTTTACGTTGATAATGTATTAATTATATGATTTTATTTTTGAGTTTATTATCATGATTATGTTTTAATTAGTTTGTAACTGTGAAAAAAAGAGCATGAAGAGAACAAAATAAATAAAATCAAATCAAATTTACATCTACTCAGCTGACTTGTGCTCTGTATAGGCAGCATATGCTTATGTTATATGGTGCATATATTCATAATTCATATATGTGTATCTTTCATGAGATGAAAATATATTTATCTAATTATTTAGATATTAAAGGTACTATGTCCCATTTGCAGGCCAAAAAATGAAAAGGTTCAATTCCAATGGCATTTGAAAGATAATACTGATTTAGAACTTCCTTAAAAACGATAGGGCTGGAAAATGTCTTTTTTTGGGAAAATAACTACGATTAGTTGTCGAATCAACATAAGTGATTGCAATCACTTATGTAAATAGTTTGATTTTCAGACCCTTGTACCGAATGGTCGTATGTTTTGTGCTGCGCAAAGACTCAATCAGTTTAATTTTGGCCATTACAAGAAGTGGGTTATTGATGTAGACAAATGCTGCATGTACCTGTTACAGCTCATTTTATGTATTTTATTACCAAAGAAAAAACGAAATCAGTCAGTCACTCAATAGTGTCCGACAGTGAAGTCTAGAAAGTAAACAGTTTCCTTGCATAATTTGAATACTAGGAAGTTGCTAACATTTAAATTTCACAGATAGGACATACATGACATATTCATGATTCCTGCAATGTTCTACAGAATTCGATGTTGCAAAAGGGACATAGTATCTTTAAAGTGATAGATTTTTTTATCTTTGATTTAAAAAAAAATATATATATTGTCTGCTTTGAGTCAGAGGGGCATTCAAGCTCATCATCATCATCATCATCATAATAATAATAATAATAATAATAATAATAATAATAATAATAATAATAATAATAATAATAATAATAATAATAATAATAATAATAATAATAATAATAATAATAATAATAATAATAATAATAATAATAATAATAATAATAATTGTATTTATATAGCATTTTTTCAAGGGAATACAAGGCGCTGTCCCTTAGTCTATCAACAGATAAGAAGAATTGTACATCCATCCAGCTCTCACTAGACAATGTACCCAAGAAGAATATATTCATAACAAAAAAACTGAAGTGATAGAAATAATGTGTTTTAGAAGTACTGGTATCCATATAACACACTATGAATGTGCCGTATTCAAATGGTGACCAGCATATAATATATTTGGCTATTCATATATACACCATATAATTGATTTCTCTACAGGATGTTTTCTAGCTGTGTTCTCTGCATACCATACATGCCATTGGGGAGTATATCACCAGCAGGTTGATAGAGACATCGACCTTAGGTCTAAATAGTTTGCTCCATGAGCTTGACCATACAACTTGAACTTGTCTTTTGACATTTCAGATATGCCAAGTACACTGAAGGAATGGGATCATATTGAATCTGGAACATACGTGTCTGCTCAGTTTTACAACAATGGCACGATCCTTGCTAAGAGGTATCATGTTCATTAAATGTAAATAGTCAATTGGATACCATTTTCACAGTGCCTCATACATTGAGCACATACAAAACACACATGCCACACTCATTAGTTACCCCAATTTAAAGTTTTATCTCATTAATATGTTATAAAATAGCACTAGAAGATGCTTTTTGTTTCACTCAAACTCATTTTTTAACCTGATGGTTCCATAAAGTTCTTAATTCACTTCCCTTGCATCTACAAAATCTATATGTCTTATCAATGTTTTATTAAAACTCATAATGCATTTACAAGATCTTTAAGTCCCATCAAATTTTCACTCAAACGTGCATTGCATCTACAAGCTGTAACACTGGGCAATGATTTACGCAAACTTAGCTTGCATAAATAAATTCTTTAAAGTCTAATCAATGTTTCACTCAAACTAACATTACAGCTACAAGCTCACTGAAGATCTTTGACGTTTCCCTCAAACTCACATTCACTCTACACCTCTTCAAAGCTTATGTTTCAATCAAACAAACAGTGCATATACCCATTCTATGTAAGTCTCATAAATGTTCACTCAAACTCCAATCATATCTGCAAGCTCAATGACAATCATTAATGTTTAAAACTCAACCTCACCTTGCATCTACCAGCTCCATGAGTCTCATCCACCGGTCATTCAGTTTGGCTAACTTGTACTCAATATCACTGGCCCGAGCCTCATTGCTAGCTGGGATTAGTTTGGCTCCTACCCCTTCTAGATGCGTCTTGTTTGGCTTAGCTTGTTGGATCTCATCCTGATATTCCTAGAAAAATGAAGAAAATTCAGTTGGTGAAAAACGTTCAACAATTATAATGCAATTCAGCTGTTAGTAGAGAGCACTGATATTGATAGTGCAGAGAGATAGACTGCTAAAAATAAAATTGTTTGTTAATTGCTCATATTATTGAAAAAATGTTTAACAATAATATGAATTAGCTAAGTAAGAAGCACTGATTTGGGGACTACAGAGTCAGAATAAGAAATGCACATGTCTCTATCCTGTTTTAATTTCATCCACATAAGCTCATCAAGAATAACACCTCTCTTTAATGAATTGTGTCCCATGACAATGTATCATTGCCATGACTTCTTTGTCCTAAAATATGAACACATTCTTTGTTTAGAGCACCTCTAAGTAATAGGTTGTATTTAAATCATAGCTCAGGAAGAACTGAACAATGATTCGAGGCTACCCTGGATAAAGAAAGACCATAATATCATTATTATGCTTATTATAACATTCTTAAATCTCTTGAAAACAAAACTGAGTTCTTAAATGTTGTCATTCCTGTTCACAGTTCTCTTTGTCCAAGAAATTAGTACGGTAACCTAAATTTTCATGAAAATGAAACCTTTGTGAATCTTGCAAGTGTTTCAGATTCATAAACATTTTTCACAAATGAACGATTGAACGTATCACAACCGCACAGCACTTAACTTTTACAATTCTTGAAAAAAAATTGGCAAAATTGGCCGTCATTCACATTTCAAGTAGATTTACTAGTTTACTTTTACAGTATCTGAGCTAGGCATATGTTGGAGCCTTTATATACAATATAGTTACCGTTTACAAATCTTGATTTCCAATGACCTGCTTCTGATTAATACAACTCATTTCTTTACAAAGTAATCAATCAAACAAGCAAAATACCCTTAAATCATGTTCAAGCTCTTCTAGATATATACTCTAATATATTTGTTATGTCGACGGGCACCTCATCTAGTGTGAAATAAAGCAGCTCCATTTTGACTTCCTGATCTTACAGCAAAAATACAGCAAAAATACACCAGAAATAACACTTGAAAGAAGTACTCCTTGATTGCAATTGGTCAATTCTATTGTTCTCTGCGGGTTAACTGCATCATTGACTACTTCCTTGAGTCATTGCTTCATAGATAACTGAGGAAATGATCACTATCACTCTCTCTCTATCTCTGTCTCCCTCTCTCACAGATCACCAAGTATCCCTACAAAATGTTCCATGTGTTACGACTTGAATAAAACTTAATCTAAACATGGACCTAAGTAGGTCCATAATCTAAATAGGTATACTTCCTTCACTGATCTTACATATATTCTAAACCATGTCTGCATGCGATCTCTAGAATTCTACAGAAAGTAAAAATCCTGTTTGTTTGACATTTCCTTGTAGAGTCTAATGCCACAGTACTCCATCACTTTCAGTGCAATAAAGAGCTCACAGCAAGCAACCTCAATTATTCACAAAAAACCCACTCTTACTGCAATCTAATTTGCAATCAGAATCTCACAATTAGTGAGATTTTTTGTGTTCACACACGGACAATGTGACATTCAAATGTTGATTAATTTCACTAGTTGCTCTGAGTGTGAATGGCCCAGGCAATACTGTTATACATCAAAGGTATACTTCTTAATCCAGATTATCCATACATCATCAGCAGCTTATTATCCTCAAGGTCCATTAAGAGTTGATTGTCACATCACTAATAGACAGTGTAAATAGACAAATAATCTACCACAAATGTACTCAAATACCTTAATTTACAAATAACATGTTTAACAAATGAATGAATCAAATAATTTAATAAGTGATGAAAGAAGTACTGGATTCCAATTTCAGTACATACAAGACAAGACATATGAAGCACAATCCAATATCTGACATTGAATTCAAATCTAATGACTTTTTGTTGTTGAAAGATGTTGTCCTGAAATGTACATTACACGCATGTTTTTAGTTGACATACAAACTTTTTAAAGCCAGACAGACAGCCATGATGCAGTTGAAATGATAATAAATCCTCAACTGTTGATGGATCAGGATATATTCCAACTTCCTAGACTGCTGACTTTTAAAACCTTGATCAACACTTCCGCTCAAAACACAAAATCCAAGAATTCTTCTTTCCAGGATAGTTTACACATAAATGGTTAAGTGATGCAGAATCTTCTTGCTATGCAAGAGCAGTAATATATCCTATAATTCCATTGTAATGTTCTTGATAGAGCCATGGTAGAATGAGCTAAGGCACAGTGGTAACTACGGATTTACTTCAGGTGAATCTAAGGTGCTCATCCCTTCAATAGCCTCTTGACTGGGCACAACCAGACAATCTGTCCTGGTGACTCGTGTGATTCTGAAGTACGTAAACGCAGATGAAATTGCAGACCTTCATTACAATAGTGCATGTCTTGATAGGCAACAGAATATGATAAGAGGTCTAACGGGAAAATAATATTATTTCTACTACAGGGTGAACGTATATGCTGTGACAAAAGACTAGTGAGACTAGACCTCAATAAAGGGAAGGGGAAATTAGATATCCTTTTGCAAGCTCAAGAGGCATTCTGCGTCACTGCTACTGACAGCTAATGGTTGATACCTACATGCATGCCACAGGCCTGCAGGCTGCCATCTCAAGTATGTTTGGACTGGGTCATGACATGGTCGATGCGTTCACTCTCATAATTAATTCTTACAACTAGATATGAATAGGCTTCAGAATTCATAATTTTATTCATGGTTGATAGTAAACCATAATTTCTGATAAATGATAACTTTCTGAATGGGATGTTGGAGATTTGGTTTTAAATTTCATGCCGAATTGAACTCAAGGGATGGGCCTTTATTTTCCTGATTATATCAGCTTGATGAATCAGAAAATCATGAGAACCCATGTTACCATATATTGTCTTACAAATAGTATGCAATTCAGTGAGAAAATGCTGACAAGACTTTCTAACTATTTCAACAAGTAAGAACAATTCTTAGTACACATTTCTATCTAATTTTCTGCAAGTTTCATGAATCAATGAATGACATTAATCTCCTGTTCCTTGATTATAAATGACTGGGCAATGTTAGATCTTTCCATCTTAAAATCATCTTGTCACATAACATTTTCTATCATTTCCAGATGAACTGAACTGCACAAATACATACCTTCTGAGTTTAAATACAATTGAATATCTTCTTAATCCTCACCATATCTTCATGAAAGCCCATTTAATGCTTAGTGTGAACACATTTAATGCTAGGTGTGAACAATGTTATCCTCCTGTGAGTGATTAGTAATCATAGAGGACTAGAGGTTCATTCTATTTCACTGGCCTCCATTCTATTGAATCAGCCTCAATGGCCGGCCCACAGGCTTATTGCCTCTAATGACAAATTAGAAGAGTTATGTTTCATGGGTTTGATAGCTAGCTTGCACTACTTGCTGAAGGCCTCTGTATCAGAACTTGCTCAAATTTAATGTTTGTTTCAATGAAAACAAGAACTTAAAACTAGGTAATGCAGTGTTGGTCAAATGTGAAAGGGATCAAATTAGCTTTGCTACATTCTACTCCATTTTGAAACACATGCATGTCGATGACAATAAAATTTAACCTCTTAAAAAGATGATTGATACCTAACAGTGTATGACATGCTCTTAAAATATGATTAATTTCCTACCACTGTATGTTAGAGTATTATAGTAAAGTAAGCAGTGCATAGATCAGATGTTATTTATAAAAAACTTCTTTGAAGTAATCTGTCATGATTAAATAACAAAAGATTCTATAAATATTGTGTTATAAAGAGATTGCAAACCAATTTCCACAACATACACATTTTCATAATACCCTCATTTATTCCTTGCAAATGTAGGATCTAGGTTATGTAGGCCTACTAGGTTTACATTTTCCTGATATTTACTAACATTTACACTCAATCCCAAATTTTGTGTAAATTGAGCACCTGTCATGAATTATTCATGACTTGGTTCTTAATGATGTAGAGTGGCAGGTGTAAATTATACACAACACATATTTTTATGTTATGTTATATCACTGAACTGAAACATGATTTTTGAAAAAAAAATAAAAGTCAATGTATACACATCGCTAAAAAAAACGTATACATTTTTCATTTCAAATTTAAGTGACAGGAGTATCATTAAACTTACTTCAAGAAGCTTTGCATCCTTCAAAGTAACCACGGACTATGATATAAAAGTGCAAATTTCATCTGGATATAAGCTGAATATGCTTTGACAAAACATGATGAAATCTGGATATGGGTGACACAGCCATGCAGTGGTTATGTGACCTAATCCCACAGTTCAAACTCTGAGTAATAATATACCTAATGCTGGTAACACTATAGCAACAATGAATAATTTGAGGCTCAAGTACACTCATTATCATGATTACATAACGAAGTTCTTATCTCTCTCTCTCTCTCTCTCTCTTTAGTTACATATATGATTAAAATTAGCTTCTCATGCCATCCCTATTATAAGAAGTAAACACATGTTTGTTGGTATTTAACTTAATCCTAAAGGCCATAAATGTAACATAATCACATCATATGGATGATGTAGAATGCTAATTTGATGTAAGTGACTCAGAATCAAATGACAAAAATACTGAATAATGTCATAATTATTGAAATATTCCCCAGTACTTTACATAGTGATTTGATATGCGGAGGCAAAACATATCTGCATTTTTATAAAAAATTTATACATATAATCGAATAAAGAACAGATGAATGAATGACATGTAAATAAACAAACAGTGTAGTAGTACCAAGGCTCTCAAAATATCCATGCATGTCTCTTGTCTGAATACTCCCTCGGTTGTCTAAGTTTTTGCATTCATCAGTAAATATCATAATTCTATAAAATGAGTAAGTTAGAAAGAATTAGCTTTAAAAACCCTGTCGATAATATACTACATATAATATCCTACAACACTTTGCCTACTTTGAATCATGTTTCATTTTGTGGTCATCCATAGAGTCGCCAAAATGAACTTTTATACAGCTGGGTTATTTGCTTAAAGCTGGTTTAGGGGTGACAAACACTTAACAAATGTGACTAATACAGCATCTTATATATAAACATACACATGTACATGGATCTGTTTCACAAGGTTTTATGATCATTGCTCATTGATTACCACATTTATAACGATTATCCTAGAGTACACAATATCAGAATATTTCTGTTTTGGGCTGTGGTTTTAATTTAATTTATTTTTTCTTGACATGGTATCAAAAGTTTAGTTAAAATACTTGCTATAAATTCTTGCAGGCTGGTAACAGATGTAAAAGGTCGGTCCCCAGACGTAAATAATCATATCTGATTAATACACGTCTGTAAAAACCCAATACACACACATAGAGATGCTTCCTCCACTGATATACCGTTTTCAGCAAATGCGTAAAATGAGAGAGAAGAGAACTCACCCCTTGAAGTCTCTGCAGCAGATCTTCAATGCTGTTCTCTCCATTCTGCGATACCTTCATCTCCATCTCAGTCAGCCAATCAGAGAACTCCTTATATCTGTCAGTGAAAGCTGTCCATTCATTAAGCTTGTCTGTGATTCGTTGCTTTCGCTGACAGACCTGATGGTGAACCTCATCGAGTTGTTTGGTGAGAAGTATGATGCGTTCATGGAGGACTGACATATCATCTGGACTCACTGATGGGCACAGCTGACTCTCTCTCTGGTACAGGATCTCTAATTTACCTTTAGTGTTGCCAAAACCATTCTCAGTCTCCTGTACAGTAAAGGAGTAGCGATAAAGAAATAAAATTAAGTTTAATCAGAAATAGACAAAATATCAATCCTGCTGTTATCGTGATGTAATCAATCTAATTGATGAGTATTTTCTTGATAATACACTGTAGCTGCCTTTACACTGCAGGAATAACCATCAAAAGAGATGCTCATGGAGCATATAAACTATTACCCTAGCTTTAGCCAAGCTGCCCGAAGGTGCGAAAATGTTCAAGGGATTTCTACATTCTAGGTACCCATTTACTAAACCTGGGTTGAGAGTGAAAAATGGAAATTAATGTATTGCCAAAGGACATTGTTGCCGGGGTTGGGACTTGATCTACTAACTCTTTGATCCACAGTCTATGTATCTATTTGACCAAGACATCTCTTATACAAACAAATTAGTATTCCAATTGTTCTTATCTGATCTTCTAGATATGAATATTGAATGACCAACTCACCTTGCACCTCTGGAGTTCTCTCTGCAGTTCTTCATACTGTGTTGGTAGCGGTTTATCTAACATGCCATGTGCATCTCTAAGCCAAGCCTGAAGATCATCAATAATACCTTCTCCCTCCTCCCATCTACCTAGGATCTCTGTTAGCTTGTTGTCCTGTTTCCTGAGTCGACTGGTCAACCAGTGCCATCGGTTCTGGATCTCCATCAGCTGGTTGCGAAGATCATCACCGGCCATCCGGTCAGAGTTTCGTAGCAGGGATTTACCGGCTTCATTGAGAGAGAGGTAGCTGCCTTCTTGGACACTCACTAGCTTCTGAGTCATCTGAGAAAGAGAAAGAGAAAGGGTGAGAGAGAGAGAGAGAGAGAGAGAGAGGTAGCAAGTTAAAGAGAAAGAGAGACAGAGAGGTAGGGAGAGAAAGAGAGAGAAATAGAGAGAGAGATAGAAAGACAGACAGAAATGTATTCTTAATCTGTGATGGTATTCATACTTCCATTGAAGCTGAGAAACTGTTCTGCTGCCATACAACCACATGAAGAACAGAAAAAACTGTTATCAAGCGCTGTGCAAGATGAATTTTCACATCACCAAAGGTGCTTTATAAAATCTTCCTCCTCTTTCCCCTCCTTCTTCTTCTTCTTACTATCATTTGTTACCTTTGTCTGTTCATGGAGTCCTCTGAGTACCTGGAGAGGGGCTGTAGTGATACGATAACCTGTCACTTCAGCTTCCATGTCTCTGAACCATTCATTCATCTTGGCTAACGATGTCCTGTAGGACTGCCAATCCCTGGAAAAATAATAAAATGCAATTTAGATTCAAACCAATTACACAAACTCAAGTCAAGTAAAGGCAAGAAATAATATGCTTTGCTGTCAGTCAGTAAGTGGTACATATATATCAATTAAACCAAAGCAATCATGCGAAAGAGTGAACTATGAACCAAGTCTTTATCAAAGAAGCAACATCCTTCATCTCTTGCTCTATCTTCTCTCCATTCCTTCTTCAAGTCTTAGATGTCTGTCTCTTCAAGTTCATCCCCTTATTTTTTCATCTCCCATCCTGTCTCATGCATTGGTGCACCCCCTCTCTACCCTCTTCCCTCCTGTTATCTCATCTCTCATATATCTACAAACCATGTGAATGTGTATCTGGTGCTCTACAGAATCAAAGCAATTAGACAACAAAGTAATTCTGCCGCTAAAGAAGAATGGTAGACTATTTATATGCACCATCCATCTAAAATAAAGCATTCCCACAAATCATCAATTCTGCTTTAGATTATGGCACCAGTTCACTTGAAAGTGTACCAATATCACATAAAAAAAAAAATTGTGTACACCTAGAATGCATAAAATCAATCTAAAATAAGTCTACTCGGCATTCTATAAGCAAATGGATAAGGAGCATGAAGAAAATAAATAATAAAATAAAACTGCGCACAAGGAAACCAAGTCAGACTTGGGTTCCTGCAATCCCACTTTTATACAAACGCATTTTGTTATTCTTTATTGCGTTGAGTAGTCTACTCACAAGTCTCTTTTATGTTAATTGAGAGTGTATTTAAACATGCAGTATCTCTTTATAGAAGTAATGTTAGAAGCTAACATTTTCAATATAATATAGCCACACAGAACCTCTAATATAAAGAATGGAATATGTTTGGTGATGCTTTAAAGCAGTTTATTGTGTTATGTGTGAATAAGGCAACCGGAGATGATGGAATAAGTTGCCGTCTTTTAAAAATGTCAAAGCATATCATTGTGGACTCCTTAACATGTCTTATCAATAAGTCAATTACAACAGGACATGTACCAAAAGGCTTGAAAAAAGCAAGGGTGATTCCAATTTATAAGACTGGTGATATGGCCACCCGGTAATTACAGACCAATTTCGGTATTATCCGTTGTGAGCAAGATTCTAGAGAAAGCTGTGCATTTTCAACTATGTGATTTTCTAAACAAAAATGAAATATTGTATCCTAATCAGTCAGGCTTTCGTCCTCTTCACTCTACTGCAACAGCTCTAATGAAAATTATAAACCAGTGGGCTTTGAATGTAGATAACAATGAGTTAACAGGTGTTGCTTTCATTGATTTGAGGAAAGCATTTGACACTGTCGATCACGATATTCTGTTACATAAATTGACAGCCATTGGATGTTCTGATACTAGTATTCAGTGGTTTGTATCATATCTGTCCAACCGAGAACAGATGGTTTGTTTTAAAGGGGCTACTTGAGTTCCTCAAAAGTTATGATGGGAGTCCCACAAGGTTCGATTCTAGGGCCACTCCTTTTTCTATCTACATAAATAGTTTACCCAAATGTATTCATGATGGCATTGTTGATATGTATGCTGACGACACAACTCTAACAGTCAGAGGGAGTAATGTCACAGAAGTAGAACAAAAGCTAACCAAAGGTATGGAAAACATATTTTCATGGGCAACAACAAACCGTCTAGTTCTTAATGCGGATAAGACAAATGTGATGCTTATTGGATCACGATCAGTTCTTAACGGAGTAAATGATTTTTCTGTCACACTAAACGGCAGCTGTTTGAAAAGAGTAAAAGTGGCAAAATGCCTGGGTGTCATGATTGACGAGGAGTTACGTTGGACGGAACATGTGGAAAAAGTTATTAAAACTGCTCAAAGAAATATAAGTGTAATTAAGCGAGCCAAAAGTTATGTTCCAACAAGATCTCTAAAACTTCTGTATAATGCCATCGTACTTCCTCATTTTGATTATTGTTCCTCGGTGTGGTCTGAGCGATTTCAAAGACAAACGATTAAATTACAAAAGGTTCAAAAACGAGCTGCACGTGTAGTGCTGGGAGAAGGATTTGAAGTATCTTCAAATGATATGTTTAGTCGCTTAGGATGGATGCCTATTCAGACACGTTTCCAGTTTGGACGTGCAGTGATGATGTATAAATCAATGCATGACATGGCACCAACGTACTTAAAACAAGATTTACATCATGTTAGTTCACTACACGATCACAACACAAGACATGCTGTAAGGGATGCATTGTGTGTACCAAAATTTAGGACGGACACTTATAAAAATAGTCCTCTAATTTCTGGAATTAGAGTATGGAACCAACTTAAAAGTTCTGTCAAAATGTCACCTACTTTGAACAGTTTTAAACACGCTCTAAAAGCCCTGTTATCTGTAGAAGACGTGTAAGTGAACTTTTGGGGGTTTCGTGCGAAGCTAACCATTTTTTTCCTATTTGCAAAATTATGAAATTTGGTTGACATGGTTATCGTTATATCAAGTATTCATACATGTAATGTATCCATTTTCAGCTATCTTGTAAACAACCTAAGTGTATTAGTTAAAGAGCAATTGAATGTAAATATGTATATAACAATTTTGGTATCCCGTGCGTTAAGCTATATCAGATTATTAAATGAACGTTTGTAAATTTTTTATTTAATTTGAAAATTCCATTCACCTATTTCTTGTAAATGATCAAGGATGATTCTTGAATGATCAGTTATTTCATGGGGATACCAATTAATGTGTATTTTACCTGTTTATATGCTTGTGTATTTATCTATTTTGTTTTTGATGCTGTTATTTGTTTTATTATTACCAAACAGGGCCTCATGGAAGACCACCAAATTGGTGATATGTGCCACCCTGTATAAATATCAGAAATAAATAAATAAATAAATAAAGGTTACTGGTAAGTTCTCTTTCAATGTTTTGTTTTTAGGTTGCCCTTCTTACCTGATATTGCGGTCAATGATCTCTTTCCTCTGACTTGCCCTACGGATCACGCTTTGCCATTGGTCACTCAGCTGGGCTAGTTTAGTATGGAACTCGTCTGGGTCATCGACCTCCCCATCATGAATCATTCGTTGACCATCGCTGATGATGGAGAACAGGATCTGCTGACGGTTGAAGATGTCGGCCTCAAACAACTGCATTCAAAACAATTAATACAATATCACCTTCAAATCATCTGTTTGGAGCCAGAAGGCATCAACTCATATACTTTACCACAGAGTTACATCCTCCTGGCTCTGAACAGACAAAATATACCATAAACCAATGCCATTATATCACCAAGGGAGACTTAATGAACACCGTGCCTTTTAGACACTAATCAATCAAAATGTAAGATATGACATGAGATTCATCTCATCTACTTCCTGCTCTAACTTCAATAAAAATCTACAGTTTTCTGTTTATTTCAGGATTGAAACAATTAGGTACACACATTCTATGAGAGGCTTGAACCCATACCATATGCATAATCTCCACTCCCTGGGTTTTGTTCCTACCAGGGTTGGTCAAATCTACCAACATTTTATTTGCACCCTACTAGGTCCCATCGATAACTTGGGTTTGGAGAGGCAAATAGAGATTTATGACTTGTTACTTACTTACTTTATCCATACAGTGCTGTGACATGTCCATGAAACCATGACACCTCTACACATCTCAACCATGAAAGATCAAACTCACCTCATAGACCTTCTGTTGTTCCAGCAACTCATCATAGCTGCCAGCAATGTCAACAGCAAGACTGTGCTCTGTGTCTGCAAGGAACTTCATCCAAGATTTACATTTCTGGGCAAAGTTTTGCTGCTGAAGGAGCACTCCCTGAAGGTTGCGGTATTTCTCTGAGAGTCTGGTATACAACTTGTTCCACCAGTCATTTAGTGTTGCTAGATGACCTGAGTTGTGCCTGTCAAGGCTGATACGATAACCCATCTCATTTAGAGCATTCACATGGGGTTGGTTCTCAGTGAAGTCAACAAGTAGCAACTGGAAAGAAAATGAAATCATTAATCAAAATGCACTTTTATCAAATAACTTTCATTCAATTAGCAGCCGATAAGAATTCCTCATTCATATGAAAACCATTACAAAGACAAACTTTTGCATAAGTTAAAGATGATATAAATAATCACTTGCAACAGGGGAAGATTCAGGATTCTCTTGCATATTTTCAGCTATGTTTTTTTAATGTTTTAGTCTACAATTTGGCCAAAAAAGGTTTAAAAACTGCTTTTTTTTCTTTCACTTTCTGTTCTGAGAATATATCAGATTGGACTTTGCTTGGGATATTTGCCCTGGGTCAGCCAATATCAAGACACTTATCAAACATTAATTCTGTTCTATTGAGAAAGTATGATTGACATATTCTTTACCTTCAGTCTGTCCATCCTGTCCTTGATTGTATGTTCGTCTGATGATCTATTAGGTTCTTCTATGTTGAGGGTGTCCTTTACTTCTTCTAGCCAATCAAGCAATGACTTGGTCTTCTCTCGGAACTGTTTCTGACTTTGGATGTCTATTTCCTCTGTCTTGATATGTCTTTGTAGTGACTGCTGTAAGGTGTCTAAACGCTGGGGATACAAACCACATACAAACATTATAATAAGATGCTCTGACATTTACTCCCGTGACAATTGCTCTGGGCTGTATTTCATGGTTTAAAGCCTAGGTTTAGGTTTAGGCATAGAGTATGGTCCAGTAATCCAGTTAGTGTAGTAAGGATTCAGTTAGTGTAGGAAATTGACCACAGAGCATCTGTCTTCAACCTATAATAGACATAATATCTAAAATGTGTAATTCACTGCCACTGTGAATACTGCCCCTTGAGGCATAGTTATGTTCAACAATGTTGTACTATGTTCATCCCTTATGGCACTGCAGTTTATGTAGGTAATCTAGTAAAATGTAAGAAAATTAATTTTATTTTAAAATCCTATCATATCATATTCTATCCTATCTACTCCTGAAAATATCAGGAGTAGATTAAGGCAAATTTTGACCTGCAGTTGAAACTGCATTTACAGTACTGACCCGATTCAAGGCATTGTGCTTGCATTGTGCATTGCAAGGAAATACAGAGTGAGCCTGTTCCACTTTACAGACAACTTAATGTCATTTAATTGAAATGCACTTGATAGGTCTTCCAATACAAAAATACAGGAAAATAAAAGCTCACTTCCGACAATTAAGGCAAGGTGACATCAAATCTTTTTCTTGAATTTACATTTTAGGCCTTATTAACAAACAAAATGGGCTTTTAATGGTTTTAGGGACTTCAGATTACTGTTGATTTCATGACACATGAACCATACATAAAAGTAACTGACCTGTTGTAGTACTTTGGTCCTTGAAGTGATGTTACTAGATGTACTTGAGTCCATATATCTGATGAGTTGACTGACTAGAGATCCTAGGCCAGCTGCTACAGGGTAATCATCAACATCAACAAGGATCTCCTGTAAAAAGAAAAAAAAGACAAAGCCTATCTTAGCACAAGCATTCACAATTTTGTTACCAGTCTGTTCATAATGCTCATAATAACGATGCCTTTTGCTAGCTAGGGAACCAGGGATCATGATTACATGTGTCCCATGACAACATCATTAATCTAACTATCCTAATACTGTCCTGAAGCAAGTTGCACATGCAACCTCCACATATGATACTAAGAACCAATTAGAAAATATAGATGAATAGGGGTTAAAGCCCCTCTAAAATGTTGGGAGCCCTAAATTTGCTTTAAAAATTGATGGCAAAATATCACTTAAATTGTGTAATGATGTAAAAGAGGATGTCATTTAACACTGAATTCAGCAAGGATTTTCCAAAAAAATGTGTTTGAAGACTAGGGCTGTGCATAACCGTGTAATGAGGTACTCGAGTACACTCCTAGGCTTACAGGCAAGTATTCAAATACTCGGACGCCATGTTTAAAAAAAAAAATTTTGAATTTTTTGAATTTTTAAAATTTTTTAGATTTTTAGATTTTTTGATTTGATTTGATTTTTTTTGCCAACACCATACTACCAACAGTACAAAGGTTCGTCTCTGAAAACCCACGCGATTTTACTTCAAGTTGCTGTTGAAAGCGCCTATTTGTGCTTTTGAATTTTTGACAAATAATTGAAACAATGTTATTTTTCAAACTAAAGATGACAGACAAATATTCCTCCGAGTCCAAACAGAAATCGGAGATTTGGTCCCAGTTTCTGAGTGGTGAGTTGACAGTGACACCCTGTGTATGATTGAGCTGGGAAACATTTTTACCCATGCCGGTGCTCTTCTGGCACGGGTGACCGTCGGCCTGGACAGTGCCAGGTGATCGGGGAAAAAAAAAAAAATGGCGACCGAGTATTCGAGTACGAGAAATAGTACTCGAGTAGTTGTCAACAGTGCGAGTACTCGTCGCAGCCTTATTGAAGACAAATATTGATGAAAGAATACAAAACTTGGGTTTTGTGTTGTACACAGAAAACCTAAATTTTGTATTCTTTCATCAATATTCATCTTCAAACACATTTATTCTGAAAATCCTTGCAGAAGTCAGTGTTAAAGGGCGGGTTCAAAGAAAATCACAAATATGGCAAATAACATATTACTAGAAACTGGTAAGCTAATAGATGGCCATCGTACAAGTTGTAGGTCAACTTCAAATCGGATGATTTATAAAAATACAAATAAAACCACCTCCATAGCATCTGGGATATGCAAGAGATTCGCCAGAAAAATAACGATGTTTTAATGCCGTCACAATATGAACCAGTCCTGCCCAAGCAGACGACATCCCATAAAGAATGAACATAATTGCAATGCTATTATTTCTCAAATTATAATGAGTTTAGTGTATATAAATGTGATGGAATTTTACACCATTCAAAAGGGATATGATCCGATTCTAATAACTAAATTCTTTTGTTTGTAAATACACAGGATAGGGGTTATGAACAATCAAAGAAACCACACTTTCAAATTTAAAACCACCTGGAATGAAAGCATGGACGCATTTGTTCCCTCTTGAAACGCCGAACATACCGCGGTGTATGCAGCTGAAAATACAATGGCGTCTTATTTTGTTTACAAGCGACGGATTCCTTTATTTTTATCGCTGCATTTTTCATCAAAATAATACCATGCAGAGGGTTTAGAGTGAGGCAATAGATTAAACATTTAGTGTGACGGTAGTGAAGTAAGAGAAATAACTGAAGAGAAGACGACGAAACAGGCACTGAAAATGTGTGAGATGTCATGGGACATCGTCTGCTTGTGCAAATCATGTTCAACATGTGACGCCACACATCTCAGCAGCGATCGGAGAGCATTTCAGGTGCTATGTCGGGGCTGTATTTAAGAGTTTTGTAATTCATAACAATCATTACTTCGAATGTTTCTGAGCATGGAATTTTGATAACCTTGTCAAATCAAAGTGTTACCTTTGCAATAATGACAATAAAGTGAGTTTTTAAAATCAATGAACCTGATCTTTAAATGACATCCTCTTTTTTGGGCTCCTCTTTTTTGGGCTCCCAACACTTTAGAGAGGCTTTAAAGAGACTAACATACCTGACATTTTTTACATCTATCAATCCTTTCCTGCTCCATCTCTTCCTCTGTTGCTCCTTCTTCTTTCTCCATACCAGCCAATACCTTCTCATCTTCTCTGGATCCTTGCATACACAACTTGCTCAATGTCTCCTTGTCTTCAAGGAACTGCTCGTTCTCACTGTGTTTGTCTTCAAACTGTTGCCATAGCAACATAGCCTTCTCAAATAAATTGATGTTGGATCTGAGCTCATCTTCTGCTTTGCTCCACCTATTAGCAACCAATGAAAAATCATGAAGTTATTATAACATCCCATAAGTCTAGTTAAAAGTATTCCCCCCAAAAACATTTAATTACATAAATTCTGGGTAAATTGTGTGAATGAAATATCCCTACCATGTCTAATACATATATTTCTTTGAATCCACATCATAATTAATATCCTTACTACTGCAGCTTGGCAACTGTGAATGGAATTGGTGTAATAAGCACAGAGAGTGATTCAATATCATATGATTGTAAGCATTAAGTAAGAAAAACAATTTAGTTGCATATATAGCATTCGTGGAGGTGCTGTGGTCTAGTGGATAAGTTATCGGACTGTGAATCACAGGTTGTGGGGTTCGACTCCCTGCCAAAGCCCTAACATCCTTTGGCAAGGTGATGTACATTTGCCACACTCGACCCAAGTGAGGTAAACAGGTACTTGGCTGGAATTAATTCCTCAAACGCTAGAGCGCCATAACGGCAGCCTTGCTAAAGCTGTGGTAATAATTGTGGAGTACCAGGAGTGTCAAGTCTGATAGACATGAGTGCTATACAAGAACCCACAATCATTATAATTATTATAATCAACTGCACAAGGCAAAATTGTCACAGAGAAAGGTACCTGGATGAAAGGTTCTGGATTGTTTTGTCGAGGTCTTCACTGATTTCTGGAATGCATGTCTTCTGTAACCGGTCACCTAGCTTACATAGAGTGTTGAGCTGACCGATGCTGGATTTCAACTCAGCTTGTACTTCCTATAAAATTAAAAGAAATTAAAACGATTTTATTGAAGAGCTTTTGCTAAAACATTGTGCTTAAAAACACAACTCTGAACTGTTATGCAGACATTGTGAACATTCAAATGTACCTAAACAATACTCATCAATTCTATACAGTGATGTATATTATATTTACATATTATTTTGAGATGAGACATGGCTGTGTTCTACAAGATGTACAAATGTGTCTAGTACCAATTTTCCTTTCATTTCATCCAAAACTGAAAATGTCTTGAGATGAATGCTGTTTAGTTCTTTCTACCACCATGATAAAATGACCACATAGCAAGTTTGTTAATAATTTGTTATGTAACCAGAGAGAGGAAAGGTTAGTCAAGGTCTAAGTCTGAGCGGAACTGCCATACTGTTCAATCACTGTAATGTTGATTTGAAGAACTGTATATTCATTAACACATCTTAAATTCTCTTCAAATGAGTCGATGTTGAGCTTCAAAGAATTCATCTGGCTAAATTAATAAGCACTCCTGATGTGATAATGCTGCAACATATTATTTGTTGTTGTTGCAAAAACAGCAATATTGATGTGTTGTTGTGGAAAGGAAAAAACTCTTTCATAAAGCAAGACCTCATCTGGTGATGAATAATATTTGATGAACCACATCTATTGAATAATTTACATGTATATCATTAGTATCAAGAGGATGCAAGCAACAACAAAAAAGTTAACAAAATCTTATAGAAACAGACACATAATGCAGGGACAGCAAAACTAATAAAGTTGTAGAGGATCACAGCAAACTAAATAATGCACAATCTTTATTTTCCAAATAAATAAGTCAATTTTTGAGTAAGAATCAACATTTTTCATTAGTATGCAATGCCACACTGCATTATACTTCTCATTAATGTGAATGGGCCTACTCAAAAGCAATTTTTTAGCTGCAACTGTAAGTGTAAGTAAAATGGAAAAGTCACAATTCATTATATAATTAAAACATCACATCAAATTTACACACAAATCTCTCATACAAGTTAACCACATTTTATCATATTTTTATTATCAAAAAGAAAATATATCAAACGGGACAATTTCAATCCTATCTAATTTGGGCTCTTAGAGAATTACACACTTCAAATAAGATTGACAGAGAAAGGAAAATTAAAAGTCTTCGCTATAGAAATGGAGCCGAGGTTAGTAATGATGCATATTCTGAAAGTAAAAGAAGGAATGACAGAAGGGCCTTAACTCGATGTAACAGCATACGAGTTAAGGCCCTTCTGGCTCTCAGCAGATGAAATATTTAGAAAGAGGACTGCATACAAATGAGATGAGAAGGTCACCTTTAATGATAATAATTCCTGTCATGGTCCATGAATGGGAAGGGGTGCAACAAGGTTTACACAATAAAACACAGAAAGCAAAATAATATAAATCTAGCAATACATTAGAGTTGATCACAAATTTCATGCTGCAAAGCTGGACACATGCACAGCTATGCAGTTATGTCCACCAATGGTTTAAATTAAATGGCTCTAATCTGAACTTAAGCATTAGTATATAATTGATAAAATTGTTCAATATACAATGTTAACATTTGACTATAACACATCTAACATACAATCTTAAAATAAATGAAACAACACTTGCATTGTTTTGGGTTCTATTTCTGTACAGCTATTCCTTATTATCAGTAAGTAATATCTATGAAAAATACAGGTACTTCAAATGTAATGTATTAAGTCACACATCACAGGTAGCATTCCCAAACTAACTAGACAATTATTGAAATAATAAATAACATTCAACTTATTTAGTATATATAATATGATAATTAATATTCTTGTAAACAAGACAAATGCGACTGCATCTCCTATATGCCTACGCCCTAAAATCAGTATAGGAAAAGGATGATATTATTCATGACATATCACAATGAAAAAAAGAGCCTATAAAAGACTTTACCCTGAGTTTAGTAGTCTGGACCTGCAGTGATTCCACTGTGCCCATGACGACATTCCCCCTGCTGAGGGCATATTCTGCCTTGCCAAGCGCTTGCTGGACAACAGTCAGTGTTTCTCGGTAGAGTGACCATTGCTCTAGGGCAGTAACCTGGTCAGCCTTTAGGTGCTTGACCAGACGTTGAAGGGCAGACTGGCGATTAACCAATGGCTGGAGAGTTTGCTTGATGGACTCCTGGTCTGAGGTAAGTGAATGGGCAGTGGCCTTGAGTTGATGAAGGTCACTGGATTTGCTCTTGATGTGCTCCTCAATTGCCTGTAATTTCAGTAAGTGACAAAACTATTTACAATTAGGCACGATATTCACTTCCAGAAAAAGAGGAAAACATTAAAAGGAGATGCAGGGAGGCTGGCCAACTCAAACTTCACTATGATACATTGGAAGCATTATCATCAATTTCATCATCACCACCGTCAACATTACCATCATCATCACTGTCATCATCGTCATTATCAACTGCTGCTGCTGCTGCTGCTGCTGCTGCTACTACTACTACTACTACTACTACGACAGGTCAACAGGTTCAAGTATGTATACTGACCTGACAGATACGGAGTGCCTCCTTGACGCTAGCCTCTCGACCAATGGGCCCATCAAAGAGTTTGACCTTATCCTCCTGTTCCTTCAGAGTATTATCGGAATCAGAGACCTGTTTACTGAAGGACTTCCAGCGCTGAAGGAGGAGTTCCAGAGCTTTTGTCTCTTCTCCAACTCTCCCATTTAACGCCTGTAATATTAACATCAATACACTGCCTTTTAGCATGGTTTTAGACTAAATGGAATGATCCTCTACACAGGTGTTTTGTACACTTTTCTGTTTATTCATATATATATATATATATATTTATATATATATATATATATATATATATATCAGTATTAATTTTCATACTCTGGATTGCCAATTAATAGACTTATACTATGATTATATCTTGTTTATGATCGAGTTGTATCTTCCTTCGACTTATTTTTTCATTAATGATATGACTTGCTCCTGCATAATACAGAGTACTGCAGTTATACAACAATCAATCAAACATTCAAAATCAACTTGAAAAGTGACAAGGCTTTCAGGTCAGAAGATAGAACCAGAACAATATATTTCTTTAAGAGGAATCAATCAGTTGTAAAAGTGAAATCCATACTTGGTGACTGCTACAATTTTTTTCTCCAAACTGTGCAAACTTCCCTATGAGGATAAAACATTATTATACAGCACACACTGTAATAGTGTGATATGTGGGGTTGTTGAGGATGAGGTAAAGACGGGAAAACAAATTAATATTTAAATAAGGAACTGATCACTTTACCTGCCACCTCTGATTCATGGTACCAAGTTTTTCAGCAAAGTCTGTCCTGTCTCCTCTCCGACTTTCAATGTCTTGGCTCATTTGAAGAATGGACTGGTTGACAAACTCCACCGTTAGCAGATGACATGACAAGTCTACCTTATAACCCTGTGGAAGATACCAAATCAAGAGATTAAAGGAGAAAGTTTGAGCAATATAATAGACTACACCGGTTAAAGCATTTTTTTCTGGTACTGGTAGGACTAAAAAAGCAGACAAATTTTGAAAATTTGAATGCTTTTAAAACACAAGGTATGGATCAAAATGAAAATTATATTTGCTGTATGTTCTACAAGATTTGCAGGAATTAGAATCCATGACATACATGTAGGGGTCACATACCTCATATACTTGTAGGGCATCTTCCACATCATCACCGCTTGTGTATACTTTATGGTTGTATGATTCTAAAGCTGACTCCAGGCTATCCATCCATAGCATTAATTCATGCAATGCTTGTCTTGAGGGAAGCAGCTCCATCTAAAACAACGACATGAAACCACACTTAAAAATCAGGTGTGAAAGAAGTACTGTAAAACCACAAGCTTTCACAAATTTGTGAGTGGTCCATATTCCTAAATTTTCTTGCCCCCAAATACTTGGATCTCAAGTATTAACATTACACTGAAAATTAGAAATTGCTCAAAGTTTCCTGCTGTGAATATGGCTGTTATTTAAAATTCACAAAAAGTATTTGGGTTTTACACAGGTTCCTCACCTCAACCATTTGGATTCAGCAAGCAACAAAACTGATCATCTCTATAAATATCTTTCTTTCAACAAAAAACTTACTTAATCATAAGGCATTGCAATCAATTGATACAACTTATTAGAATGAATTCACCTAGTGATATCTATGTTTTTGAAAAGCCAGAAACAGTTCAATTTTCAAGATAATTTGAAAATGATAAAATAGAATTCCAATGTGTGAATAAAGCCCTTGGTAATGACAGGGTTGCAACATAAACACAAAACATATCAACGCAAAGCGTAGCATTCCCTCGCAGGGTATAAATGGCCTATGTACGTCAGAACAAGTTACCTCCATGAGACTATACTATTATATTACTAGGCAAGGAAGTTAACCACATTTTTCGCATATATAATTAGTTATTTTCGCATATTTAATGAGCTATGACCTTTCACCTTTGACCTACATACTCCGAAATCAAACTTGGGCTGTATTTTGATATCATGTACTTTCATATCAAATTTCATTAAAATCCGTCAAACATTACTAAAGTTAATGCTAAATATATTACTCATTGCGGATGTAGTATTGAAAATAATATCGCTAGTGATATTCGTTTGTCTCGCAATGTGGTCAATAAGGGATCTAAAAGATCACGACGTTTTGTGCGCCGCTGCAACACTTCGTCAGGTGATAAAAACTAATGTAAGCAAGCGTGTTTTATACTCTACGGAAGGACCGGCGGTCAATTAATTCAATCGATAATTGGAACAATAACGCTTAAGGCCTATCGGCCAGCACCGGTCGATTCCAATCAGCAGACGGGCCGATCCAGCGGCCCGTTGATTGGTTGAGCTCGCTACTGTTTCCGCCTAGCAGGCGAGCCGAACCAGCGGCCTGCTGATTGGTCGAGCACCGTGTGCGTCGGCCAATAGGCATTGAGCGTTACTCAAGGCCTACACGGACGGCAGCGTTACTATATCCCCTCCGACTTCGTTGGCAAGGGGATAATAAAGAGGAGCTTGTCTGATCGTTCGTTCGTTCGTGTCTCCTTAGATCAAGATTAATGTATCTTGATCTTCGGAGTAGGTGCTACAACCGGCCGTGTCAGACACGTTGCCCCAGGGTGCGAGATAGGACTCTTGTAGCGTGCCCCCTCTTAACACAATTATACAATGTCTCATGAGAGATGTAAACTTGAGATTGATGTTAGTCTTCATGGAGATGAGGCAGTCAGAAACCAACCTGAGATTGGTGTAAGTCTTCCTGGAGCTGAGGTAGTTCATTTTGAATATCTGTCCAATGAGACTCGATGCTTGATAGCTTCTCCCTGATAGGAGGGGTGTTCAGCTGCTTCAACTTCAACAAATGGTTGCCATGGTTACATGTTGATACCTTTTGGGGTGTGTGACTTTCTATGTCTTTTTGCAGTTTCTGGAAATTGGAAATAATGTACATGATTATACTTCCCAGAAATACTACACAAGTAATATTCATGTTACAATGTTATACTTGCTTTAGCTGAGCAATTAATCATATACGATCAACATAAACCATCACTATTCACTATCATCTTTGCCATAAGCAAAGTACCACAATCATTTAGATGTACTTTAGAAATTTCTTGAATGTCACCTCAGATACTGATGAACTCCCAAACAACACCAAATACATACCTTTAGCCCACATGGACTTTCCATCATTTTACATACTTTACCGGTAAGTTACTTTTTGTTATATCAACAACTCTTTATCCAAATATACTTTTTTTCTTCATTAACGTGTACATGTAGAACGTGCATGAAGTAGCAGGATTGACATGCTGTGCAGAATAATATATCATGCATCCTTGTTTCACACCTGCTGAGTCTATACAATGTCAAATGAATGAGAGATTGAGTGTTATTCTTACAGAGAATTCTTCCAGTTGCTCTGAGATAGGTTTTTGAGTGTGATCCTTATCCTTCAATGTAGCCATGTGATCGGTAACACGTCTCAGCCATGGTATGAGCTCTACGGACTCCTGTTCAAACATTCTCCATTCCTCTAAGAGAGCGGTCCAGGAGGATAGGTCATGCCTGACCCGCTGGTTGACTGATGACCACTGGTCACGAAGTGAAGCAAGTTTCTTCTCTAGTTGTGGTGATGTGAGGTTTTGAAGTAGAGCCTGGGTGCTGGAGTCTACCTGATGTAGTGATGATTGTTTGCCCTCAAGTAGTCCTTTCATTGCCTGATGGTAAAAAGAATATAACTTTGGTCAAAGCTTGTTCACAATCACTTTGTGAGAAAAATAATGAAGAAAAGCACAAATCTGCCAGAGAACAGTACATTAAGACATGGTGCTCTATTCTAGCAGAATTGAGGTTAGAACTTAGACTTAGAACTGTAGAGGGCGATACTATTATTGCGATGGTTCTGTCCATGAATATGTCTGTGAAATAGAGTTTTGTATGGTGCAGTGAAAGGTTATACTTTGTTGCTGGGCGATTAATTTTTTTCTGCTGCCTCCAAATTCAGTGTAAGTGTCACTTATTTATCTCCTCCCAGTAATTTATTCAATCTGATAGAAAGAATAAGTGAGTAATCCACATTGCACAATAGATTTTTGTGAGAAACCCACTGAAGGATTTATGAGAACATGGACTGGGTTCGAGAGAGACTGCTTGTCAGAGTGCTACCGAGGAAGAGCCCAGTTAAATGACAGTATTTTCTAGTCAGGTTGAGTTCACATCCTTGATGGATTTCCTGGCAATGCATGTAGCTTTTCTCCAAAGTAAGCAATTTGAAATTATTCATACATTTTTATGCTTCACTAATATATTTGGTCTTATGTCAAAAAAGAATTTTGCTATTTTTGTTTTTGCTTCTAAATGGAATGATATCTGAAGAGCAGTGAACACATTTGATCAGTTTATTTAGGACTCATGTGACAGAAATAAAGGCTCGTTCAGATATGCAGTGGTAAACCGCCGCAAAAAAACAACCTGATGCACTTTTCTGTTACGTGTAAATGAATGGCAAGTGCAAACGTCCCACAGGTTTTTACTCACTGTGCTGTGTTTTAAGATACAGAAATATGAAGCTACAATTGATGTCTTTAGTAGTGTGACCATCTGTCAATGATAGATATATAATGTGGATATTGTTTGACATTAAGCACCACTTATCAATCCACTTCTGATCACAAGGCTCAAAATTTGTTTTTAAACTTCATAATTTCATGATACAGCTTTTAATTTCTCATCCTCAGTCAAACCAACAAGACCAACATCATACTGACAACAGACCAAACAAAAATTACCCCAAAATACATGAAGTGATGACTTTGATTCTGGGTTGGTTTGGAGTCGGTTTGGCGGTGTGACTGTATGGGATATGAAACTGTGTGTATGTTTTCTTGCAATATGAAACATTACCTGATATTTATGAATGGCTTTCTGTACATTGTCCTGCGTCGCATCATTGATCCCACTAGGTATCTGAGCCTCGACGTGACCCAGCCAGTTACTCAGCTCCCTTAGACTGCCCTGTAGGTCACGCCAATCACTGACCAATGCCTCTAA
Organism: Mesocentrotus franciscanus; assembly: GCA_037976565.1. NCBI lineage: Eukaryota > Metazoa > Echinodermata > Echinoidea > Camarodonta > Strongylocentrotidae > Mesocentrotus > Mesocentrotus franciscanus. The sequence continues at coordinate 38,685,889 of CP137669.1, read as the reverse complement.
GGTCTGGCCTCGCTCTGTGGCCTGGGCCATGATGGCTTGGCTACGGTGGTCAAGCTCTGACCGCTGGGCATGGAAGAGTTGCTGAGTGAATGGGTCAGCTTTCTGGGCAATGGATTCTATGAGGATGTGATGGGTGTCCAGGTCACTGAAGAACTCCTACATCAATGTATCAATCAATCAACCAATCAATCAAGCAAGCAGTATTTGGGCAAGATAATTTTTCTACAACATTCAGTCATCTTGATAATGCTAAGTAAACCAAAGTAACATTAACATCAAGTATCATATGTCTATCATTCTCCCATTACAAGATCAAGGGATGTTAATGGATCATATTCAATATCAAGGAGGCTAATAATTATTTCAATGTTTTAGACTTTATGCTGAAAATCAAGTCTATATCCCAAACATATATCCCAATAATCTTTAATGGACTATCTCTACTCAAACAGATATCATATATCATGCATAGTGAAGGAAGTGGTTCATTCTACTAACTGTGTCCCATATGACATCAACTCACTGACCATGTATTCAATCTAAACAAATGAAAAATCTCTGAATATCACCATTGACTACATGGTCAAATTTCATAAAAAACAAACACAACAGTTATCATCAAATCAGTCTATAAACTAGGAAATGAATGCAAATGTCCAGTATGACATAGCGGGGGCATTCAATAAGTTCATAGCCCTACTATGAAGGAGCAGGTATTCGGTGACATAATTACATCTATGTCTTATGAATATTCAATCTTTCCGATTAGAGGTAACATGATTCAAGTTCAGCAGCATCCCACCTAGGAATAAGAGCAGCCTTTCAAATCGGAGTATGAAGAGTACTTATGATATGATGAGAATGATATTGGAACATACCTTGTGCTTCTGGAGTTGAAGATGAAGATCATCTACATCTGTAGCTGATATGGTTTTGTTCTGTAGCTTCTTCTCTGCTGTCTCTAGGAACTCCATGTAATCTTTCAGGATCTTGTGGTATTGTTCCTAGTTATCAATGCAGTTATAAAAGACATGCATATATTCATCCATAACTGTTTATATTTTAGATATAGCTCTTCTTGAATGGGACAAGTCACCTGGGAAAATGATTTGTGTACAGCTAGTATGTTTTTGTATATTATCATTTTTTTCCAGTTTTTAATTTTTCCTATGTGTAATGTTGATTTTTGTCACAACAATAGTTGTATATCGATTTTTTTTTTACTGTTACCATGACTGAGGTCCACTTTCATTCTATTTCGTGTATCACTTTCTATCTATTCAGGGATAAATATAAAACAGATTTTGTATTTCTCTCTGATTCTTGTCATCCTGACTAATAATTTCAAAAAAATTGTAATAAAATGTTAATAATTTTAATAAAATAAAATAAATATCAACCCTAAAAGACTTTCTGGCTGGTATTAAACATTTGATGGGTGAACGGTTGGATAAAATATGGGAAAACATTAAACACACTAAAGAGAACTCTAATTTGACTCGGGTTTGTGTGCTTGCGAACGTGAAAGAGTGCACTGCGTAGTCAAATCACAAGCCATTTTTACCTTCATTTTAATAGAGAGTATTCAAAAATTATAATTTCTCTTTGTAATGATAATACTGTAAGCACTTTGGTCAGTTAATGTTAAAGCACTATATCAGAAACTGGTATTACCCTTCTCCTCCTCCTCCTTCTCCTTCTTCTTATCATTATTATTATTGTTGCGTGTATATATGCATTTTCCGATTGTCTCAGTCAGACAATATGAAATGTTCTTTTCATGGGAAATGTTTCAGTGCTTTCTTCAAAGATGTTTTGCCTTACATACCATCCTAGACTCAGTTTAGTTCAACTCTTTTCACATGGAGCGAATAGATGATATTTATGGTCTACTTCTCTTCTCTCACCTGTAATATCTTGGCAGTGTTAAGTTGATTGCGTCTGTTGCCTAGCAACCTCTGAAGCTCCTCCCAGCTGATCTGTAAGGTCACGATGTCATGTGCTATACCAGGGAGATGAGGATCTAGGGCTAGAAGATCTTCCCCTTTCTGGACCAGGTCCCTGTATTTCATCTCACACCTACTAGCCTCACCTTCTAAGACCTGTCATAAGCAAATAAAATCGTACTTAAACTTACAAAGGAACAATAAAAACTTTCAAGAATTCAACCTTAGGTAATTTCATGACCATGTCCATCATCTTTTCAAGTATGCAAACATTAATATGTTACATGTATCGTCTGTTAGGAACCAGAAGCTGTTAACTCTGTGTTGAAATATATGAGTTAATGCCCTTCTGGCTCTGAGCACATTATATAATCCAAACACAATTTCTACAGGCAATCTAATAGGGTATTGAAATTGCCCTTGAGACCATTTCTTGAAAATCTTTGCAATCAAATTTAGAATGAATACGTGGAAGGATGGTCAGACTGATCTAGAATGAATACGTGGAAAGATGGTCAGACTGATCTATCATTTAGAATGAATACGTGGAAAGATGGCCAGACTGATCTATAATTTGAATTAATTTCTCATGTAATTTCTTAAGTTTTTATTACACTTGACTGCTAAGAAAGAGTACATGACTACAGTTAAGAAACGAGAGGACCTCCAATCTGTAACTCCTATCCAAGAGACTGGTAAATTGAGGATTAATGCCTTACTAAAGGTCCCTTACATATTGACTGGGTTTTGAACCCTAAACCTCCTCATTACAGGACCATTGACTGTTATGTCCACTGAGCCATCACAATTTTCATGCAGAGAGTTTATTTACCTCAAGTTTATTCATCCATCTTAACTTATCCTACCCATAAATAATAAAAATGTAACTTTCAAGACCTCAAATTTGTCTAGTCTAAAAAATTGTTTACGTTTTACAAAATGGCATGTTTTCATGCAGTATTCATGATCACATATGAATAGCATATGTATGCACTACAATGTTGTCTATGTTACTTTGAGATCTGCAAAGATATGAAATTCTACCTATAATGCAAGAGATCTATAATTGCCTTTTAACTACCTCACTACAGTTACACAACCAGAAACAAAACTTGTGTGATTATTGGTGCAGACGAGTAGAGCACCTAAATAAAGAAAGGAACCAACAATAACAGGAACAAACCAGACAGCCCTTAGCAATGCCATCGCCCATTTTTTCCTTTCAAACTGATTCAATATAGTAAACAACACAGGGAAAGCAAAAAATAAAGCCCAAAAGCAAACACAAATTATAAATAAAAATACAATGAACAACCCACATGCATGAAGCAGCAGGATAATGGTGGAATTGTAAAAGAACTAGGACAATTTTAGGAAAATGTTGAATACCAGTAACTAGTACATAAACATTTTTTTAAACAGAAAAATAGAAATGATATGAGAGAGAGAGAGAAATAGAGAGAGAAATAGAGAAAGAGAGAGAGAGAGAGAGAGAGAGAGAGAGGGAGAGAGGGAAGGAGAGAGAGGGAGAGAGAGAGAGAGGAGAGAGGGAGAGAGGGATAGAGGGAGGGAGAGAAAGGGAGAGAGAGGGGGAGAGAGAGAGAGATAGAGAGAAATAGGGAGGGAGGGAGGGAGAGAGAGAAAGAGTGTGAAACAGATCAAGTGAAATGAAGAGAGGCGGCATGTAGACTTTCTATTGACATAGATACATGAAAACTCTTCATAGGGAGACATGAAGACATGCAGGAAGCAAAAGAAGAGTGTAGAAGATCTTTGGGTATTAGTGATAAGCAGGGAATAGCAAGCTGCCTGCTATATACCAGGATTAGAATTGATGACATACATCAATTTGTCTTTTGCTATATTGTGATAGTCTACATCATGACAGGTCCCAGCAACACAGAGTTTCTTCATTTTTTTCCATAAATCCATAATTCATAAACAAGATTAGTTCTAACTAAAATTCAATCCACATTGTACAGACAGCACTGCAGTGTTGATAGCTGCAGTTCCAATATAGGCACTGACAGCCCATAATTCTATTTTGTTGGACAAAACAAGCTATTTCTAGCAGGTACAAAGAAATCACTGAAATACGTGTATGGCCACTTCCAATGCTAGCCTAACCTTAACCCGTTCCTTCCGGGAACCTGGTATACCAGGTTCCCGTGGAGCGCACTCACAGACGGGAACCTGGTATACCAGGTTCCCATTATAGGCAGGTAAATGACGTCTTTACAAGCCTAAAATTGCCTTTCCCTGCCACTAATTCACTAAACTAGTTGGTTTGAGGGTACTTCCAAAGTATATACTATCATTACCCATTGCTCCTGTTTTGTGTACTTTCATATTATTCACTATAATTGTACTTTTTCATAAACATGTCAAGTTTTCCCTCACAAGAAATTGGTATAGCAGGGTATACAGTTCCGCGGTGTCTGTCCCATAGATATTGACTTTCGCTGAGACCTTTCCATACACAAATACTGATGCTGCTGGTACTTTATTGGGAGCAGCGTAATCCGCGCTCGCCATGTAGAAGCTTATGACGGCACGCACCCTAATACCTTACCTCCGCTCTTCTATTGTTGGAGTTTATAACCATGACAACGAACTTGACCCTCGGCCACGTTCATTGTTCCTCTTACGTAACTCTTACGTAACTGTAGGTGGGCCTAAGACATAACTCTTTTCTATTCTATATAGGTCAAAATTTGCCAATCCTTAGGAACCATTACGTTTCCCCTGTCATATTCCGCTCTAGAATCCTATTTTCTGTTTTTATTTCTTGTGTCCTATTTATATTTTTTCTTGTCTCCGTCTTCAAGTTTTTTTCTACTTGTGTAGGGAATTTATGCTATTTTTTTTAATAAATAAAAGAGAAAGTCTTTCTCTTATAATGTTGTCCACCTTCTTTTAGATAACCCTTTTGTGCTAAAGTATATAATGTCCGATGTATATTATTTCTGTCAATAACATATAATGAACGTATTATTTTATTTTGATGCAACAGAGATTTACAAACAAAATCAAAACTTTTACTTTCTATAATTTGTGTACAGTAACATTCTTCTCATTTCGACATTATCAGCCGCTCATTCTCTATTTTCGTCCCCTATAATAAATATAAGGTATAATGTGTACATCATTAGGGATATGTTATAATAATTTATCTCAAGGAAGAGATGATGCCGGCATACAAGCAAATGGCGGAATATAAAACAACATGAAAGATGAAGATGCAAAACGACATTGACAGAAAGACAGAGATAGAAAGACAGACATACAGACAGACAGAGAGTGGGAGAGAGGGAGAGAGAGAGAGAGAGAGAGAGGGGGCGGGAGATATAGAAAGTTGGACGTAGTCTTTACTGTATTTATTATTATGATAATTGTCTCTCCAATCACCCCCCAGCTCCGATGTTTTTTCTTTAGTTACTTTCTTTTTTGTTTGTTTATATCTGTCCGACGTAAATAAGTACCGTCAATATAGCATAATAAACTTTTTTTCTTCATATCATTTTGATGCAACAGAGATTTACATTCAAAAGTTTTACTGTTTATAATTATTGTACAGTAATATTCTTCTCATTTTGAAATCATCAGGCGCTCGTTCTGTGTTTTCCTTCTCCATATCGAGGTTATGGTATGATAATTTATCTCAAGATCGAAATAAATACTTTCAGAATAAAAGCAAATAGCGGAACGGAAAACAGTACCAAAGATGAAGATGGAAAATGGCGCTGAGAAAGCGAGTAAGAAAGAGAGAGAGAGAAAGAGACATACAGAGAGAGAAACAATCATTTATCATGTCATCTTTTCGTCTGTGACATTTTACTAAATCATTTTTAATTATTCCTTTATCTTTCCATGACTGTTATATATTTTGAATGAATATTTCAGATAGGGTCAAATTTGGTTTTAGGTTATAATTATGAACAGCTCTTTTATTTAGGAGTACGTCGAAACGCGATCTCATTAAAAATCGCGGAACAGAAAACACTATGAGAGATGAAGATAGAAAAAGAGAGAGAGAGAGAGAGAGAGAGAATGTTGGACGTATTGTTATTTATTATTATGCTATTTGTCTCTCCGATCAACCTCAACTCACCCGCTCTGGATTACTTTTTACTTTCTTTTTTCATCATGATTTACATTCAACAATTTTACTTTTTATAATTATTGTACAGTAATATTCTTCTCATTTCGATATCATCAGGCGCTCGTTCTGTGTTTTTCTTCTTCATATCGAGGTTACTGATAAAGTTTATCTCAAGATCGAAAGGAATACTTTCGGAATAAAAGCAATTAGCGGAACGGAAAACAATACCAGAGATGAAGATGGAAAATGGCGCTGAGAAAGCGAGTAAGAAAAAGATAGAAATACACAGAGAGAAAAGGAGAGAGAAAGAGAGAGAGAAAAAAAAGATAGGGAGAAAGAGAGAGAGAGAGAGACAAAGAAAGAGACAGATAGAGAGAGAAAAACAATCATTTGTTATGTCATCTTTTCGTCTGTGACATTTTACTAAATCACATTTGTATTATTCCTTTATCTCTCCATGATTGTTATATATTTGAATGAATATTTCAGATAGGGTCAAATTCGGTTCTACGTTACAATTATGATCAGCTATTTTTATTTAGGAGAACGTGGAAAGTTGAAACGAAAATCTCATTCAAAATCGCGGAACAGAAAACACTATGAGAGATGAAGATGGAAAACGACATTGAGAAAACGAAAGAGAGAAAGTTGGGCGTATTGTTATTTATTATTACCGCTATATATGCTTTTTGTCTCTCCGATCAACCCCACCCGCTCTGGATTCCTCTCTAGTTTCCATTGTTTTATCATGATTTACATTCGAAAGTTTTACTCTTTATAATTATTGAACAGTAATATTCTTCTTATTTCGATTATAATCAGGCGCTCGTTCCGTGTTTTTCTTCTCCATGTCGAGGTTATGGTATAATAATTTATTTCAAGATCGAAAGGAATACTTTCGGAATAAAAGCAAATAGCGGAACGGAAAACAGTACCAGAGATGAAGATGGAAAATGGCGCTGAGAAGGCGAGCAGGAGAGAGAGAAAGAGAGAAAGAGCGAGCAATACAGGGAGAGAAAAAGAGAGAGAGAGAAAAAAAAAAAGCGAGAAAGAGACATAGAGACAAAGGAAGAGACAGTCTGAGAGAGAAACAATCATTTCTTATGTCATCTTTTCGTCAGTGACATTTTTGACTAAATCACATTTGTATTATTCCTTTATCTTTCATTGATTGTTATATATTTGAATTAATATATTAGATAGGGTCAAATTCGGTACTACGTTATAATTATGATCAGCTATTTTTATTTAGGAGTACGTGGAAACGAGATCTCATTAAAATTTGCAGAACAGAAATCACTATGAGAGCTGAAGCTTGAAAACGACAACTGCAAAACGACAAAGACCCCCCCCCAAAAAAAGGGTTATTTTAACCCGATATACATGTGGTATACATACATGGATCATCAATGTTGTATGTCAGCATTCAATTACCTTATTTCCGCTCTTCTATTGTTGGAGTTTATAACCATGACAACGACCTATACCCTCGGCCACGTCCATTGTTCCTCTTACGTAACTTATCTGTATAGGTGGCCCAGATCTGCGCATGCGCTATGTTCCTGCTCTTCGAAGCCGCTGGCCAGGCTTGAACGCTCACGCATTGTACGACCCGCTGAACGCACGCACGGCAGCGAACTGGTCGAGTCTTTGATTTTTATTCTCGTTTGTGAGGCGGCTACCGGGCTGAATAATGTCGGAAGGAACGGGTTAAAGCAAGTTGAGTTGTGACCATTGACTGACCCTAACATTATATACCCCACATACTGCTACTTTAAATTTCCTCCATTTAATGATATAATAAAGGGACTATGATTTAGTCAACACCTTCTGATCTTCTGGTGAAAAACCACTTGGAGAAGGAAAAAGGAATTAGTGATTAAAAACAAAACTTATGATAATAGAAAAATTTAGATTGAAACAATTATTAAGGAAATGAGTAGAAGACAGATAACCACCACCTTGCGAACAATTCTGTACTGGAATTTCAACAAAATCTTCAAATGTGCACACTGCACAATACAATGCAGACAGAAGTTCTGTTTTGTAGATAATGCACAAAAGCCTAACATGTTTCTTTTCTAATGCACAAGGATTCTATCAAGAATGAAGGAAAGCATAGAAAGCAAAGAAACTGATTTGTTTTCCTGACCTGGAACTTCAGTCTTTCTTCCTACGAGAGTTAAGTACAGAGATTAATCACAAGAAATGTTAAAGATACTACAGATATGAACTTTAGCTCAAAGAAGTGCTGTTCTTATTACAATGTAGCGTCTCTGTTTAATGTGGATTGTTGTTTTATCATGCCAAAAACATTGTCTACATGTACATAATGTAACACCTCTACAGGCATATCACATGTACCCTACTTGCTATGTTTGTTAAGGCTAATAAGGGGTAATGTATGATAGACATTCTTTTATAAAGAGGTGATGTTGACTTATTTTGTACATGGGTTAGAAAACTTTGAACTGGAAATGTGTTGGAGTAGCTACTATTTTAACTTGACAAGTACAACAGAAAGCAGGTATGGTAACTTTACATATCAGTATTTATGGAAAATTAAAAATGCAATGACCAATTCATAAATACAAGTTCTCGTTGGTAGTTTTTGGTTCATTAAAAATATTTACTGTCTTCAGATCAGGAATGTTAATATAGCTCTAACCCTTATGATTCAACATGTGCAGGAATTTTTTATCAATGCCTTTACAAAGCTAAAAGTCAGTACCAATCTAGGTTTGAATTGATACCTAACTTGAGAACTATGCAAGTCATTTTAGAGTGCTTTGGCAGTGATCCTACCTTGTTGATATTTATATTGTCTTCTATTGATGCCCCACTGACATTGGTTGGTGGAATGTTCAGCTGCTCCTTAGCACCAGTCAGCCATAGCTGGAAGCTCTGCAAATCTCTCTGTAATACAAATATTATCATATTATTTGTGATTGCTTTCTATTAATTGCATATCATAATACGGCCCTAAAAAGAATATTGTATGACTTTGTTTCGCAAACCAAGCAACCATCAATTGCATGTATAAAATTCTTCTATACAAGTTATTATGGCAAAAGAGTTACAACGTAGTATAAATACACAGCAAAAATGAGATACAGTCACAGTCAAAACTTTGAGAGAGGATAGAAAGAGATAGAGAGCAAGTAAGAATGAGAGAAAGATAGAAAGAGAACAAGGGGACAAGAGAGAAGAGAAAAAGAGCAAGTAATAAAGAGAGCAATTAAGAAAGAGAAAAAGAGAAAAATAATGGAACAGAGAAAGCAGGTAAGAGAGAAAGATAAAGAAAGCAAGAAGGAGAAGTGTTTTACCTGGAAGCCTTGGAACTGCCTGTTCTTCTCCACAAGCTGTTGTTCTCTTTGCCTAGCCTCAGTCTCTAGGGTAGTGAGTCTCTGGTTGACATCGTCTAGGGATTGTTGCATCAATTGCTTACTCCTAGCTCCAGTTTCAGCTTGTACTAGATGACAAGCCTCATTCATGTGCTCTAATTGGTCCTGGAATGCCTTCAGTTCTTCTTGGAGTGCCTGGAGAAATCATGATGATGATGATGACATTCTTTTGCACTTTCCAAGATCTGTAGAGATTATTTAACTGACTAAAGGTCCAACAACTGTTATCACTTCCCAATACATTTAAAAGAATTTACCAACTTTTTACCCACTTACTACACTTCAGTGAATTGGGTTATTGTAGATTTATGTCTTACTAAAAGGGCAATGGTAAAGTGGCAGAGACTTGAAACACCACCTTGTTATATACATCCTGGTTATTAACAATATAGGGAACAGAACTAAAATTTCACTGTATATTAATAATCTTGCTCATTCTATTAAGCCAAAATTAATTTTAAAAGAAATGTTTCCTCTGAAAAATATTAATGTATAAAAGCCTAATATACCGTATATGCCTTTTGCATGGTAGTATGTATAGAAAAAATTATGTGTCCATTAATCTTAACAACTTTTTAATTTCCAGATAAGATGTTTACCAATTTACATACCGGTAAGAAATGCACAAGGCTATATGGAAGCCAACAATTATGAATTTCCAGAAAGTGTTTGCTATAATGTGTTTTATGCATATAATTCTTTATCTTACAGCGTGTTCCATGAGTTGAGTCTCTGTATCTTTACTCCAGTCTTCTGAGAAGAGTTTGAGTTGGACACCATCTAGCCAGCCTGATACAGCTTGTAAAGCATCCTGGTAACATGTCTGGAACTCATACGCTTGCTCTAATCTCGACTGCTGATCTGATACCTGTAAGTAAGACACACATAGTCACTTTAAAGTTGTAAAGAATAAATTTTCTTTCCAAGCTGATAAACTCAAAAATATAAGAAAGCTACATATATTGTTAATATTTCATAGAAAGAGACTGCGGGCAAACAACTACTTTTAAGATATGTAGGAGTACAATGACTATGAAGTTGATTTCACATACTTCTATAGAAGACACTCGTTTGTGATAAGAGTATAGCCACTCACTCTTGTCTCTGTCTGTCTATGTCTCTGTGTCTCTCTCTTTGTCTGCCCATCTCTCTCTCCCTCACACACACACACACACACGTACTATATCTGTGTCACACAGATACCCACAAACCCACACCATCTCTCTCTCTCACCCACACACTTTCGGTCTCTTTCTTTCACACATTCCGTCTGTCCCCCTCTCTCTTCCTCTGTCTTCATCTCTCTCTCTCTGCATGAAACATTTATTATATGATTTTATTGACATTACACAACTACAGCATGTCAAGCTAGCACTGAATGCGGATATTTTTACGGATCAGATAAGTAAACACAAGCAAAATATCTCTAATAGTGAAATATTGAAAAGCTCCAGTCAACCTTGAAGAGTTGATTACAAATATTTGTATTCAATGCCTTAGTCTTGCATGACTTAATAAAACGTCCATATAAAAACATCTCCAGGGGAAGGTAGATTTATCATGAAAATCATTTGATACAGTAAATATCAGGTGAGTCATGAGACAACAGTTTCTATGATATTAAACAATCACTCCTGAGATCTGGGGGCTTGATCATCACAATCATTCTCAATCACTAATCTGTTTATGAATAAATTAAATTCAAAATTGAAAATCTGCATCAATCATGAATCCTATATAAACCACAAAGTAGCAATTCATGGCACTTTGTATAATTCAGACAAGTTTTTACTTAAATAACAATGAATACCCTTGTAGTATATTCACACAATACAGGGGAAAAACGAATCATATTTGTACTCTATTCCTTATATCATGATTATGCTTTGACAGTAACACAGAGAAAGGAGGGGGTGGGAGTATCACTACTCTACATTCATTTTATGTACAGTACTATAAAATATTTGTGAAATTAAGTGCAATAATCCAGACCATTTTTTGATTTTTCGTTTCTCTGTTTCCATTCCTTCACACTTAAATGCACACAGAGTGTTATCTTCATTGATGCATGTAAAGAATATGCCATGAATAATTGCTTAGAATCCCTCTGCATTTCTTCCTTTCCTACTCAGATACTTGGCTTCCATTCACTTGCATGTATCCATCCTTCTTATTACAATATTCAGTGAAAGTCCCGGAGTGATGTCGATATATTACTAGAACAATCACTTGAATATCATGAACTTGAAGGGATGTTTTTATAAATATTTACATTTGCAACATAAATTGATGGAACATACAGAAAAAAGTGCCATTCTGACCCTTACATTACAGAGTGTACACACTTGCCTACCTTAAAGTTTGTTTATAAAAATGAATACAGTACATTAGTGGAAAGGATCAAAGATAAAAACAGTTTGAACTATATTCATCTACTGTTTGCCACTTATATTTCATGAAGTACATATCATGGCATAGAATGGACAGAAAGTCGAGAATAAGTAGTTGCCACTTTCCCCATTTCTTTTTATAATTACAGATTGACACTCATCATCAATAGAGAACTAGAGACTCTATTATTCATTGGCAGGTCTCCCTTAAGATTTGTGAAGAAAATGTGCTTCGGGCATAATCATTGGTTCAGTCATAAATTTGTAAAATGTATATTCTTCTGGTTACTTTCCTGCTTTACATCTGAGCAAGACTTTATTCTAATATATATGTTTGTAAGAATAAATGAAGAAAATGTTTCAAGACAAATACATATTGTTTTAACTGGTTAACTTTCAGCTTTACATCAGAGCAGAACCTTATTCTAATATTGTTTTAACTGGTTAACTTTACCAGCTTTACACCTGAGTGGAACCTTATTCTAAAATGGTTATTAGAATCTGTAGAAAAACAAGACAAAAACACGTCCATCTCTTCAGTGTCTCCTCAAATTGCAGTTGAATCTAATTTTAGCAGCAGCAGCAGTGGATGCCCATACATAATGTATGCTGATGCGACAGTCTGAAAAGCACTAGAATAAGATGTTGAGGTTGGGGAGTGAGTTTGTTGAGGGGCCTCAAATGATGAATGGTGAAATGCACAGAGTAAGGGAGCTGATTGCCAATAGGAGGGATGTATTATAGAGCATTAACAATGATACCTGACATTCATCTCAGAAAATTTCTACTACTGAAAGAAATATCATTTCTTACAAAGGATCAAACAAGAATTTTAATATACATGTAGTATCTTAGCAAATCTACTGCTTTTTCTGTTGTACACTGATATTTTCATTCCTTCAAAATGCATAAAACTGTACACAAATTTGTTGAATTTTAAATCTATTAATAGAACTCTGTCAATTTTATATTCTGTTCAATTATAACACATTTCTAATGTAAATAAAAAAGAGAATTTTGCAAGGTTATTACTTTGCAATATATTGAACAAATATAAATACAAATAGGTGTTTTTTCCTTTGTATCCTCATACAGTTTTTGAAATACAAGTAAATATGCAATAAATCTAAGTGTGGTAAATAAATCCTGGTACCAGTGCAAACCTATGGCGTATATATATACAGTCAGTCACTTCCTAGAAATAATGCATTTATTATGTATAATATTCTAACTATAGGGGTCTACATTTCATCAATCTGATATTACTTACTGAGAAGAATCATAGCTTTTAAGACATAAGAGCATTATTGTAGGTTCTCTAATGTTATTCAAAGACTATGTTTCCTGACACTATATCATTTCCAATTTGGCATTTAAAGAGAAGGTTGAGTTCTGGGAAGAGGTGAAAAATAATTTGTGAGCGTTATCATTGTACCATGCAAGTGTGGAAGAACATCAGAGAAAAATTTCCCTGAAAAGTATGGCTCTGCAAATGCCTTAATATTCTAAATATGGCATGTAACATCATAAAAATCGGGACGGATTTTTATGCCACATGTTCGTGTAGTCCCATATACATCTTTCTGTGTACAGTTCTTGTAACTTTACCAAGACTGGGCCAAATTTCTGATCATATTGATGATTCCAGAACCTTGCAGTACACACCAATACTTATATGCTAGATGATCAACCTTTTCTGATCGATTCCACAATGTTTCTTTCATGATGCAATTGCATGACCAGAACTCAACTTTATCTTTAAGTCTCACAATAGTTGAGAAAAGACAAAAGACTGATCATCAACTCAGCTTTTTAATTCTCGTATGATGACAAAACTGTGACTTGTAAATGAATCAATGATGTACAAAAATTATTGTTTGATTGAAAATTATGAGTGAATATTCTGTCAATTCAGGACATCAATGAAACATTTGAATTCCAATTGAAATATAAATGAATGCTAGATCTGCAAGTATACACTGACTTCTACCAAATCCTTCACTCTTAATCCTGAAGGCATAATCAAGATGTTAGGTACACCATCAGCTACCAATTTGTAAGCTCCTAGGGCCTGCTGACTTTCTCCAGGCTTCACCATCAATGTCTCTCATTCAATAATAGTGCACTCAACTCTTAGTCTCACTTCTAACACACTCTTAAAACGTATCAAACGAAAAGAGAGAAATGTATCATGTACCATACTAAAATTAGCCTTGCAGTTTCTCTCTTCAAAAAATATTTTAATAGTTAAAGTGACTAACTGTATTAAAATGAAAGCCTATATACACAATTTGTAGAGGTTAAGAAAATTAAGAACCAAGCCACCATACAATTTGACTTTCAAGATCTAAGTGATGCATACATTGTACAACAAAAAAGGTATTTGGGCCGGTCAGAATGACAATATTCTCCCCCAAAATACAGCGTACATGTACCTAGTAGCCTTCATTACAATTGTTTAATGAAACTGCTGCAGTTTGTAGAGAATTTAGTCTCACAATTTTGTACAGGTTCGCATTTCTTAGCTCACACTGATCCTTTATTTTACAAACTTAAAACACTAAAAATTGTTGATTTGAACACTATTCAAGTAGCAGTCATTATGTTTAAGTACATTAATAATCAACTTCCACCATCCTTGGATAACATGTTTAGGTTTAATAGTTCTGTTCATTTGTACCCTACTTGCATATCTGGAAACTTCCACCTTACAAATCCCGAATTATCAATAAATCACAAATCTATTAGACATTCTGGTCCGGACATTTGGAATAATTTCCCGACAACATAAAGTCCTGTTCAACCATCTACTCCTTAAAAGCTACACTTAAGCGACAAATAATACAATCATACGCTCCCCACTCTTTAAATTAGTATAAATCCATGACTTATTTTATACTTTAGCATGCAACTGCTTTCTGCACCCACACCTGCACTTGCACTGCACCCACTTGATCATTCAGTTTTCCCAAGAGAGTTATGTCGCCAATTTTTTTTTTTTTATGAGGCCACCATCCATCTCCAGCCTAACCGCTCAAGATGGTGGTCTCCTGCGTTCTAAATTACCTCTCTAATTCATTGAAAAATGTTTACTACGTATTTGTTATCTTTTGTGTATGCTTCGTACATGTTTATTGTATGATATAATTGTACATGACCTTCTTTTTAATTACTTTTGTAAACATGTTATTCATTGTATTTGTTATTGTTCGAATTTTTGTAATTTGAGTTTGAATTTGTATCTTTTTGAACGCAGAAATAAAACCATTCAAACAAACAAACAAACAATTTAATTGTTCTTTGGTTTAAAACATGAGACTAGTACAAAGTAATGGCTTCTTGAAAAGTGCATCTGTACATGTCAGAGTAAAAACGCCAAACTTGGTCTCTTTCTATCTCCACTCTATTCTGTCACTTTTAATGATGCACATCGTGAATTCATCCATGAAAATACACTCCTTTCATCTTTCCTTAAAAAACTGTAAAAGCTAGTGTACCCTAAAATGATTATAGATCGTTAAGAGAACATGAATATACACTATCATGAGACCAATCATATGCAACTAGAATGGGGAGGCGATGGCATTGAATAAGCTAAATATTTGTATCATATCATGTTTATAAATCTTGGTTGCTTTGATGATAGCACATACTGTTTCTCTCTCTCATTCTAGCTTCTAATCTGTTATTAACTTCCCAATACACTGATAATACAGCCTGACAGATACATGTTTTTCAAAGTTTTTCCACAAATAAATCTTTTTTGTTTTGTAAAGAAATGGTATAACAGGAAAAGATCCATCATGATTTATAAATAAACAATCGATCAAGCACAGCATATGGTTCATATCCCTCTATGTAAATCTATCTAATATACAGTACAGACATACCAAATCCAAACCTGTTGCTACATGTATATGCAATCATATCAGACATCAGAAGAATGAAAACCACAAACCATAATTCCCTTTCCCATCAGTATCGAATTAAAATGCAGGCATTATACAGAGATTTTACTTCCACATCATCGCCTCCAGAATCAATACTACAATGTGTATTCATACACGTGTACCTTCTCCATGAAGCACTTCAGTACATAATTATGGAAAGGGTTTTGATGCATCCATATGTGTGGGAAGAGAAGGGGGACAATAGAAAAGGAATACTGTCCATACCAAATAGTAGAATTTTCCTGCACCAATTATTTGATAAGACCAATCCCATTATTTCCATGGATCAGCTGCTGAAAAAAATGGCATGTAACTGTTTATCCTTTGTACTTTGTACTATCGTAACACATGTGCATTGAACAATAAATGCAAGAACAAGCCATGCATTTAAACAAAATTTATATTCAGCATGTTCTGGTGAACTCTCTTTACACCAAAACAAGATCGAGATAACCTTTAGCTTATATTCATTAAAATCAAGATAGTATTGAATAAATCTTGATATAAAGACTTGTTTTCTGTTCAAAGATTAAAGATTTAAGCACAAGTGTAAAAATCCCTCTTGCCCAGTCACATAGCTGCTTCCTCAGGTTTAGTTCATATGGCTATTCTCTACTCTATCACAGATATAGCCCCAAAATATGAGGAGAAATGAAACTCATGTGTCAATGAAGGAAAAGTATGTAAACATGCCTAAAGTTATGATGTAATGCTACAATAAAACATTAAAACTTGTTTCTAGATTCACTACATATGCTTATTCATTTGATCAAATTGATTTTTTTTTTAAAGTGTGGTAGACCTAAATCATTGATATGAACTTGGGAATATTGTCCATGGACTTTATGAGTGACTGAAACCAAAGCTCTTCCCCATTGATGTCCTTCCTCTTATAATTCACAAAACAAGTAAACAACTGAAGGCAATAAGCTTCTGGTATGCAGTTTGTGTGGGAGAATTTACCTCAAACCTCAATAGACAGGGATATTTTTGAAGCAGAAAAACAAGGTTTTGTTTACTCTAATATCACTTTGTTACTTGAATCTCTTCCCTTTATAAACATATGTGTATAAAGACACACTTAATACTCACACTTTGAGGGCAGTGCATTTTTATTGTAGTTTGAGTGAATATTTAATTGTTACCTGCATGTCCTAAAAACTAACTTCTTCCTATTATTACGAGTTGAGTTCATTTCAGAAAGTTCATTTCAGAAAGCAAATTCAAACCCAGCGATTCATCAATAATTTTATTAATAGCAAAACAAACAGCTTGAGAGCTTATATTGTTTTTTTCCTTCTTTTTCCAAAGATTGAATAACATTAATCAAATCCTAATAAAATCATCAACCTATAAATGTAACATAAACAAATTATATCATATTTCATATTTTCATTAAAATATAGTGGGCACATCTTGAAAATGTGGATTAAGTAATGAATTGAAAAAGTAGAGACTGTCAAAAAGAAGAAGGCCTTATCACTTGTTTTTCATAATGAAAACAAAAATGGATAGAAACCTACCTGAGTCTCCATCTTAGCCCAGCATTGATTAAGAGCATCAAGGGATGTCTTAAGGTCCTCCTCCAGTTCTCCATTGTGATTCAAAACATCTAGTTGAAGGTTCCTCCTGGCTGGCAGGTGGTGGACAAATGGGGTATCCTAGCAACCACACAAATAGGACATTAAAAATTCCAACCTCTGGATGTCAAATGCAAATTTTGTAGGCATACCAATTTCGTTTTCCACCTAACTTACAATCTCCGATTTGTATCAGAAAATGCAAGGAAAAAACTTGAATGAACGGTACAGGCAAAAAACATAATGATTAAATGATGTTAAACATACATATACTATTAATTGGCCGCTGATAGTCATATGTATCAGTTCAAATTAAGCTAATCATTTACTATATTGGTTAAATCCTCTTGTCTTCTGGTTTTAATGATAATGGTATATTCATATCTTTTGTAAATCACCATGAAAACAGTGGATAAATTGACAAAGATCATATAGCAATTGTTGATATAGTGTTTTTAGAAAATATAGTCTTTCCACAAGCAGGATAATATTCACACAGTCATGTTATTTTATTACTCTTACCATTGACAGTAGGCCCCAACAGAACTATACCAAGTCTTGAACAGAGATTACAAAGTAAGCCCACATACACATCACTAGGAACTTCAAATGAGCAAACCTTTTAAGTACTGTTGATACATGGCTATTTCCTGGTCACAGTATTACCTCTTTGGCATGGAATATTAAAAACAAACATTTTATGAATAGTTGTATGACCCTTGTCATCAAAATATTACCCAGCAATGGACCCGAACTAGAAGGACCTTATAGGAAATATATGGCTCTTGTCACACACCACGTCCTAAACAAACAACTGTTATCAATCAGGCATAACCCACAGCATTAACTGTATAATTCATCTCAAAAACAGCCTACACAGTTATGCTTTCAACAAAAGTCTAAACTGTTCCATTCTTCATATTCAGATTCCCCATAAACAAAACTATATTCAAAAATATATTTCACTCAAAATATAAAGATGGCATTTGGGAATAATGTATAATGCATGTTTTCCAGTGATGCATACAAAATACCAGTTATTTGTTTACACCTGTGATCTGATGTATTTCAGCAACGCATTCAACATTAGCAGTCATTACTCTACAAATATGTGGTCTATCATATTCCAGTAATACTTATAGCAATTACTACTCTACGTTTGGACTACCGGTAGTGTATTCCAGTTATGCATTCAATAATCTAATCATTACTCTACATACCTGTGGTCTAATGTATTCCAGCGATGCATTCAATTGTCTATTCTTCTCAGCGACCTGCCTGGAGATCTCTTCCCACTTGGACCTGTGTTCTGCCAGTTCCTGGTCTGTCTCTAGGTCCAGGGGGATCCCTTTACTCTCCTCATTGTTGTCTGATGGAGACCTACGCTTGGCTCCTCGTCTAGCAACAGACTTTACCAAGGCTTGGTGGGCTGACAGTTCCTCTTCCAATTTCTGAAAGAAAACAAGATGAATAAGTTTCTAGTAGGCCTTAATCTTGACAAAATCACATAAATGAGAATGTTGAAGCTGTTTTCAAAAATAATATTTTTGCACAACAATGGAAATAACCTGAATTTAAGAAGCCATATGAATTTCATTACTGGTATGTGAAGAATATTAATTTGAAGCTTTGGCACAACAAATTTGATTGAAAAAATGGACATTTGGTTAGTACTATGACCAGAACAAGTAGAGTCCCATGTCTGTTTCAAACAACACTGAGAAGAGTATCTCAGTCTGTTTAGAGACTGGACAAAATACTTTTTTGGGAGGGGGTGGGACTATAGGGAGGTGGAAATTCAATATCAGTATTAACTAAAACATGCTGAGGTCATGAGACATAGACTAAAGTAAACAGATACAGATCAAGCTTCATTAAGGATCTAGGTAAACATACCTGTCTACATAAGAGTGTGCCATAAGAGACAGAACAAATACTTCTTATGTAACCCACAAAGAACACACCTAGAAGAATCTTAGGATGACACATTTGAAACTATTTACTAATATGACACAATTCAACCAAAATTGGCAGAAACAGGTCAGTGAAATTTTCAGATTTATTAAAATTACAAGATGAAACATAAGAGTAATTTTTTAGAAAATATTTTCACAATTTTCACAATATTGATCACTGTGCACAAAACAGAAGTACAAAAAAGTACAATTAATTATATGCAAACTCAACTTTTAATATGAAAATGGTTTTTTTTTTCCCCCTGAAATTACACAGGGTAAACACAGTAACTTTATGCATTTGAAAAATTACTCACAGAGATGGGGTTAATGTCCACCACTAAATTCAGTCTTGCCCCAAAATAACTTGTTTTCACGACAAGCAGAAAAATGAGACAAACAGATCAAACTAGAGTGAGGAAATTCAGTGAAATGCTAGGAGAGTCAATTGTGACAGACATGAGCGCTATAATAGAACCCACTACTAATATCATAAGGAAGTAATAGATTTTAAGTGAAATTAAGGAAAGGAAAGTATGAAAGTTATTGGACAATTTGGCAACTTAGTCATGAGTTTGTAATGCTATTCCCTTACTATCCACCCACTGTTTGGCTAGTAACATGTATTTTCATGTTTGTACAAAAAATGGTGTTTTAAAATCTGTTTTTCTGATTTTTCTGCTTGTATTGAGAGCAAGGTATTCTGGTACTAGAATTGCCCTTAAATTCCTTGATAATATGCAAGAGTTGAACACAGTTGCTCAATTGATACCTGTCCATTTCAAATCTTAGGTTACCTTTCTTTCATTCCCTATATACTTCATACTGAGTCATATAATTGAAAGATAATGAGAATTAGAACTTAAGCTCATGCAAATCTGTGGCTAAATAATAGGTCCATGGCTAAATACTGTCTAAATTGCTTTCCAATAATCACCTCCATAAACTTCTGATAGCCATAACAGATACCTATTTAGCATTAATCACCTCCCATGAATATTCATTACTTATGCTAGCAATCACTGATCTTTGTTTAAAGAAAGTATTTTACATCAATTAGTTAGGATGATTTCCTCAAAGTGCATTTTCAATATGCATTCTGGAAACACAGAAATACAAAAGAATCAAAAACCTATTTTAACACACCAAATCATGTTTTACCTCTAATTTTTTAGAAAGTATATATGATAGAAACTGTTACAACCAGATTAACACATTGTTTTTAACAAGGCAGTCGCTGGATCGTTTCTCTTTCACTTGATACCAAATTCAGTCACAATACAATGAACAGTGGCTAAGTTTTGGGTTTTCCATAGTCCAGTTCTAATTAGATCAGGCTTCATATTCAGAAGGTTTAAAGCTCTGCACTGTTCAACAAAGGAGGAAAGTGGCTAATTGCATGCTCAGTGATTTAGAAACTGACTCATATTGTTTCAAAATCTGAACTACAAAGGCACTTGTTCCTTGCATCTTTCAATATGAGCGACTTGTACAACAGTCTTGTCATATGAAGGCTTTGTAGTAATGCAGGTAAACTCAAGCTTGAGTTGGATTAGACATCATACATGCCATGCTGTCAGAATCCATTTGTAAAACAGGAGGATGACAATATACGAGTGCATGTATGTGTTGGTTGAGGATAAGGTGTGACTGCAAAATGCTGATACTTTCCTCATTTTAACCATGGACCTACTAAGTAGTAGTAGGTCCATGTTTTAACAGATTAGGTGTATTGAATTGAAATACGGTAACTATAATGGTAAAACAGTTTTGAAGAAACTAAAATGTCAATAACCATTGTTACAGTGTTAATTAACAGTGAAATAAAAGGTTTGTTCATTTGGTGTAAAAGTACAAGGAGATTTCATGTTTTGTGATTATTAATTTAATTCTGAGGAAAATTAAGATTAAATCAATTTTCACAAAAAACTTAAGTATACATGCCAGATAATCTATCACATGCAGATGCAGAAGCAGCATGTGCCTATAAAAATGATTGAATTCATTGACTTTGTGACAAACCTCATGCGAGAAAAACAAGTTGTGGTAATAAGGGCTAACGGTTGGGTCTGGCTCAGTTTACCTTGACCTACAAACTAGTGGTACTCACTACACCTTGCTCATATTAATAGGGTACATGTAGTATGGTGCATATGCTCACGTAGGTCATGCATTAAGATGACACAAAACAGAGGATCGATTATTGCACAATTAGGAGTTTTAAATGAAAATGTTACATGAAAACAACTTTCTCATCAAGCAAGTCTTCAAGAAAATAAAAGGAATATTGGTTTGAAAACTTAAATCTACGCAAAGGGAAAAGAATCAAAGATTGTCAGTGCGTTTGATGGAATGATGCATTAACTGACGTAAATCCCCGGTGTGTTAGACTGCTATTTGGACATGAAGTGACCCTTATTGTTATTACTATCCAGCTTGACATAGAAATCTCTCCTATCGATTAATCAATGGTTCAGACCTAACTTACCATAATACGAAAAGATATCAGTGGAATAAAGCTTTTAAAGGGCCATTAGATCAACAGGCTATCAGCATTTTACACTGTGAATAATAGAAAGAGATACCGAATATCCTTGACCCAAAGTCTGCATCCATATAGTACATATCTGTCCAAAGTTGATTAATTGTGGATGAATATGGAAAGAAGGTCTCTGCTCTCAGGGTTATGAAAACTCTACTTCATTATCAGCTGAAATGGATAGCAATTATTTTAGAGGACTGCTGTGAGAGTGTTGGCCTTCTCTCTCATCTATCTCTGGCTTCATTGCTTGGTATGGACAGAGAGTTGTGAATTGAATTCTCCTGGTATGGATTTGACCATCAATTACCTAGCAATGGCTAGCATATGCTGGATGGTTCTGGTGGAGCATCAAGGAGGAGCATAATAATAGCTAGTACCATTAATATAACATTCCAGTGAAACTGCCAAACACTAAAATGCATTCTGTGATTTCTGACCAATAAATGCATTTTCTATAGTCACCAAAAAATAAATAAAAAAGATTTCGCTATGGAGAACTGACATGAAATATACATCATCCATTCAAACAAGGTTTATAACAATGTTTTCCATCTCCTATCAGAATTGCCTTCTATACTTTAATGACCAACTGTTAAAACATGTGAAAGTCATGCTCCCACCATACAGAAAGTTACAAGAAAAAAAGCAAATTATCCTAATATTCTTATAGATGCCTCATGCGAGATAAATGAAAGTAATTTTGAGTTCTGGTTAAGATGGATGGAAAGTATGACCTTACAGAACCATACAAAAACATCACTCATTATTCCAATGATGTCTATTTAGGTAAAATACCGGTGTGTTGGCTCAGTCAGTAGAGCGTCCGCCTCACAATTGGGAGGTGGTCGGTTCGAACCCCGGCCGCGTCATACCAAAAGACGTTAAAAGATGGGAGTTGCTGCTACCTTGTTTGGCGTTCAACAATAAGGGGATAGAGCAATGTCGATCTGGCACTGCTCAGTGGCTGCCGGGCTCACGATCAATTGGGCAAAAAGAATTTCCATTTTCGGTTTAACTTAATAAAATTTGGAGTGGACTTTAAAAGATTATTATTATTATATATTTTTTTAAATGTGAGAAGCTGAGTAATGAGCAAAGGAAAGGGACATTGGGTCACTGTTCCCAAAACACATGCAAAATGGTCAAATACAGAATATGACTTGTGCTTTTATTTGGGCTTCGATCTGCTGCCTGATTAAAGATTCTGAATGAATAGTTCTTTTATATTTTTTTCCTTGTGCTCAAATTTTCTGCACATTACAAATTCATCAATTCTGAAAACAATAACAAAGCAATCACTGATTCACAGCTGCACAATAACTTTTGAGTTGTTTGACTTGATTAGATTACTGCATTAAATACTCAATGGAGTTTGACCTATGAAAGTTGACAGGTACTGCAAGTCTGTGAAAGACATCAAGGATGGACAATGTCTACACAGAATAATGTAGAATAATTTCGAAATGCACAGCATGCTGAAAACCAAGATCATGTTTTTAATTTTTGATAGAAATCAATAAATGAATGGGCATCATGTAGGATGTGATTCTTAGACAGATCATTGTTCATTGCATACACTGCTGGGGACAAAACACAAAGATAAAAGACTCTAGTGCCCAGTCAAAGTCTTAACAAAGTCGTATACTACAATAAAATGGATAAATCTGAAGAAAGAGGCTTGTACACCAAAGTATTGCAGGACAAGAGTCATTATTCAATTATTGGACGGATATTGTGAATCATATATGGAATCTCTCGTTATAGTATGTTTGCAGTAAACCCCACACGATTGACTTCAAATGTGACTGTCTGTTCAGTGTTTGTGCCACCATGCAGTGTAAGTGTGTACAAAAATAACATTTAACTTTGTGTTGACACAGATTATCAGAGAGAATGAAAGACATAGATAAATCATTGCCTACATTGGAGACTTTGTCAGTGTTCAAACTGCAAAATACTTGTTGTTCACAGAAGCTTTATTTTCTATTGTATTGTACAAGTAAAATTTCCTTGCAGTGTTTTTACGAGTATTTCATTATTTTTCATCATAGCATTTTTGAGGTTTCCAGAGCTAAATCGCTCATTGGTCCTCTGTATTTTTTCTGCACTGACGTACCTCTGTCTATGCATATGGTAGTTGCAATATTCTGCAAAGTATCACTGCTGGCTGTTTATGAAAGAAATAATATATTAATCCATTGCGCCTATGGAAATGACACAAATCAGTAGTCACAAGGTCAAAAGGAAATTTTGTGGAAGAGAGAGTATACAGTGTGAGTCAAAAAAAAGTTTACACCTAGAAAATTGCCAATTATTAAAAAAATCATCTATGAACAGTAAATTATTATACATCCTATGAAAGAGCATTTTATCCCAAATCATTTGGTATCATTTTTGTGTGGTATGTGTTCACTCTTGGACGAACAGGAGGCATTGTTTGCAAGAGTGCAAAAAGCACCAAAGTTGCTTATGTGATGTTTGAATAAAACAATTGGGATTCGGGTATTAATTCGGTCATTGCAGATCCACATAACATCCCTAACAAAATTAATCATGCCACACATATCAAATATCGAATATCAAATATCAACGAACATTTGTGCGCGCGTGTGTGTGACTTTGCTTCTGCAAAAAGCATATGCAATGCATCTCATTTGATACATTCAATTCATTCTCTCACTTTAATCCCAACATATCACATACTGTAGGCATCACTTTGGCCAAAGTCGATTTTTGCACTCTCGCAAACAATGCCTCCTGTTCATCCAAGCGTGAACACATACCACACAACAAGTGAAACGCTCTCGGCGGTCTCGCCTGCATTACGCAATTCGATATGATGAAAAGTTGAGGTTGGGACATTATTTTTATAGGCGGGGTGGCCCATTTGCAGACCCCCGAAAATGAAATCCTCTGAATATAATAAGCATTTTGAAGTGAATATTGATTACGAATCATCAGAATAATTATTTACTGTATCATAAGAATACAATATAATGAGATTTAGTGTATGGATAAGACTACAAATGTTTCAATGCTTGTCAGTAATTTACAAATAAAGTTATCTAATAAACTTTTTAAGAAAAGAGGATTTTTCAGCACTTTGTGTAAAAACAATTGGAAGGTAGAACCCATCTACATCACATCACGTCTCATTAGCATAATGAGAACATTATTATGAGATATACTCCAATATATATTATCCAAACATCAATATTGTCACCTAGCTGTAACTGATCATGTACATACTAGGCCTGGGATCGAATACTAAAATTACTATTAGAATATTCATGGGAAAGTACTCGAATGATTCGAATATTTACTTTCATGAAATATGAAAAATAACAACAATTTATTTATTAATTCTCATATTAAATTTTGATAACATAATCCAAGTCTACTGACCTAAAATGACCTTTGACCTTGACTTTGTGACCTGGAATTTGTGTCACATGACTAGTGATACTTGATAGCCCTTGGGTACAAGTTTCATGGAATTTGAACAAACACTTTTGAAATTATGCTAAAATTTCAAAATCTTGATGTTGATGCCACAACAAAGTCTAAGTTTCCAGACCTGAAATGACATTTGACCTTTACTTTGTCACCTAAAAGACTAATAACATGATTGGTGATACTTGATAACCCTTATGTTCAAGTTACATGGAATAGGAATGTATACTTTCAAAATTATGATAACAATTAAAAAATCTTAGCCTGATGCCACAACATAGTTAAGTTTGTTGACCTGAAATGACCTTTGACCTTGACCTAGTGGGCTGAAATTCTACTCACATGATTGGGGATACTTGATAACCCTTTAGTCTAAGTTTCATTGAATAAGAACTTATACTTTCAAAATTATATTACAAATTCAAAAACTTAACCTCAGGTTAAGTTTTTGATGATGATGCCACAACATAGTCTAAGTTTGTTGACCTGAAATGACCTTTGACCTTGACTTTGTGACCTGAAATTTTCCTCACATGATTGGGGATACTTGATAACCCTTTAGTCCAAGTTTCATTTAATAGGACCTTATACTTTCAAAATTATATTAACAATTCAAAAACTTAACCTTAGGTTAAGTTTTGATGTTGACGCCGTCGCCGCCGTCACCGGAAAAGCGGCGCCTATGTCTCGCTTTTTGCTACGCAGGCGAGACAAAAATGATACCAAATGATTTGGGATAAAACACTTTTTCATAGGATGTATAATAATTTACTGTTCATAGATGATTTTTAAAATAATTAGCAATTTTCTAGGTGTAAACTTTTTTCTGACTCACAGGGTACAATCATGCTTACATAAGAGAAACATTCAATTTAATGTAGATCAACTGATGATGGCAATAGCACACTTTCTAGATTATGGCCCTATATATATTTTATTTAACATTCATAAGTCAGTCTCCATTTGGTGGGTTGGAAAATAACAAAAGAAACATAACATAAAGAGAGCTATTTCTTGAACTACAACACATTTTGACAGTCATGAAAATTGCTTTGCCTTCTAGACTGCTGCATCCATGCGCTAACCACATTCCTGAATTTTTAAAGCCAAAACAAAAAATGCATATTGCTCTATAAGTAAATTTCAGTACTCAATAATTAGGTTTTCTAAAAAACTTAGCAAAGTCAAGTCCACAGACAAGACGCAATGAAACAGATTTTAACCATGATGTACAACACAAGGATACATTTAGAAATTTATCAAGTACGTGTAGTCCCTTTAACATCTCATTTTGGGGTTAAAAAACTCCATGTATTGTAGGTCCCGCAGTCTCTCTATTCATCAAAGAGAAATACAGTATAAAGATTTGATTCCATCATACTAAATCCTTTCATTCTCTTCAAAAACCTCACAGAGCCTTCAAGCTATGCTACTATAACTATGAACTTTAAAATTAGATTTACAGTGTACAGATTATTATCACTAGTTTTGTAGCTCCAAATCTGATTCTGATTCTGATTTCTCAGGTCATCTATCTCAATGGTGGTTTTTTCCAAAATTGTTCAAATTGGTGGCAAAAATATTTACATAGTAGACTAAAAAAAGTGAATGAAATTTAACAGCCAACATAAAAGACCAAAACCGGACAACACACTGGTCTACTAGACAAGACTATACAAACCCAAATGTGAATGCAAGAATATTCTTCTTAATGACCTTGAATGGAAATACAATACAGCCCCAGCATAAATTACGGTATATAGCTGCATTTACACTGCAGGCAAAAATCAATGATTTTGCTAATGTAATGAAATAATTTTAGACTAATGAAGCCATGATAGAAATTAAATTACTAATGAGTTAGTTTTAGAGTGCGAAACAGTTATCAAAACATGTGATACTTTAATTCAGCTTGTCTTTACAGCCCTTTATCAAAGTATGATTTTGATTCATTGTGTTAAAATAGAGATAAAAGAATTGTTTTGAGGCGCTTGTATTGAAGTGAAATGGCATAAGAGCTCTAGCTGTTTCCAATGCCAGAATATTATGAATCTAAATTTAAGATAAAGTGTTTGCTTTCTTCCTTAATATCTAATAGCACAAAATACTTTGGACTGACTAATATCAAATGATTATAATATACATGTATGTTAAATAGTTCTCTAGATAAAATTCAAAGATATGTAAAGTCACTGTAAATCAGGCATGAGAAAACCAAGGGAACAGCACAGCTGACCTTTCCAAACAGCTCTGCTGACCATATATTATTTGGCCTATTTTATGCCGCTGTTTACACACGTTTGCATGGACTATGGTGACTGTGAGCAAATAAATCCTAACATCACCACGATATATTATACTTGCTGCAAACAAAGCGCATATTCTTTCAAAACATTTTCTAGAAATATGAATAGAGAAGTCATACTTGGTTCAATTTTTAATCATAATTCATGACATTGTCTAAAATATCCTTCAAACTGCTAAAATCCAATATGATCAAAATTCTAAAATAATCATTAACTTCAAGGTTAAGGAAGACATAAAATCCTCAGTTTAAAATTAGAAAAAGAAAATCTGCCGTTTTTATCACACAAGTAATATCAATAATGATAGTCTAGTTTTTTTTTAAAACAGCGTTGATATTTATATGGCAGTTTTCTGATTAACAAGTAACAACACCTTACACCACTAGAACAAAATTAATGAAGGTACCAAGCTTTTTTTCTTTACTCATATTTTCAAATGCTTTGTTGGCTCACTTACAATAACAATAAAGAGACAATTAAATATCATTTGCTTGATAAAATCAAACAAGCTAGATAGCTGATGATTCACTTTAAGTTTACTACTAATATATGCATGGAGTATTGATTAGACTAATCTCTTTCTACTAGTCCTCTTTGCACTGTGTAGTCTGTACCAGTCATGGGATGATGATGAATGAATGTAATATGCTTCTATAGTTACTATATAGTATAGTATAATGGGAATGGCAGTGTGAGGTAAAACAATGAGGTCCACATAAAAAGGAGTGAGGTATAATTTTGTTAATTCTTTTTGAATATATTTATACTAGTTACCGGCATGTGTGATCTTAATGTAGATTAAATTCTCCAAATTTTCTTCTAATAAATCATTAGAATTATATATTTTGTAGGGAATTTTGTAGAGAAAATATTGTCAGTTTAGATAAATTATTAGTTGCGAGAATGGAATTTGCTTTATAAATTTACACATAAGCTACATAACAAAATTATTAACAAAATACTTGTATCCGACATTATTGTGCATTGGTTCATCTCTCATATTTGTGATGTGGATGTATGTAAAAGACATGTGATTAAATACCTGGATAATTTTGAAACATAGAAAAACTGTGATGCTTTAGGGGGTTCATTAAAGTTCTTCATTTTGAAATTGACAGAAGGGCAGTAGATATTATCTAACCAAACAAGAATACCAACAATTGGGAATACATACATGTACATTTCAATGTGATGAACACTGAAGAGCATCAATAAACAATCACACACACACTGGTCTGATGCATCTTAAAAAGTTACATCCATGAGCCATCTTTTGCACATCTTTCATTAATAATAAATGTCTTAATAATCATCATGCTGCTGATAAATGCATCATTGGGGCAAGCTGGGGATGTTTTTTCTTCAAACTATGATGTAATCCGCCAAATCTGGCACATCCTTATAATTATCAGCAAAATTCACTAATTACTCCTTACAACCAATCTCAGTATCCTTAGCAGATGAACTGCATCATTACTTGATATATCTTTCATAAACCAGTCATGCAAAAGTCCAAAAATCGATCACCAACAGAAAAGTATTTGGCTATAAAGATAAACATAGTTTCTACACTTGTTACTCCACATCTACATGTATGAGTGAGAAACATTAAAAAAAAGACCTTCTTTACTCATACCATTCCAGACGAAGGCACATGAACAATTGTCCTGTTATCAGAGAAGTAGGATTAGTGCACAGAACAGACAAGGATCATAGCTACACAATGGGATAAGCTAGAAACCCATCATTTTAATCACTTCATATCATCATGCATTGCTGTCTATGTGGTGTGTAATACAGATTTGTAGACACCTAAGTCACCTATCCATTCATGATCTGTGAAGTGTAATTCCTTCTATAGACTAAGTTCATATTGAGGAAGATGAACTCTATTTTGCCAAGACATGTACACATCATTCTGTGATCACACCCTACAACTTGTAACCATTTTATATACAAACAGTAGAACTTCAAGAAAGAATATGCATCTCATAATTCACACACTAAACTTCTATATGGCTACAATATATTTACTTCTTAAAGGAAAACTATAAATGTGTGATGAGGATTCAGATCATGGTAGTTAAATATCTAATCTTTAGATGTGCTTACATTATCCTTTTCCCCTTTAAAACCAAGATAGGTTAATTTACAAGTAAATCAATTTATTAATGTATAAATGACAGTTGATATTTATTACTTGGACAGGATAACGTTTTATACTTCTCCTTTGAAAACCGATACACTGAAGTTGGTTTATTAGTACAATGAATATGTCACAAAAATAAAAATGGCAACCAAAGGAATGATCTTATATCAATAGGAGGGTTCAAGGAGGAAAATAGGAATATGAATGTGAACTGACCATGAGTGCCTGATATCACAATATTTCATACTAACCTTCAAAAGGAAAGAATAACAGAAGAAAGAAGAAAGAAAACAAGGTAGGGTCTATTGTACTCAAAATGCAAGAAATAAAAGAAAACAATAAAAGAAACCTAGACAAGAAAGCTAAAAACATAGTTCTGCTGTGTATATTTTATCAATCATCAACTTGACCTTTCCCCATTGTCTGCAAAAACAAAGTATACAATCAAATTGGATGGGGTGTGCAGTTTATAAAGTGCTAACCCACACTAATGGGAGAAATGAGTTACAATCATTTCTATGATCCTTACTTAGTTACCCAATGACCCGACAACCAATGAAAATGTTGCTTTCAAATTCAAATAATGATTTGCTATTTAAAAAAAGGAAGCAACTTCTAATCCCTGATTTTCTTTTATGACAATAACATTCAAATGCATTTATCTCAAAATAACACACTTGTTGGTTAGCAATGAACCACTGACTCATTCCATTTTATGTATACCATTTGTTTAATAATGAAGATTTCCATTGAAAATGGTTTCTAAATTTCTCTTGAAACTGTCAAAATATATTAGTATAGAAAAATGTAATTTTACATAATGAACTGAAATTCTAATATATACACAACTATACAAAAATATTTCAGAACTTGATAAAATAAGTATGGAGGCCTAAACATACTGTGCTGTGTTTTATTTTTAACTGATTTTCTGCTGGGGAAAATAGAAAAACACAATATATTGACATCAAATCAACCCAAGAAAGCAACTGGTATATACTCTCATGGTATCTTGAGATGACTGTGAAACTGATCTTCTTGATATTTTAAAATCTGTGCTCATGGGAGACATTACTGAGCATCAAAACAGGCTCCAGTTTTATTTAGATGTGGCAAAACAAGTTGTCCCTTGGCTTGCAATTACGAATGAATTTGGGTCGAGAGGTTATCTACATTGCAAAATCCCCATGGTAAACAATATTTTCTCTTACCCGGTACTTGCTTTATCGGAAGCCCCAGACTGCTACATTGTTTGAAGAATATAATGCATAAATATGTATGTTTCACTGTCGCAGGCCATGGTTTATTCCATTATTTCATATTTTGCAGGAATAATTAGACTAACATAAGATATATCGAAAATAATATCGCTATTATTCTCGATACTACATCCGCAATGAGTAATATATTTAGCAACATAAGATATAAATAGAATTTGTGAAATTTGGGATGAAATTATCATGAAGATGGATGATTCTATATGGTTTTTTGTGTGTGCAGAAAGTAGTAGACTTGTAAACATAGTGGTGAATGGTACACAGCAAATTGAGAGACCTTTATTTATACTAATTCATTTAAGCTGATGGCAAGGAATAGTCATACTATTGTTTAATAAACAAAGGGAAACTAATACCTCAGTCTAATTTTATTTGTTCAACTCAGCTTAGACCTTAAACCCAGTTCCGAGTTGAAATTTTATTTTTATATCAAAAGATGTAGGATATAAAGGACAACAAAAAAGGTGTGAGCTGAGGAGTCAAGAAGAGAAGTGAAGCTCTTGACAGACTTATATGATTATGAAGATACATACCGTACACAATGAAAATGTTAAATAGATTTATGAACGCTAAATACTGTAATACAATGCATCCAGCTGTCATATCTAAAAAAGCAAAGTATATATCACAAATACGAAATGTTGTTGTTTCATAAAGTTCCAAACAGGAATCACAATATCTCAAACAGATTACCGGTACCCTAAATAAGGTCAAAAGAAATACAAATTGGCAAAATATCATCCCCTATTGAAATCAAACAAGAACAGAATCTTGGTCAAGGATTGGTAAGGGATCAACTTACATTTCCAAGCGGAACCAAAGTCCGACGTTTCGGGGTAATAGGGGAGGAGAGCATGATTACACATCCAGATTTTCGGAGGTCTTATCGGTCAGGGGTAAGGTCAATGCCAGGTCAATGCCAGGTCATCACCTCCGACTAGAATCTTCGTTTTCTTCAGGTTCTATTACTTTAAGTTAGGAAGTGTACGTACTTTCCGACCAAGAAAAAAAGACACAAACACTAATTGTCGCTTCCAACCTCTGGAGGGCTTGATAGCACCCAACTTGCAAATGGTGTACGGATGCTGGGGATTACGGAGCCAGAGTGATGATTGTGTTGAGTTACATGAAGGATTAGGTATTTATTGATAAATCAATAAGATGTTCTATCTCTTCCAGGTTATGAATTTGTTTAATGAAGAAATTATCAAATGATGGTGATACATGTACATATATTCCAAGAATAAGAAATCCAAGAACAGAGTAGAGGTTGTTCAGAGAGTTAATTCTTCCTCAAATATTCTGTTACACTTGACCAATATAGTTAAGAGGGAAGAGTCCATGTTAACTATGTACAGACAAACGCAGCATCATTCAGTCAATGGCTTTATATCACATCAGAGCAACATAATAACAACGAGCTGGTCATCCATTGACAGCTGATGGGAGAGCATGAAAGAACAAACATGGATGGTGGCTCTTCTTGAATCCAATTCTCCTCTAACAGAAAGTGAGTCAGTTGACACTGCCAGCTTTATTTAGTCACAGATAGCTCCATGTCTACCGGTACTCTCACAGCAAATCCTGCTTCAGAAAGCTGTAATACTAAGATGAGCTATTATCCAAGGCTCAATGCCTTCATCACGGACTACATCCATCTCCTTTCCAACACAAAGGGACCACTATCTCATGTAATCTCATGCATACTAATTAGAAGTCATATATTCTGTATGTAGTAGTACACGTGATGCAGTAGGCAGGTGGTTTTGATTGCTATATGAGTATGAAGCAAATGCAGAATTATGAATACAGAAACACACTTCCTCCCTCCAGCAGTGTCAACAGACAAATGAGAGAAGCTCACTGGCTAACGGTGCAGCGCAGCGTAGCACACAGCTAGGTACAGTAAGGCATCGACCTCAAAATCCACACCTGCACAAATTCAATGAATGAATGAATGATGATGATTGGCGCATATGTGTGTGTACATGCGCTTGTGTGTGTGTGTGTTTACATTTGTGCCAAAAGGAGCATAATCGGCCCTCTAAGTTAATCTCTTTATTCAAATCCTTGATTCTACATGTATGTTCAGAGAGGAGTTCTTTTCAAACTGTAATTTGCTTGAATAATGCACTAACACCCATAACAATACATATATGCCTACTAAGCATGTTCACTTTTCATTTCTTTCTCCCAATGCCAAAATATTTACAGTCTGCCTAACTCAATAGACCATTTTCGAAATGTTATCAAATTCAATGCACAAATTTTTGTTATGTGCCTCATTACAAATTATTTCATTCACCTGTTACAAATAATTGTTTCAATAGTCAGAATCTGAATTGCATACATTAATTGTTGCTAGGTAGGACAAACATTATGGCTTGTCCTACCTAACAACACGTAATGTATGCAATTTGCATTCTGATGCTATTGGAATACATGGCACTAATGTCCTTTGGCAAGACATTACTCTGCATTTGCCCATAGTAGGTCTATGATTTGTCACATTCGACCCATGTGAGGTAAATGGGAGCCAGGCGGGAATTATTTTGTTGAAATATTAGAGCACATAATGGCTATAAAGCCACCATGCTAAAGCCTGGGTAATAATTGTGGAGCACCAGGAATGTGAAGTCTGACAGACATGAGTAAGAATCCACTATTATCATTATTATTATCATTGTACCACAGAAGTTCCATATTTGTTTGTGTTCTTTGTATTTTTACCATACATTAATGATGAAATATATGAAATAGAAAAGATAATGAAATCAATTTAACAGTTATAAGAGGAAATCAATTAGTCAATGGTAAAAACATGTTTAAAATGTCCAACATGCATGACATACAGTAGTATGGACTTTGGATTCAATATTAAAACTATATACTTGTCTTATCTATTATGTTGTTGGCTTATTAATCATGCTCTCCTAAGCTATAAAACTATTGAACTCAAATTCTTCCACATATAAAAGGTACTAGCTGTTCTCTAAAATACAAAAGATTTTAAAATAATGACACGTAGTAGAATAGACAAACAAGTCCATATTCCATTAACTGTCATAGTCATTTATATTGTTTGCACAGTTCAAGGGTGAATAACAACCTATAAAGCATGCGTCTCACATTTCTTTAAACCGCTTTAACATGGCACCTAATTCATCAGAAGTCTAATGTCAAAGCAATGGAGATTTTGGTTTAAAGAGAAAGACCAGTTCTGGTCATGCGATTGCATTGTGAAAGAAACGGTGTGGAATCGATCAGACAAGGTTGATCATCTAGCATATAAGTATTGGTATGTACTGCAAGGTTCTGGAATCATCAAAACGATAAGAAATTTGGCCCAGCCTTGGTAAAGTTACAAGCACTGTACACAGAAAGATGTATATGGGACTACGCGACCACGTGCGCGATATCTATTTGGTCCCAATAGATATGTTAAATTTACCAAATACAGTATATCAATTAGTAGGCGGTTTCCCGACTTTCCCGGCAAAATTTGTATCATCACGTATTAGTCAAAACATATTCTTTCACATGATTGGTAATGAGAGCTTCCATTTCATTTTTTTGAGAGAGGGGCATTTCCAAAACTGGTCTTTACCTTTAATCTTGCTATATCCACTACAAAAATAACATTCCAAATACCCACAATATTTATCATTTCTTAGAGTAATGTAATATACATATTATTTGATATCCTTTACTCTGTAAGAATGATTTCCTTCTAAGGGAATGATTATATTTTTTCAAAAAGTTCTACCAATTTAGCATAGCAAAATTAAGAAATTGAAAGGGCAAAGAGGGTATCACTAAAACGGTTTATTAACACAATATTTCCTTGCACATTTACCCTTCATATTTAAAAGTTTTTTCTGCATTAGTCTGAATATTTTTCTTTCCAGAGAGTACACAATAGAGCAAAGAAAACAAATGAATCAAATCAAAAGAAAATATAAAAGAAAGAACATTTTCATAGTTTTCTTTTTAGAGATTTAAAATTGTAAAAAGAATTTCTGTTGGAGTTTAAAAAAAAAATCATACATGCATTAAATGAAGACATTCTTGCTTCTTGAGATCTTAAATATAGTCAGATATATATGTACCTCAACCAGTATATAGGAACTAATCTGATATTGCATGACACATGCATGCTCAGAAGCAAACAACATCAAATTGATCTGATGTGAACATAGGCCCTCAGGAGGGAGTGTGCTCATAGTATGTACATGTTTGATCATACATTTAACTATATGTGCTTGGAAGTATATGCCATATATGATTTAATAATTAAAAACACTAGAGGGAGATGGAGATAGAAGAAAAAGAAAGGGAAAGAGAGAGAGAGAGAGAGAGAGAGAGACAGAGAGACAGGGAGAAAGATATACAGAGAGAGAGAGAGAGAGAGACAGACATAATAGAGAACAAAGGGGAATACACAAAAACTAAAAATAGACTAATGATATTCCACACAAAAATCATGGAATAGAGAAAAAGGAGAACATGAAAGAAAGAGGAATACAAATAAAGAGAATGTTCATAATCCGATGATGAAGCCATGAATAGGGAGAATGAACAGATCTTACTGTTTTTGTTGGCTAGATAGATAATCTCAAATAATAGCATTCACATCCATATGTAGAATATAAAATGAATGGAAGTTTGCACTAATGCACAT
The DNA here is from genome assembly GCA_037976565.1 of Mesocentrotus franciscanus. Taxonomy (NCBI): domain Eukaryota; kingdom Metazoa; phylum Echinodermata; class Echinoidea; order Camarodonta; family Strongylocentrotidae; genus Mesocentrotus; species Mesocentrotus franciscanus. The sequence continues at coordinate 38,650,154 of CP137669.1, read as the reverse complement.
TTGTAACAATTGATATCATGATTAGAAAATGAAAACACTAATAAATGAGAATTTCTGCCATGTCTGATGAAGATTAGACATGATAATAACTTTTTAGTAAAAGTAAAGTTGCCCAGGGACAAAGGCATTACTGAAACAGCAGGAAAATGGTACATTGAATTTTGCCCCTTTATTTACGGCATTCACAATTTATGTATACACTCTAATAAGGCACATAAAATATTTTTTGACCTACATATAACCTCCCGCTGGCCCACTAGCTATACACTTGAATTTGACAACCAAAAGCCCTATTAAACAATTTAAAATTCTACCAATCTGACTGGGTGAATAATGGGCTGCCATGAAGAATTATTTTAAATAATGGAAATAAATTGAGTAATTAAAAAAAAAATGCAACCCACATTTTCTACTCTATTTGGTCCCTCTTGCTTTACTATTTCAAGAGAAAAAGAGGTATAGCAGAAATAATGAGTGAGTAACAGACATTTTCACCTACCTAATTAACTCTTATCGTGCCAAGAACACCGTTCTGTGCATGCGCTGGCGTGCCACACTCACATAATCGGGTTTCTGGTCGCTTGCCATGCACACATAAACTCTCATTCGCTGGCGTGCCACGTACACATTTTCGTGCAGAAGTACACACGCTAATTGTTTATGCCTATTGTGCGATGCGCATTGCGTGCACACATGAAAGCTTATTGTATTTGTGTAGAGGATTTATTGTTGTTTCGAATTTGCGTGCTTCACTTATACCGTTACATAAATTTTCTTGAGAAAATTGCGATATTTTATCATCAAATTTGTCAGTTTTGATCATGGCTCCTCAGATTTTGTGCAGGAAATGAGACGACGGATTGGTTTGACAACTCACTGATAGTGCTTATTTACGTTAGCAAAATTACAAATTCATGAAATGATATTGGTATCTACGGAAAGAGGGTAAAATTTCCTACAACTTTAATGTACAATTTTTGTTTATACAACATACGGATGAGAAGTTATAATGGATCAAACATAGTAACAATTTAAACTACACGCACTTGAACCAACCCCAAAACAAACTTGGCACAGAGGGAATTAGTGGCTGGCACAATAGGGATTAGCACTGTGGCACTGGGTGCATTGCATGGGGGCAGCTTAAGAGTTAAAGAAAGCCCTATAATTTTAGTTAACCATAAATGCGTAAATGTTAACTAACTTGGGGTGCGTTTATCGTACATTTTTTTTGCCTAGAATCAGTGTTTTCAAACGTTTTTCAGGCAAATTTTCAAGGTGATAAACGCAAACCTGTTTTCAAATGTCTTTAAATATGGGTATATTGAAACGCTGAAAAAAAGTGCGTTTTGAATGTGACAAAGAGCCGGAATCACGTTTCTGAGAGATGATAAACGCAGAGCTGTTTTGATACACACATAAAAATCGGACCTTCCCAGGCTAATTTCCGGTTCGGAGAAATAGCACGCCATGTGCTGTGTCATGTTGTTGTACAAGCATGTGTGTGTACTCGTCCATTGTTCATTGTTTTTTGCATGCATTGTTCATCGTTTATGTATCGTGCGATTACGTGCTCCAAGAAGATGGCATGTTTACAAACACACGCAGACAACAGCGGAATTAAAAACGAGCCAGACTTTTTAAACTTGAAATTTTGAAAGTGACAATTTTGAAAGTGACAGTAGTAGCCTAATACTAGTTGGATCGAAAATAAAAAAGTGCACACTCTAATTTACCTCCGAGAAACTCTCTGCTTCCCGGGTCAAACGGCGCAAAGCAGCTGCAAGAGACAGGCCTTTATTTTGAATCGTGATAAACGCGACATCCCGAAAATCACGTTCTTATAGTGGGGTTCGATATTTACATATAGAAACGCTGATTCTGAGTTGCAAGACATGATAAACGCACCCTATATTTAAATCAAAGGGCAGGAATACATCTCATTTTTCAGCATACCTTGACTCATTCTTTGCGGTGAGATTTCCTTTAACAACAAAGTATGCAGAATGAGGTTATGGCCGACATCAAATACATTCGTTGCCCTGTTGGTCCCAACCAAAAGTAAACATAACGGAATACCATCTAAATACACTGATTGTTTTTAGAAAATGGGTTACACTGTTTTTGAGCGAGCGAATTTAAAAAATGTTCATATTCTCATTAGAGAAATATGGTTTTTCTTTAATATTTGGATATGTAAAGATTCTCATGCGTGGTAGCTTTGTATAAATATTTCATATACAATATGTAAGTTTGAAAAAAGTAGGAAAAGTAGGAGCATGGTAAAAAAGTAGGAAAAAGTAAGAAAAGTAGGATCGCTTGAAAGCCTGAGTACACTATAGACAACACAATCCAAGAATTACTATGCACAAGCCGACTAAATTAATGTTTTATATCATGACTTCAAAATACAATTGTCTTACTTTACAATAAATTTCTGTAGAACATGGATTCTTCCATTTGCAAATTAACTGCTATTGACACAACAGCGATGCCCTTGACATATGTTGACAATTAGCATATGGTGTATTAAAGCTGATTTCCTACACCCACTTCCTTTATAGACCTTATTTTCTCATGTTATACAAATGTCATATAAATCACATTTGGTGAGAATCCCCCATAGGCAGAAGAAGAAAGCCATATCAATTTACTCTTGCTTACAAACCATGTATATCAAGCTGTGTAGCTTGGGTTCCCAAACATTAAATGGATGCATATGTACAGTTGCAGAAATGTTTAGAAAGAGGATATATGAGTGAATGAGAGCATAGAAAAGAAAGACAATATACTACTTGTTGTGGAGAGGGTGCTATCACCAATGATTCAAATTAAACAATGACTCAATTTAATGTGTTGGGGGTATTACAATGTCTTCCCTAATAGTTTTCATCCTTCACTGGCCCTCTAATCCTATTTTCAACCTTTGTTCCAGATAACATAAATCTTCCAAGGGCATTGGCTCACTAGTATTTCCCATAGAATCCCTTCAATCAACACTAAATAAAGAGAACATAAAAACACCTGAACTGTTGATGATTCAGAGTGCTTTCCTCTATAAGGTCCCAAATAAGCTCAAAATACTACCCACATTACATATTTTGTATGAAAGTGTTCATGAATACAATATGACTAAGATCATAACCTGAGAGCTATCAGTAAACAAACCAACATGTGATGAGTTCAGAATTTGTACAGTATTTGAGGCTGAGAATAAGCCTGATTCATGGTGTCATCAATGCAACAAGCTTCCTGACCTGAATTGAACTGAGAAGACTAGCTATGTATGTTGGCATGTGTGACCTATTTATAATGCAGAAGGCATTTCCAATTTGGAAACATGATTACATCAGGTATCTATTGGTTATAACTTAATGTTAATGACTAAAGTAGGTCAAAATTCTAGGCCTCAGAAACATGTCTTCTTTAAAATCCAGTCACAATGGAAACAATTTGAAGGGAGTGGCATTATTTCACATGGCATGCTATGTCACCAATGAGTCAAATCAAAGTAGAGCATGACATGCAAAATGATATTATTTTTCTTTTCATGATTCATAACAAATTAGATACCTCACTTTAGAAATCTAGCCATCTGATTGGTCGAAATTGGAGTCGTGATTTCAAGCCATGCCCCACTCACAGGGCATAGCAATAGCCCACAGGGCCTAGTTAAAAGTTTCTACCCTCATCCTCATTATCCTGCGATCCCCATTGGTTTGCGTGTTAAAATTGTCTTTGTGCGCGCGGACGCCATACAGTGCTCTTTGTCTGCGATTCCCAAATGATTGAAACTTTCACTCATTTTTCAAGCGAAGATTAACAGACAGTGTTTCAGATTTTCTGTGATGTTTTAACAAATTTTAACTCACTAAAAGGCTTAGGTAAGAATTCTTGGTAGATTTTTGTTTTAATTCGGCATATAAAAGTCATATCGACTGCTTTAATACTCGAGGACTAGCTGTTTCTATACTGGCTTGGGACACCCGGGCAGGCCTCGGGGTGATAGCAGGGGATTCAACTATCCCTTGAGCGTAAAGAAGCAGCTAGTCATCTCGTAGCAGTCGATAGAACTATACTATGAAATATATGACTCTAGATGTGCATATTATTATATGTCCAACACACATGGGTGAAATAGTACCGGTACATCATTACTGGATATGCAGTTCCAATATGATGTTAATCTTAATGAATTTTGTTTTTGTATAAAAAAATATGGAAGGTAAATGAGATCAATGTTGTTACTTCAATTTGAAAATTGAAAGCAGTCAATATTTTTTCTTAATATAAACAAATTTTTAACAAGAAAATGGTGATGTCATTGACTTGGGTTCCCATTATATGCACTAAAACAGAGCTGAAACATGAAAGTAGTATGTACATTTATATCGAAAACGTTTTAAATATCTATACAAGGGAAACGCTCTTGGCAATTCAATATGATGAAAAATTGAGGTTGGGACATTATTTATAGGCAGAGTGGCCCATTAGCAGGCCCCTAAAAAAATGAAATCCTCTGAATATAATCAGCATTTTGAAGTGAATATTGGCTAAGAATCATCAGAAGAATTATTTACTATTATTTGTACCAAGATCGATAACTTTCATGAAATATGAAAAAATAACAAAAATTGATTATTAATTCTCATATTAAGTTGAGAAAACATAATCCAAGTCTACGGACCTAAAATGACGTTTGACCTTGTGACCTGGAATTTGTGTCATATGATTTGTGATACTTGACTACCCTTAAGTTCCATGGAATTTGAACAAACACTTTTGAAATTATGCTAAAAATTCAAAATCTTGATGTTGATGCCACAACAAAGTCTAAGTTTGCAGACCTGAAATGACATTTGACCTTGACTTTGTCACCTAAAAGACTAATCACATGATTGGTGATACTCGATAACCCTTTAGTTCAAGTTTCATTGAATAAGAACTTTCAAAATTATATTAAAAATTCAAAACTTAACCTTAGGTAAAGTTTTTGATGTTGACGCCGTCACCGGAGAAGCGGCGCCTATTTCTCGCTTTTGCTATGCAGGCGAGACAAAAAGCAGTATTTGGAACGAAAGGAATATATATTTGAGAAAAAATGGAATATATGTGGAATAATTAATATGCTCCACATTCAGTTTCTAACACCAGCAAAATTCATAACTTCAACCCTGGACCTATCAACTAATCCTACCCCTAAGCCTTAACCCTAAACTAAACCTGAAACACAAATCACAACTCTCACCCTACATCCCAAATGAAATAAAGCATGGAGCAAATGTTGATGGAGCATGTGTTGGATCACCCAATGCGTACAATTAGCATAAGCTGGGAAAGGCATGAGAATATGACTATCTTGACCTAAAAAATGTAATTTCATTGTGATTGAAAGATTTTCAATATTAAGAGGATGTCACAATGTGCGTATTACATCTCTCCAAGGTGAAGCTCAATGTGAAGCTCAATGTGAAGCTCTACCCCTCCTGATCCTAACATGTAGGATACAAACATAAGTAGCTTTGTAAAGATCTGTGACACCTGTTTCTAGGTGACAGGGGTATCTAGAAGTTTTGTGAAGTAGGATCACACTAAATCTGTGTTGATATAACAGGAAGATGGATTAAATATTCTGCTGATGCTTGCTACTAGTCTACAAACTAAACTCAAGTTTAAATGTTTTACTTTAATCTAGATCACCTGATTGCTGCTGAGCAGATAAAACTTCATTTTGTATCATGTAAAATCTTGCTTAAAATGCACCTAATGGTTATTGGATGGAGAAAACAAAATTTCAAGCAACAATTGAACAATAACACTAAAGCAGCCTTATCTACCATGTACTTTGACAGTTGACACTAATAAGGAAATAATAATACCTAGACTATAACCGTAGATATATACCGTAATGACATCACATTCATAAACATAGAAATCATAGAGTTCATTCTCAAACATGTTAGATCTGCAACTTTTATAATTAGTGTGCATGTACATATTTCTGGTAACTCCATACGTACGTACATGATACTCATCTAACTGACTGACTCAAAGCCTTACCTTATCTACGTAGAGAACTTCAATAGAAATGAAGCATGAATATATGCCTATGATACTGAACCTGGGTTCATAAAACCTATTATCAGTAACAACCTGCCACAAATCTATCACAAATCTGCTCATAGCCAATCAAATGTAAATATTTCAGTAGCCTATAAAGTATAATTGTAATTTGTTACTGATAACAATTTCTATGAAACAGGGCCCAGGTGTGTTCTGAATGCAGTTCTTAATGCCATTAGGTTTATCAAAGCTTACTTATACATGTTTATATACCTCACGCCTTGGGGTGATGGCACGATGTAACCTCCCCTTGAGCAATAAAAACAACTATGCCTCTCATAGCAGTCATTATTATTATAATATGCCATTACCTATAACACATAACACACATGCACACAGGCCTACACGCTCACACCAATATTCAGAAAATGGTAGACAGAACAAACAGAGGAGAATATGTTAACTGAGAACAAAATGGAAATAACGTCAACAATTACGATAAGGGAAACTAAACACAAATGGAACAAAGATAAACTAGGAATACAAGTTCCATAACAACTGGGCCTTCAAAAGAATAAGGTTTAAAATGAGCTCTAGCCATCTAAGAATTCTTCCTTGATTAATACAATAAAGGTATAATGAAAAAAGATGGGAGCTCTTTCATGACGAAACCATGAAGTGTAAGGGGGAAATCCTGGTGCAGTGGTCCATCTTTTCTCCTTTTAGGCACAAGTGATGCCAAATACTCTATTATAATAATAATAGTAATAATAATAGTAGTAGTAGTTGCAGTAGTAGTAGTAGAAGTAGTAATTATAATTTAAAAAATAAAATAATAATAATAATTATAATAATAATAATAATGATAATGATAATAACACTACTACAACTACAACTACTTCTACTACTGCAACTACTACTGCAACTACAGTACTACTACTACTACTACTACTACTACTACTACTACTACTAAATGATAATAATAATAATAATAATAATAATAATGATAATAATAATAGTAATACTAAAAATAACCTATCTGTGTGTTCAAAGATACAGAGATGTGAAGTGCACTACACTAATGCCGTGTTATTTTGCCATGTTGGATTTATAAGGTGGATTACTGCTTCAAGTGAGTACATGGCTTCACTAACCTGTTGTAGTTCTGCCTGCTGCTGTAGCATCTCAGCTCCAACTTCCACAGGAGGCAACTTGCTAGTCACTGCTCCACCTGACGCTGACATCGAGCCTCTATGCTGCTCCAACCACTCCTGGAGCTTGGCCACATCACTCTGGTACTCTTGAGCCAGCCGCTCTGTATTCAGCAGCATCCTATGGTGCTCCCTTTGGTCTGCAAGGTTTCTCTTACAGGCATGCATGCGATTATGTAGGTACTGTACAGTGGTTTCAAGGTGCTCCGCTAGGACAGATGTCCGACAGGTGGTGGTATCCAAGGTCTGCTCAATGCTCTCCTCAATGTCATTCAGCTTCTGTAGCTTGCGACTCAACTCAAGCTGATGGTTCTGGAAATGGGAAAAGATGGAAACAGTCACCATACTTCAAACAGAATGTCAAGAAAAATTGAATACCATGGAACATCATTTCAAAGAACTCCGCTACAACAAACTCTTTATAACAATTTAGTTTTGCTGATCCCAGTTATTGTTTTCTATTGTCTTTAGCCCTTACATGTCAATATTTCAATCTAACATGGTAATTTCCTTGGTCCCTAGGAATTATTATAAAAGAGTATCACAGTTTGATTACATGTCTCAGTTTCAAAGGACAAAAAGGCAAAAGTGAGTTCTATGATGAATGAACTTTGGTGAAATACTTTAGATTGAATTTCTGATAAAATGACAAAGAATAAAAAGGAAACTGTCATATCTTACATGATTTTGCAGGAGTTGTTCCTGAATGTCTGAAGCACTCAATTCCTCGTCACCGCTCTCTTTATCTTCATCTGGTTCAAGCTGTTTGATGAAGTCAGTCAACCAGTCATCTAGATGCTGAAGTTCTTGCTGATAGACCTCTAGTCTAACCTTCACAAGCATTTCATCTTCTTTCTCTTTCTAAAATAGAAATAACATGGAAAAGAAGAGTGGAAAATTAAAAATAGATCATTGTGACAGATTCAAACTATAAGAGATAATTGTCCCTACCAAATTGAGAATTTTTTTTAATTCAGAAAAGACAAAATCAAGAAAAAACAGTGAATATAAAAACGACAGTAACAATCACATGGATGCCGGGAAAGAAAAAGATTAACTATAAAACTACAACCCAAAGGTTTCTTTTCCAATCCATGTGACTTTACATAAATAACTTGCAGTTAAGAACTTAAGAGTGACATACTTCAGCTTCTTGTCTTGAACTCGGCCATTAGTTTTCATTTTTTGTTCAATCTTGGCATTTTGTTAATTCTTGTTCACTCTGATGAGAGCACAACGAATAGCTGAAGTGTGTCTATTCCAATCCACTTCTTTGATGCAAACCCTGTCTAGATGTACATAATTGACCCCTGTAGCAAGTAGCTAACTGTTGTATGTTGATACTACCCTCCAAAAATTTCATAGAAAACTATCAAAAGTACTGTTTGTCCATCGTTTTATGGATTGCCTGATCATGTCAACGAAAATAATCCTGTTCAAATCATCATAATTCAGTAACTCAATGAAATATATGAACTTGCCACTAAGAAATTACTTTCTTATTTCATCTCATGAGAAAATTGATTCTATTTATTTTCTTACACAATTAATACAACGTTCTACACAGAACTTATGGATTGACACTTGGCCTTCCATAAATCAGTAGACTAAGTTAAGCCAGGCTTAAGCCTGGCACTATTCAATGAGTTTACAAATTTAAGTTGCTTTGAAGTATGTGGACTTCAATCATTCGTTTCATACCTGTAACTTTTGGAGAAGCTCATTAGCATCACTCTTGATCTTATCCACTCTATCTCTGAGATCATCTATAGTCTCCCTGAGTGTGTCTTGGGGTATGTGTAGCTTGATGGCTTTCTCTTCAACCATGCTCACATTCTCATCTAAATCACTGCACTCACTCATCAGATTCTACAATCAAAACATAACATTACAAACTTCATGGACGAGAACTCCAGCCTGTATATGATCTGGTGCACTATTCAACGAGTTTACAAATCAGCATGATAAAGGATCTATGAATCTGCAATACAGCAATGTATCAGAAAGGTTGGAATGAAATTTGTATGCATACAAGCACAGAACATGTTGTAATCCACATCAGTATTCAAGATTAATATTCGGATTCAGATTAAGATCTATTTTCATTGTCCATGTTGAAGCATTGGGCTGTCAAATTAATGTTAAACAGGTACTTTTAACTTATTAATTCCCTTTTCTATTTCTCAGTGTGTTATTATATTGGCAAGCATCAAGATCAGTTTTGAAGAACTGCTTGTCGATTGAGAGCCAAAATAGTGTCAACTCATATCCTTAAACACAGATTTAACCCACTGCCTATGGAAAGACGGTGGCTCTTGTATTCAGCCTAGGGGAATGAGAGAATTCAATAGTTGATGGTAGTTAATGCCCTTCATGCTCTGGGTAGATGAAATATTCCCACCTTGAGTTCTTGAATGTGTTCATCAAGGTTACGAGCCTCCATTGAAGTGTGATTGATCTCTTTGAGTTGAGCCTCTGTGTTAGCAAGCCTGATGTTGATCTGAGACAGAGCATTCTGATAATCTTCCTGCTTGGCTAAAGCATCTTTTAGAAGACGCTCCTTCTCCTCCATCTAGAAAAAATACATACAAATTAAATTACTTGTACTTGATGTCATATCAAATCCAAATTTGACAGCAAAAATATAACATTTCAACACCTTCAAAATTGTAACACTTGTCATAATTTTAAGAACAAATCATATGTTCACTTACATCGGTGTAAACTAAAAACTTACGAAAGCAAAAACGAACTGTTATGTTTGAAACTTTTAAGAATATCTCAGAGAAATCACATTTTACCTACACATAATTTTACAAGCTTAAACTTAATCAGAACTAAACCTAATGTGTGAAAATGATGAGAGGTACACACTTTAAATAACTGTACCTTATGCTGTAGAGCATCCCATGAGCGATTGAGTTTGTCTATCTTCTGTCCTTTACCATCTACTGTAGAAGGATCCTTCGAGTCTCCCTTCCAGTCTTCATGGCGTATCACAGGAAGTGGCATGTTCCTTGACAACGTCTGCTTTGGTTCCTCATCTACAGAATCCACTGCTTCAGCTTGTTTTGAAGGTCGGTCTTTCTTTACTTCTACAGGACTATGACTAGTTGCTCTGCTGGCATGGTCTAGTGGTGAAGACTCAGGACTAGGTTGAGTATGAAGTTGTCCTGTTTCTATAGGTCTGACATTAAGCTGTGTGGAATCTAATGGTTTAGCACCCTGAAGTTTGTCTTTTTCCATCAAACTTGGTGACTGTTCAGTGGGCGATGAATCCTTCTGCAAAACAACCTTAGGTTGGATCTGCAGTGTTTGTTCAAGGAGATCAGCAGCTGACACAACTGGTTCATATTCAGTAGATTGGTCTTGCACTGGGGTTTGGTTGTCAGTTTCTTTTTGATGTGGTATTGCAGCTGCTTCATGATTCTGTTGCCATGGTACGGGTGAACCATTAGGAGTATAAAAGTCAGGTGATGTGGAATCACTATGATAGTGCTCTTCCTCACCATCCTCACCCTTGGTATGGACCTCAGTGGAACTTTGCCGTATTCTGTAGGATGTTGTATGTCCGATTTGGAATGTAGAGGAAGAGAATCTACAGAACTATCATCTGAATCAATAGGATCCTTCAATGCATTATCAGTAACAGCCATGCTGCTTGGTCTTGGTCTTGAGTAAAAGCCTGAATCCCTGGTAGGTAGTGAATGAGACTGTCCTAGCTCATCAGGGATCCGGTATGCTGGAAGTGCAATCATGGATTCCCCAGTTTGCATATCTTGTATCATCAAGGGATCCTCTCTAGGATCATCTGTGAAACCTACTAGACTCTGCAGGTCATCTGACACTGTTGCTGGAATAGCAGCTAGGTCTTGACCTGTCTTGGGATCTCTGATAATAAAATGAGCTACATCTCTTATTTGCTGAGTGCCTGTTATAACTGGTAATCTCTTTAATTCTGTATCCTCTACAATAATATAGTCTGGCGATGATGTATGGAGACTTGAACTTCCAGCACCAGGAATTGCACCAGCCACTCCTTTTCCACTGATGGCAGCGCCGTCATGCTCTTTTAGCTCTGATAAAGGAGTTAAAACATATGCAGCACCTCTGTCCGTGAGTATTTGCTCTACTGGTGGCACTGAAAGAGGAGCTCCTGTGACATCCATTGCAGTATCTTGTTCTGATTCTTTTGTGGAAGGCTTCTCTTTATCCTTCTCCATCCAGCCAAGTAAAAATGGTGTATCTTTGGCAGGACAAGTAGTAGCGGTTGATTCATCACCTGGCATTATGGGTTCTGGTTTATCACTCTCAAAGACATCATCTTCAGAGTGAGTGGAGTCATCTTCTTGCTTCATGCTTTGTTTATCCTTTTCTGGGATACTACTCTCATTGCTTACCATTGAAGTATGACCAGGAGCTTTATCACAGTCATATGGTTGTTCCTTACCCAAAGACTGCTTGTCGACTGTAGATTGGGTATCTGGAAGGCTTAGTCTCAGGGGTGCTTCATTTGGTTTCAATCTGGATTCACTCACAAGTTCTTCAACTTGTGGTACACATGCTGTAATTCCTATGGATACACAGCCAGTTGAAGGATAAAAAATCTTCACTGCAGGGATATCTTGCGAATCAAGGGCATATAGCGATGGATTTTCATCGAGATCTTTGAGGCTTTCTGCAGGTAGAGCCCTGAAAGTTTGTCCCGTGCTGGGGTTCCTGACAATGAATGGCTCATCTTGTGAAAATGGATGTGAACCGATAACTGAGGGCTTGTCGGCTGGATTTGAAGATGTTGCTAAAATGTACTCATCTGGAGAGGTAGATCCTCCACCTCCATCTCCCCACTTCCAAAGTAATCTTCTGGTACAAGGATAAAGGCTGGCCCTATATCAGTGACTAGTTGATGCTTGGCTATCTCTCGACTAGTGCTTGTCTTTGATGCGTGAGGCATTACTGGTTTCACTTTTCCATCTGCATTGGTGCTTGTGATTGGTGCTCTTAATGATGAGTCTGGGAAATGAATCTGAACAGGCTTACTTATATCATCTACAAAGACAGTCGGTTGATTGTGTAAAACACCTAGGCTATGAACCGGCTCTGCTTTGAATATCTTCTTAGAGACTGGGTCCTCAACTAAGAAACTATCTTCCTTTGGAGATGGTTTGGATCCCACAACCATTGGAAGAGTGTTCAGAGGCTCTGAATCTGCTATAACACAAGGTAGATCATCAGCAATGTCACCTATGCCCCTCTTGGATTGAGTCCTGTCACCTGTTGTATTGGAATCTTCTTCAGAATGCACTTTGCTGTGTTCAGACAACTCAACTGATATCAAGGTGTATGCAGGTCCAAGCGATGTCAAAACCTGGTTGGAAACAGGCTTCCCAAGTTTTTCTTCATCTTTAGCTAAATGTTCTGGACCCAAATTATGATGTTCAGTTGACAGTTCCTCAATGACATTTGATGCATCAGAAGAAGGCTGCGTCCCATTATCTGATGCAGAAGTCACTTCGACATGAGACAGTGAAAACAAGGGACACCCTGCCAAATTAAGATCTGATTCCCTTCCTTCACGTTGAGCTTCATCAATGTTTTCCCCACTCTGTATTTCGTCCCCTGCATCATCACTCCTTTTGGTGGGTTCACTCCCAACTTGTGTAGGAGTCTGTTGTACTTGAGTCACTGGCTTTGTTACTGATTCATCAGTGGTTACCTCTGAATCTTCCTGGGAGGACGGACTCTCTGTTGGTGAAGGTGGACAATATAGATCCTTTGGCACTGCTACCCCAGACTGCTTCGTTGCAGGATTATAGATAGTCATTAGTGGGTTACCATCAGCACTACCAACCACAGCAAGCACACCACTGAGGTCATTGACATCGGTCATAGGTTCAGCAATCATAACTTGACCCGATTCAGGATCTTTCACATGCAATGTTTGAATGGGGATATCCAACTCCTGTTCCCCAGTCACAACAGGAGGATCATCTGATTGGTCTTGACTGGCAAGGACAAAGTCTACATCTGGATCATCATCACCTGCTGCTGGACCACCACTTCCAGTGAAAGGCCTCAGTGTGTATGCTGGTCCATGATCAGTGACAACCTGGTGAGTGATGGGTTCTGTCATAACTGGTGTTACTTGATTGCTTGGTTCAGTCTTGTTGTATTCACGATCCGCAACTGGAACAGTCATTGATTTCAAAGTGATGGCACTTGGAATATCACCAAAGAACTGATATCTTTGCGGTTCTATAAAAGACCCAGAATCAGATAGGTAAGTGCTTTCAAACTGTGGCTGTTTGGAAAATTCAGTTGGTTGAGGTGTTGCTGGAAAGGCAACTATTTCTGTACTTGTTTTAGGATGGAATATTACCATTGGCTTGGACAGATCTGCTGTCTCTGGCAAATAAAGTGTGGGCTTGCTCATCAGGTCATTAACATTAGTAGCAGGTTCTGCAACAAATTTCTGCCCTGAAAATTGATCAAGGATCTCTATTGGTTTGATTCCAGTTAAAGTTGCTGATCCTGTCACAATTGCGGCTTTAGCCGGTCTTGCTTCATTCACGATCTTGTACTCTGCATTGTCCTGTTCAGGTTTCTTCTGAACAGGTGTGACATCTTGCAGGGGTGACACTTCTTCGGTCAGTGGTTGCAGTACATATGCAGGTCCTTTATCTGTTATAAGCTGCAGAGCTGGTTTATCTTGATCTAACTGGGTTGATTTTGTAGTGACTTCAACTTGTGGTACACCTGCTGCAATTCCTATGGATGCACAGCCAGTTGAAGGATCAAAAACCTTTACTGCAGGGATATCTTGTGAATCAAGGGCATACAAAGATGGATTTTCATTAAGATCTTTGAGGCTTTCTGCAGGTAGAGCCCTGAAAGTTTGTCCCGTGCTGGGGTTCCTGACAATGCATGGCTCATCTTGTGAAAATGGCTGTGAACCGATAACTGAGGGCTTGTTGGTTGGATTTGAAGATGTTGCTAATATGTACTCATCTGGAGAGGTAGATCCTCCACCTCCATCTCCCCCACTTCCAAAGTTATCTTCTGGTACAAGGATATAGGCTGGCCCTATATCAGTGACTAGTTGATGCTTGACTTCCTCTGGACTAGCGTTTGTCTTTGATGCATGAGGCACTATAACATCACTTTTCTCATCAGCATCACTGTCCTCAGTTGACAGGCTGTCCCTCCCTTCCATTGCCATGGAACTGTGAATTCCTGTTTGATGAGGTGTGTCGTCTCCTACTTGGGATGCACTTGCATAACCTTTTCCTACCTGCTCAGGTTGAAGTGACCTTTCTGATGGAGTTTGAGATAGTATCTGGAAGATATCTGAGAGAGGATTCTCTTTTCCAACTGTATTGGTGCTTGTGTTTGATGTTCTTAATGATGAGTCTGGGAAATGAATCTGAACAGGCCTACTTGTATCATCTACGAAGACAGTCGGTTGATTGTGTAAAACATCTAGGCTATGAACCGGCTCTGCTTTGAATATTTTCTTAGAGAGTGGGTCCTTAACTAAGAAAATATCTTCCTTTGGAGATGGTTTGGATCCCACAACCATTGGAAGAGTGTTCAGAGGCTCTGAATCTGCCATAACACAAGGTAGATCATAAGCAATGTCACCTATGCCCCTCTTGGATTGAGCCCTGTCACCTGTTGTATTGGAATCTTCTTCAGAATGCCTTTTGCTGTGTTCAGACAACTCAACTGGTGTCAAGGTGTATGCAGGTCCAAGCGATGTCAAAACCTGGTTGGAAACAGGCTTCCCAAGTTTTTCCTTATCTTTAGCTAAATCTTCTGGACCCAAAATGTGATGTTCAGGTGACTGTTCCGCAATGAAATTTGATGCACCAGAAGAAGGCTGCATCCTATAATCTGATGCAGAAGTCACTTCAACTGGCGACAGTGAAAACAAAGGACACCCTCCAGAATTAAGATCTGATTCCCTTCCTTCACGTGGAGCTCCATCAATGTTTTCACCACTCTGTATTTCGTCTCCTGCATCATTACTTTTCTTGGTGGGTTCACTCCCATCTTGTGTAGGAGTCTGTTGTACTTGAGTCACTGGCTTTGTTACTGAATCATCAGTGGTTACATCTGAATCTTCCTGGGAGGAAGGACTCTCTACTGGTGAAGGTGGACAATATAGAGGCGTTGGCACTGCTAACCCACACTGCTTCGTTGCAGCATTATAGATAGTCATTAGTGGGTGACCATCAACACTACCAACCACAGCAAGCACACCACTGAGGTCATTGACATCGGTCATAGGTTCAGCAATCATAACTTGACCCGATTCAGGATCTTTTATGTGCAATGGTTGAAAGGAGAAATCCCGCTCCTGTTCCCCAGTCAAAACAGGAGGATCATCTGATTGGTCTTGACTGGCAAGGACAAAGTCTACATCTGGATCATCATCACCTGCTGCTGGACCACCACTTCCAGTGAAAGGCCTCAGTGTGTATGCTGGTCCATGATCTGTGACAACTTGGTGAGTGATGGATTCTGTCATAACTGGTGTTATTTGATTGCTTGGTACAGTTTCACTGTACTTACGATCCGCAACCGGAACAGTCATTGATTTCAAAGTGATGGCACTTGGAATATCACCAAAGAACTGATCTCTATGCGGTTCTTTAAAAGACCCAGAATCAGATAGGTTAGTGCTTTCAAAATGTGTCTGTTTGGAAAATTCAGTTGGTTGAGGTGTTGCTGGAAAGGCAACTATTTCTTTACTTGTTTTAGGATGGAATATTACCATTGGCTTGGACAGATCTGCTGTCTCTGGCAGGTAAAGTGTGGGCTTGCTCATCAGGTCATTAACATTAGTAGCAGGTTCTGCAACAAATTTCTGCCCTGAAACTTGATCAAGGATCTCTATTGGTTTGTGTCTAGTTGAACTTCTTGATCCTGTCACAACAGCAGCATTAGCTTGTCTTGCCTCATCGATGATCTTGAACTCTGCATTGTCCTGTACAGGTTTATTCCCAACAGGTGAGACAACTTGCACGGGTGACGCTTCTTCAGATAGTGGTTGCAGGACATATGCAAGTCCTTTATTTGTCATAAGCTGAAGAGCTGGCCTATCTTCATATAAATTGGATGATTTTAAAGTGTCATCGTCACAGTGAACAGGCTCTATAGCTATAGATTTCTTAAGCCGAGGATCAATATTCTCCAAGGTTTTTGTCCGTGGGTCAGACTGTACATATGCAGTGACTTTGCTTTTCAGATCATCAGAATCCACTACAGGAACAATTTCTAAGATCTGGTCTGTTGATGGGTCCTTGATTAGGGTAGAAACTTGATCCCTGGGCACAGGAGCATTACCAACCACTGCAGGAACACCATCGAAATGAATCATCTTTGAGACCATGTATCGTTGCGGTACAGTCTCTTTTGAATCGTCGCCATAGGACAGAGTATCTATTCCATGATTTGAAGCTGTTGAATCAGAATCAACAGGCATCAGTTCATATGCAGGTCCTTTGGTGGTCACTACCTGGTGCAGATCAGTATTTGGCTTCTCATTTTCTTCTGCCATTCCTAATTTTGATTTGACCATATCAGTATTTGAGGGCTGTGGCTGCTCACCAGCATATTTCTGACCACCTTGTATGCCCATTAGAGGTTCTTTTTTAGATTCATCATATTGCCTGATGTTCAGATTATCGGGAAGCATTGGCAAAGGGCTATCATCTGCTTGAGCTTTAGGAGGTAAGTCTGTATCAAGTCCTTTAGCACCATCTACATAATCAAGTCTTTTGACACTATGTACATCATTGAGTCCTTTCAGACTAGGGAAATTACCCTGCTTAGCACTATGAATGTAAACTTGTCCTTTGGCACTATCGATATTGTCAAATTCGTTAGCACTATCTGTATCATCAAGTCGTTTCACTCTATCAAGATCACCATGCTCTTTAGCACTCTGAACGTCAGCTTGTCCTTTAGCTAAGGACAAGGGCAATATGCCTTCTTTTGCTTGGGCTTTGGGAGGTAAGCCTGTATCAAGTACTTTAGTACCATTTACACCATCAATTCCTTTCACACTATCAAGATCACCTTCCTCTTTCGCAATCTGAACATCAGCTTGTCCTTTGTCACCATCGATATCATCCAGACCTTTGTCACTATCAGTATCTATAAGCCCAGAGAAAGGTAAACTCCTCATTAAATCAGGAGCTATATCCACAGGTTCGACCCTTGATTCAAATACAACTTCATCTACTGGAACAATCTGTAGACTTTCATCACTTGGTATTGCCACAACAGCAACTTTGTTTTCAGGATCTAGTATTTCCAATTCCTTTGTTTCAGGGTCTACCATGTAGGCTGTTACATTGTTCTCCAAATCGTTCACATTGCCTGTTGGTACAGCCTCCATAGTCTTGCCAGTTTTTGGATCAATGACGGCAAATGGTACAATTCTATCTACAATGGGCACCCTCCGAACAACAACAGGAGAAAGGTATGGTGTAGCTTGCTTGATGACATATCGGGTTTGATCATCCCCTCCACCTGGTGCATCTCCATCCTTTCCAGGTTGTCCAATGATGGAACTTGAGCCTGCTGGGCGAAGGACATATGCAGGTCCCCTGTCAGTGATAATTTGATATGGTACAGCACTGTAAGGATCAGGTAACACTTTGGATAATGGAGCAGCACTTTCAGGATTCAGGGTATCCAAAGGTTTTTCAATGGAACCTGGTCTGGGTACGGATGTGGCAAGGATTTTTGGTGACTGTTCAGGTTCACTATCATCAAAACATCTCTTGGTAGATTGTGTAGGAAATTTTGACATATCTTCATTTGAGTTTGTCTCTTTGCTTTCTACTCCTGATATGGAAGGAAGTGCCAGTGAACTGTCAACATCGTCTCTGGGACATTCATCACCTACACCTGCCACTGAGGGGTCATCAGCAAACAGAACCTTCTTCTGTGGAGGCTGATCTGCAGTGAGATCACCATCACCAAGAGGTCTCTTTGATTCTGGTGATGAAGCCTGCATAGGTTCTGGAGAAAATGATCTCCATGGAGTCCTTATGGGTGAACCCCTCCTAACCAAGCGAGCACCTACACCAAACTCTGGAGTGGCAACCATAGGTGGACCAAGAGGGGTGAGGGCGGCAAGATATGTCTGCCTGAAGTCTGTCCTTCTAACTGCTTCCTCCTGGAGTTCTTGAGTCTTGTTGTTGATCGCCTGAATCTCATTTTCATATCCTTGAATTTCTACTGCAAGTTCCTGAAATAAAAAATAATATAAATAGGTATGAGATATCTGCCGCACATATTACCCCAAAAGATCGTCGCCTGGCTGGCAGAAGGGCGTTAGCTCGAATTTCAGATAAAAAATGATGCGCTAAGCAGAAGGGCGTTAGCACTAAATCGCCTCAAACTTTTATAAAACTGACTTATTTCCGACAAAACTTTGTGGCCGTGTTCTGCTATAACATTTCTATTAGTCTTTTAAGTTTTAAATCAATTTTCGGGATGGAAAGCAGTTTAAATATAAAACATATCTTTAAATGCGAATAATTCGAAAAGTAGTTGTCCAGTCGCTCGCGAGCTAACGCCCTTCTGCCAGCCGGGCGACGAGATGTTCCTGCAATGACAAAAGTTTGAAACATAATCTGCATTCTTTTTGGGTGTGTCCTGCTCTACAACTATCAAAGAAAGAGTTGTTTCATCCACAATATCATGTTCTTAACCAACAGCTGGAAGAAAACCTTACAAACAATGTTAAACAGAACTTAATAAAGGTATGCTGAAAAAGAATTTAAAAAAATATAGTAAAATTTTAGCAATCATTCTCTCAATGCTTTCAAGGTTAACCAAATTTTCCATCAGGGACGCAACCTCACACTAACTTTGAATTAGTCATACACAGCAAGTATCAAACCTTAAAAGTACAGTGACAGAAAATATATTACTACAGTGTGTACATCAAGCCATGACATGAACTTTAAACACGGTTGTGATGTAAAGGTGGTAATTTCTTCAGATAGCTATGATTGCAGGAAATACACTGGAACAAGATCCTCACCCAAAGAAGCATATATACCACTCTAACCAGCTTAACCAGTTAATATCAATAAAGTATGATAATATTTACCTTATGTTGTGCTAATTGTTTCTTGAGTTGTTCCATACTTGTAGGTTCTACTGGGGATGCCATTGTATCCTGTGCTGTCTGCAGCTGAGCTTCTAATAACTCCAATTGTTTCTCATATGCCTCCTGTATGAGAACATTAAAAACATAATGTCATTTTAAACACACCTTGAGCCACCAAATATACATGTAGGGCCTTATTCTACTGAAATTTAAACCCGACACTAAGTTTGAACTTGGTCTAAAGTTGAGTTTAAGAAACAAAGTTAGACCAAGGTTGTAAGTTTTCCCCTTGCTTAAATGACAAAGTCCTCTCCGGGTAGCATACAGGCCAAACAGTACAATGCCCCAACTCTACATACCTGCAACTAATGAAATCAAGGCACAGTGGAAACAAAAGAATTGAAATTGAACAGAGAACAGCCCGGTGGAAATAAACTTGAAGAACAAAAGAAAATACAAAACAATGGAACAGCTCACAACGAAATGCAGGATTTCATGAGTCTTTTTTTTTTTTTTTACATACAGTGCAATTATTCTTTGTAAATCTTGAAACAGTTAGTGCTCCATAATATCAAATGTATTCATGAATTCATTTTGAATATTAAGAAGAAAAACCTGCTTTCTTAGACCAAAAAAAAAAAAAACTGTCTACGGCACTAAGCATGTTCAAGATTTATTTCAATAAAACACACACACACACAAAAAAAAAACAATACTGTTGATGATAAGGCGTCATGAGGTCATGATTAAAATGCCTTTGATATGAAACTAAACGAAAAACAATTTTGTTTGAATTTCCCTTGCAAGAATGAGACAAACTAATCATCTATTCTAATTACTAGGCATACTGTCTGAATTTTGAGATGTACTTACTACTTGTACAATAGACTTGACTGAAAGAACCCATCTGCATAGTCGTAGTGCATCAAAACAAGAAGTTCTGAGGACTAAAACTTATAAGAATCTATTTATCTATTTTTAAAAATTTATTTATTTATTTATTATTAATATATATATATATATATATATATATATATATATATATTTTTTTTTTTTTTTTTTGGGGGCTCACTGACCTGTTGTACAAGAGATTTCTGTAGGACTTCACCATGTTGTATGGCAACATCATTTATCCGGGAGATGTCTTCTTGTAAGCTTATCAACTGAGGATCTTTGATCTCCTTCTCAACGATATCATCCTCATCATCATCTCCGTCTAGCTCACTTGTTTGATCAGCAGAGTTGGGGGCCAGGAGTTTGTGGGTATCATTCAGGTCTGCTAGGCACTTACTGGCAGCTTCTAACTTCTCAAGAACCTCCTAAGATTTACAAATAAATGGCACAAATGATTTCTCAAAATAATGTTTAAAATGGCCAACTCCGTGAATAAAATTATGTATATCCTGCAAATTTGTGATCTTGTGATCAAAGTTTAAATATGCAATAAATTCTGATCCTATCAAATTTTAATAAATAAAAGCCAGGTTATTCTCCTGGGCCGGTATTCAACTCAATACTTAAGTTTGAAATATGACTATTTTACTTAGTCTTCGGCTTAGATAAAATACTTAGCCAATTTTGGTATTCAGTTCAAACTTTTGGCTAAATATTTTACCCTAAATTCAAGTAGCTCCCTACCAGACTTAAGCCAATTATTTGGAGGCCTTGATTGGCAGGCATATGTTTTTTAATGCAGTATCATTACCTGCGCACAATTATATTAGCGCGCATTTATTGCGTCGCATTAATTGGGCATTACTTTTGAATGCCGTGTGATGTCACAATGCTTATCAGTAAGTATTTTACTTAGATTTTGTCTTACGTATGTAAAAGTCTAAAAATGTGATTTGAATACGAGATAAGTAAAGTTCTTAGCTTAGCAATTTACTTAGTAAATTTCTCATTTATTCTAAGTATTAAATTGAATACCGGCCCTGCTCATTAGTCTATAATAGAAATTATGTGCTTGCGCCCTCACCATCGTCAGCGCCATTTGCCTGGCCACTGACACTACTACTTACGTACAGGTACGTACATGCACGCCTACACTCACTAAGCATTCTATACACAGCTCGCACGTATTGTGTAGCAACGATTGCATTTGCACCGCTTGCAACATTCACTCGGTGATTCCACTTTCCGTGACAGCAAGTGGGGAAGTTCTCATTTTCCAAAGTCTCTTACTCTTTTGTAACCCTTGTCGATGTCAACAATTGGAATACGTACTTGGTACCCTAATCACCATGCATCACACTCTCACCCGTCTTAAAATCAATCAACCTTCTCGCTCTATGCCGGTACGGTACTCGGCTGTATGTGGTGCGACGGGCTGCTCAAACTTGTCAAGTACTTACGTGTACTGAGTCTGTGTGTGTTTGTGTTGGCGTGAGAGAGTTTGTGAACACGTCATGCCCATTCATTAATTCTGCTGTGTGCTCTTCGCGAAAGCAACGACTCGCGAAAATGTCTCTTAGCTTATCATTCGCGAAAATATCGGTACGCGAAAATATCATCTTATACAGTATTTCAATTAGACCAATTTTCCGCAAATAGTTTTCATCTGTAAAGTCCTTGGAGTGTCTGTTACAATACCTTCTGATTTTCAAGCTGTTGATTGAGAGTCATTTGCTCCATGTCTGGTGAGAGCATCATATCCTTGGCATCTGCTATCCTCTGGAACAGATCCATGAGACCACCCTGATAGTTCTGCCATCTCCTTGTCTCATTCTCCAAGGTTTCCTTGCGTTCCTGGGCAGTACTAAGCATATCCTGGAAGTCTTTTCTCAGGTCATCTGCTTTGTCTTGGTGGATAGGGTCCTTCAGCACTTTGGCAAGAGCTGGACCTGAAGACATCAAGGCCTCTACACTTTCCATAGTGTCTGGGACATCTTCCAGTAGTGCCTACATGTTGGCAAAAAAGAATAATAGTAACATTTTCTCCATTATTAAAAAAAAGATTATGGTAAATTAAGTATTTTATTGTACTTCTGCAGTAGTATTAGTGGAATAATCAACAAGATAATCAGCCTGATGAACCACTCCAGATATATCTGTTTGAAATTTTACGATGATGAATATTATACTGGTATGCATACTTTCTGCTCTTATCTAATTTTTTTTTTAGTGTATATAAAGCTAAAACTCAAAGATATAATCATGAAGCGTTTTATTTTAACTACAGGCAATCTGCCAATGACTATCAGCAAAATAAAATGAAATAAAATATTGCTGTAAAATGGAAGAGCTATGCTACTGAAATCAACTATAGCTAGAGTAAATGAGTTTAACATTTTAATAAAATGTAAACCAAGGGAATGAAAAGCCAAGGGTAGATTCACTGACCCTGTGTTCCTGTAGTTGACGCAAGACTGTAGGCATACTACCCAGGTTCAAGGCAGGCTTCACCATATCAACTCCTTGATCAAGCCACCTTTCCACTGCTTCCTTGGCACTTTGGTGCTGCTTCCACGGCTCCATGGCTTTGGTCAGTTCATCGGCCATCTGGTCAGTGGTGTGAATGGCCTCTGCTAGATTGGTCTGAAGGGATGCAATGGTAGCGATGATGGCACGTTCGTCTGGTCTGTTGGTCTGGTTCGTCAGTTGCTGGGCGATTTTCTGGACAGAGTGCATCACTAACTGAGCTGACTTCAATGTGTCCTGTAAATCCTGTCATCAGTGATCAACACAGAAACTTATTTCATATCTGTCCTAATTTCTTTCAAAGAAAAACCAGACTCCTTCATTCCATGTCTGGTAAAACTGAGTTCTAGCTGTAGCAGTAGACTGCTGTCAGTATTGATAAAAAAAAGCAGTGTTCACAGTTTTCATAGTCTGTCCTGTTTTTTTTCCAGAGAAAAGCTTGACTCTGTCATTCCACCATCTACCTGAAGACCTCCAAACTATGATTTCAATAAAGATTTAGCAGATAGTCTGATCAAACACGTAAGAATAATCTTTATGATTCATGATCATTACACTAATGACCTCTAAATTACATTCTATAAAATCAAAATCTATCACTTATTCAAGATAACACAAACTGATACACAAATTAAACTAGATGGAACTTCAACTGCGCGCAGTCGAAAAATGCCTCCGCCATAGAGCAATTTTACAAACCAAAATGGAAGCAATTTTTAAAATTCAAGTTTGATTGTAATCCATCTGTTGGTTCTAATGATAACACGATCACGAGCTATTTTAGGATACATAATGAGCCCTGTGACCTTTGACCTCGTGACCCCAATTCTAATCAGTTCATTGACTCTGCAAGATACATACATGACCCAAGTTTGGCGGTAATCCATCAATCGATTCTTGAGATAACGTGATCACAAGCTATTTTGCATACATAACGAGCCCTGTGACCTTTGACCTCGTGACCCCAAAATCTAATCAGTTCATTAGCTCTGCAAGATACATACATGACCCAAGTTTGGCGGTAATCCATCAATCGGTTCTTGAGATAACGCGATCACAAGCTATTTTTGCATACATAATGAGCCCTGTGACCTTTGACCTTGTGACCCCAAAATCTAATCAGTTCATTGGCTCTGCAAGATACATACAGGACCCAAGTTTGGCGGTAATCCATCAATCGGTTGAGATAACGCGATCACGAGCTATTTTTGCATACATAATGGACCCTGTGACCTTTGACCTCGTGACCCCAAAATCTAATCAGTTCATTAGCTCTGCAAGATACATACATGACCTGAGTTTGGCGGTAATCCATCAATTGGTTCTTGAGATAACGCGATCACGAACGGGACGCACGCACAGCGACGCACGCACGTATGTACGCACGGACTGACAACCAGAAAACATAATTCCCGGCTACTTTGTAGCGGAGGCATAAAAAGTAACCATGTATTGCCATTATAAAGAATTAAAGCTCGTTTTCATTTGATTTTTTTTTAAAGAATGACATGCGCTGCATATGAAATTCAATTGTCAGTGCCTTTTGCTTTTTCTCATGAACTGTGTACCCATAAGACATTGAGTGATTTCAAGTACGGTGTTCGGTGTTGGTGTTGGTGTTGAGAGCATGGAAAGGCTGCTAAACCGAGCTCCAACACCGACGGTCAGTTTAGAAGGACGATACCGATCGCGTTATCGATAGCTCAACACCAGCCTCAACACCGAGTGACGTCATACTCTACAGGCGAAAAGTCTTGCAATAAAAGCATAATCCTTTCAGAAATTCCATTAAAATTACATCATATCGAATATCAAATGTAAAGTCATATTAAACGAGCTGAAGACATGGAATTTCACAAGTTGACCTCTGTGACCCTTGACCTACATGCTCCAAAATCTAAACAGATCGTCTTCCTATGGTGATACATACTATCATTAAGTTTGAAGTGAAAATTCTCCAGTGGTTCTTGAGATATCGCGATAACGATCTCAATGTATGGAATTTCATAAGTTGACCTCTGTGACCCTTGACCTTTGACCTACGTGCTCCAAAATCTAATCAGATTGTCTTCCTATGGTGATACACACTATCATTAAGTTTGAAGTTTAAATCTCCAGTGGTTCTTGAGATATTATGATAACAATCTCAATGTATGGAATTTCATAAGTTGACCTCTGTGACCCTTGACCTTTGGCCTACGTGCTCCAAAATCTAATCAGATCGTCTTCCTATGGTGATACATACTATCCTTAAGTTTGAAGTTTTACATCTCCAGTGGTTCTTGAGATATCATAACAATCTCAATGTATGGAATTTCATAAGTTGACCTCTATGACCCTTGACCTTTGACCTACGTGCTCCAAAATATAATCAGATTGTTTTCCTATAGTGATACACACTATCACTAAGTTTGAAGTTTAAATCTCCAGTGGTTCTTGAGATATCATGATAACAATCTCAATGTATGGAATTTCATAAGTTGACCTCTGTGACCCTTGACCTTTGACATACGTGCTCCAAAATCTAATCAGATCGTCTTCCTATGGTGATACATACTATCCTTAAGTTTGAAGTTTAAATCTCAAATGGTTCTTGAGATATCATGATAACAATCTCAATGTATGGAATTTCATAAGTTGACCTCTATGACCCTTGACCTTTGACCTACGTGCTCCAAAATATAATCAGATCGTCTTCCTATGGTGATAAATACTATTCCCGAGTCTTAAGTTTAAATCTTAAATGGTTCTTGAGATATTGTGATAACAGTCAAACGGGACGGACGTACGGACGGACGTACAGACGTACGGACGTACGGACGGACAACCCAAAAACATGATGCCTCCGGCACCACCTTCGGTGGCGGAGGCATAAAAAGCAAATGTTCACTGAGATACTATAATGAAGTGGAGGGAAGCAGTAACTCTATACGAATTGAAAGAGCAATTACCTCATGTTCCTTTTTAGCAACTGGCACATCAGAGATAGGTTTGTTCAACAGCTCCTTTGCTTTGTCTACAGCTTGCTCTGCATCGTAAGTCTGTTGCTGGAATAAACACCTCATCTTCTTGGCCTCATTTAACTCCTGGATAGTGGAGTCTAGCTGGTTGTTCAGCTTTGATTTCTGCGATTGGAGAT
This sequence comes from Mesocentrotus franciscanus, assembly GCA_037976565.1. Lineage (NCBI taxonomy): Eukaryota > Metazoa > Echinodermata > Echinoidea > Camarodonta > Strongylocentrotidae > Mesocentrotus > Mesocentrotus franciscanus. Next base: position 38,624,188 of record CP137669.1, on the reverse strand, counting down.
CTTCAAGTTTTTCTGAGATTCTAGATGGAGGCACTAAGTGAAGGTCATTGTACTTCTGATGCTGCTCATTACACAACTCCTCTATGTGATCTAATTTGGGCAGGAGCTCTGATTTCATAGCCTGAAGTAAACAAGGAACATGTGTTCAATACATAAAGACTATTTCCCAGGCAAATTAAACCTTTCACAATTACATGATGAAAATCATTACAAAGGGTAATGGGAATGACTTTGAAAGTGCTCCTCAGGTCAAGACTATACATGATTTTAAATTGAATTGCACCATTTTTAAATAGTTGCAAATAGATTACTTTAGAGAATGAACCTTGATCTTTTTCATATTGAATGTTTAAATTTAGAAAAAAATGTTAGGGATGTTTTTGTGGAAGTCTTTGCTATTATGTTTTGTATGTATGATCCTAAAAACAAAACAAAAAAATACACACATACATAAACATGTTATACATTGATTGCTTAACCCAGTTACTACATACACATATCACTAGCATTATGCTTCATTATGCATTCAAGACAAACGGATCTTACTTCAAGTTGGTTAATTCTCTCTTCTGCATCTGAAACAAGGGGTCCAATACTAGCAGTTTGTTCTTCCAGAGTTTCTCTGCCTTTGATAAAATCGGCAAATGATTCCTCTGCCTCGGTTTCAAACGCTGCCCTCTCTGATAGTTCTTTCTCTATGTTGTCTTCAAGTCTAGCTGTAGAGTCATGTAACCTGTCAAATGAAAATAATTATAAATGTTCAATACATGGCTTTGACATATATATTCCCCACATATATCGTTTTCTCATGGTTTAGATTGATTATGCATTCTAAATTAGCAATTGTTATTCACCACACCACTAAGAATATTATAAAAAGCACATTAATTTGAAGCATGTTTGTCTTACTTGTGATATCTTTTCACTGACTCCTGTGTGTCTTTCTGCACTGGGTGAGTTTTATCAAACTGGCCCAGCACACTCTCAAGTAACTTGTTTGATGCATCTGTTACCCTTGATGGTAGAGTCTCGGCATTATCCAAAATCTCATTTGCAGCCTGAATCAAAAGATAAAGTATATTGCTTGTTAAGCCTTCTCGTCATGAATAACTTAACAAAAGTACAAGCTTCAGAAAATGTAAAAAATAAGATCTCAAGTTGTTGCATGCACATATTAACAATGGAGTCGAAAACATATAGACATAACCATTGCCCCAAATTATTTCCATCTACATGTAGAGTTTCATATTGTATTGCCTTCATGCATTTTGATCCTTAGCATGCTTGTTTTTTTAACAGTGAACTAAGAATAGCATTTGATTTAGCTACAGAAGAAGATAGATGGATCTTCAACTGCGCGCAGTCGAAAATGATGCCTCCGCCATAGAGCAATTTTACAAACCAAAACAGAAGCAATTTTTAAAATTCAAGTTTGATTGTAATCCATTAACAGGTTCTCAGAATATCGTGATTACAAGCTATTTTTCATATACATGTATGACCCTTTGATCTTTGACCTCATGACCCTAAAATCTAATCAGTATATTGGCTCTGCAAGATACATACATGTGCTGAGTTTTATAGTAATCCATCCGTCAGTTCTAATGATAATGCGATCACAAGCTATTTTTGTATACATAATGAGCCCCATGACCCCAAAATCTAATCAGTTCATTGGCTCTGTAAGATACATACATGTCTTGAGTTTGATGGTAATCTGTCTATCGGTTGTAATGATAATGCGATCACAAGCTATTCTTGCATACATAATGAGCCCTGTGACCTTTGACCTCATGACCCCCAAAATCTAATCAGTTTGTTGGCTCTGCAATATACATACATGTCCTGAGTTTGATGGTAATCTGTCCATCGGTTCTAATGATAATGCGATCACAAGCTATTTTTGCATACACAATGAGCCCATGACCTTTGACCTTTGACCTCATGACCCCAAAATCTAATCAGTTCATTGGCTCTGCAATATACATACATGTCCTGAGTTTGATGGTAATCTGTCCATCGGTTCTAATGATAATGCGATCACAAGCTATTTTTGCATACATAATGAGCCCATGACCTTTGACCTTTAACCTCGTGAACCCAAAATCTAATCAGTTCATTGGCTTAGCAATATACATACATGACTTAAGTTTGGCGGGAATCCATCAATCGGTTCTTGAGATAACGGGATCACGAGAACAGGACATACAGACAGACGGACAACCCGAAAAACATAATGCCTCCGGCTACTTCATTGCGGAGGCATAAAAATGGAGACATCTATGAAATTCTACATGCAGAATCCTTTGTGCGCACAGATATTTTTCCCATTAATATACTTTTGTGGATAACAAGAACAAACACATTTTGGCAAATTGTTTGCGCAATAATTTATGCAGGCTATTTACAGTGCATGTTCACACAAGCATTGTCAGCCCATTTTCGCATGTTGTAAATTTGCAACTACTACAATTGGTAACATTTCTGAACTAGATGGAACTTCAACTGCGCGCAGTCGAAAATGATGCCTCCGCCATAGAGCAGTTTTACAAACCAAAATGGAAGCAATTTTTAAAATTCAAGTTTGATTGTAATCCATCTGTTGGTTCTAATGATAACGCGATCACGAGCTATTTTGAGATACATAATGAGCCCTGTGACCTTTGACCTCGTGACCCCAAATCTAATCAGTTCATTGACTCTGCAAGATACATACATGACCCAAGTTTGGCGGTAATCCATCAATCGGTTCTTGAGATAACGTGATCACAAGCTATTTTGCATACATAATGAGCCCTGTGACCTTAGACCTTTGACCTCGTGACCCCAAAATCTAATCAGTTCATTGACTCTGCAAGATACATACATGGCCCAAGTTTGGCGGTAATCCATCAATCGGTTCTTGAGATAAAGTGATCACGAGCTATTTTTGCATACATAATGAGCCCTGTGACCTTTGACCTCGTGACCCCAAAATCTAATCAGTTCATTAGCTCTGCAAGATACATACATGACCCAAGTTTGGCGGTAATCCATCAATCGGTTCTTGAGATAACGTGATCACGAGCTATTTTTGCATACATAATGAGCCCTGTGACCTTTGACCTCGTGACCCCAAAATCTAATCAGTTCATTAGCTCTGCAAGATACATACATGACCCAAGTTTGGCGGTAATCCATCAATCGGTTCTTGAGATAACGCGATCACGAGCTATTTTTGCATACATAATGGGCCCTGTGACCTTTGACCTTGGACCTCGTGACCCCAAAATCTAATCAGTTCATTGACTCTGCAAGATACATACATGACCCGAGTTTGGCAGTAATCCATTAATTGGTTCTTGAGATAACGCGATCACGAGAACGGGACGTACGTACGGATGTACGTACGGACGGACGGACAACCAGAAAACATAATGCCTCCGGCTACTTTGTAGCGGAGACATAAAAAGAATGTTTTTTGTAGAAGCTTTCACAGTTTGCATAAGCTGGGTATGAATTCTCATTTCATCAAGGAATGTGCTGTATTAACATGTTTGTATTTTAATAATGAATTATAAATATGTATAATAAAATGATTGAAGTGTGAACAGTAGGCATACCTTCACAGATGAAAGTTTTCCTTGAAGATCATTGATATCAGCTCCAAGTGAGACCGATACAGGCATTGCATCCTCCGCCTGACCTAGTACCTCTAGCAATTCTTGTCTCCTGTCATTGTAGTCTATCCAGTCCTGTTCCTGGTCCTCAACCCTGGTCTTGTCACTCTCTACCTGTTGCTGCAGGGAATCAAAGAGGTCCTCCAGAGACTGGATCAAGGAGGATACCGACTCTCGACCAGCAGGATTCCCCTCCTCCAGGATTGGTTGGGAATAGGAACGCAGGAGCTTCAGCTGAGTCTCTTGAGATTGTAAAATGTTTTCAATCTCCTAGAAAATGACAGCGGAACAATAAAAGATTGGAGGGAAAAGAAAGCATTATCATACATATTTGATTTACTCATTTATTACCAAAATTATTGTCACATAGATAGACGACAGGTAAACAGTGTTGTATCGACATCTTTTGGTAAAAAGATCTGACAAAATAGCATAACACTGATCAAGGTTAATATCCCACTATCATAATATACACAATTACTTGACAATAAAACATATCTACAATTTACAACATCTAAAGAAAAATGTAGCTCTTCAAGATAAAGATTATAAATAGACTTTATTGTATGTTAGTCTTGCACATTAATTGACACTAAGGCAGAGAATGTATCGTTGTACTTAAATGTCTATTCTACCTTACTGCTAGGAAAACAGAGATAAGCAATGAAAGAACCTGTTTTAATTCCTTAGGCACTTGGTAATTGAGTAAAGTAATGAAAAACAGTGAGAATTTTTTTTGCCAAATGTATTCTTCTTAAAAAAACATGCTTACCTTATTGAGTTGTTTATTATCCTGAGCTTGAGGTAAACTGGTTGGTGCTCCATACACTGATCTCTCCTTGATGACATTTAAGGCCTTCTCTACATCATTCACTCCACTCACAAGGTCCTGCCATTTTCCAAGAAATTTGTGCAGTTTTTCCTCACACTCCCTTGCTCCAAAATCCACAGATGACAGCCTCGAGTTGAGATTGTTCAAATCAGCTTTCATCTCTTCGTACAGAGGGTGTCAGTGAGGGAGACAGGCGATCAGCAAGATCTACCAGGTCATCCATCTTGTTCTGGTACACTGGTTCCTGAGAGAAGAATTGCTGTAACAGGAAAATCATGTTGGCAATTTTGGGTTATTCTTCATATATGTTTAAGTCTACGGATGAGGTTGGGTGGTTTGGTAGTGTGAGAGTCATGACACCAAGGAATGAGATAAGAATGAACTTTAAATGTTGAACATACCCTGTGCTGATGCAAATCCTGCTCTCCATGAGGATAATTGATTCCAACTGCAGCCTCTTTTAGCGTCCCTCTCCCTCCTCAAGCCATTTCTTGATCTCTGCCCTCTGACTCTTTAACTCTTCCCTCAGGTTTACAGCCTCTATCAGGTTGGTTCCTCTGTTCCTGGAGGCCTGGAGAAGGTCTAGGTGAAGGGTGTCCAAGGTCTGAAGCTGATCCTGGAGCTTTGGAGTGATGGGTTCACCCAAGTCTGCAAACTTGGCATTGGCAGAGATGATGAGGGCTTGGGCCTGCTCTAGAGTGTGGTCCATCTTGGGTTGGTTGGTCTGTATTACAAGGAACATAACAGTTCGTATTAAGGTACGGATATTATTATCATTATCATTACTAAGATGAGGACTGTACAGTCTTTGGGGATCATATAAATAGGCTTAATGATTTAACTCAGCTCTGACAATCTGCACATGATGTAAAACGACAGCTGAGGAGTACCCTTCACCTGTTGATATCATTTAAATTTTGGTTCTTTGGAAGAATAAAACTTTGGAAGGGGATGAGTACATGATGGATTCCCCAAACATAAAATATATTTTCCATACACTTGATATTAATAGTATTTTCATTGTTTCTGCATCTGATAGACTCCTTAAGAGTAAAAGAAAGTTTTCTTACCTGATGTATACAGAGTGCCTCTTTAACTGGCTCCACCTCCAGCACAAAGATAACTGGCTCCTTCACATCCTGGCTCCATCCTTTCAGCTCCTTTAAACACCTGTCCAGATCCTCCTTCAAAGCCTCTTTGTCACTGAGTTTGCCTTCCAGTGACCTTTGTTTCTGCTCCAGATTGGCCTTGGCTGCCATCAGGTCAGAGGTCATTTTGTGGACAGTGGAGTTCACTGTTTGTTGGTCAAGTTGATTGGCTGTCTTACATACTGCTTGGCACTGTTCTGGGAGGGAAGACATGACTTCTTCAAGGCAAGTGATTTCTTCAAGAGCAACCTGGAGAGAAAAGACAAATTACATGATTACTTTCAAGGCTATTCAAATCAATTTATACCAATGGCAATGAAACACACCAAACTGATTCATTTATTGGTATAGTTGATTATGAAAATCAAAGAGTGAGTGGACAGGCTGACAAATTAGAATATTTCCACCAAATTTATGTATATTTATTATGAAATTCAACACATCTACTGTCTTACGATTGTCGGAGATCATATAGCAATATTTTGGTATATCTGTATTTCAAAATGTTAAACATTTATCAATATGAGATACCTTGCATTTGTGAAGCTTAGTCTCCATATCCAGACCAAGTTGTTCTCTGGCAGGTCCTTCATTGTGATAATGCTCCAGACATTCCCGTATCTTGGCCATGCCATCTTCATACCCTTTCCTTGCATCCTGTGCATCGAATGAACGTTTGGTTTGGGTCTTTAACGCCTTTTTGAGTTCTTCGTTGAGTTGGTCGAGTCTGGCAATGTCTTGAACATGTGTCACCTGACCTTCTTTAGTCATGTGATCATATCCATCATTGAGTTTATTGAGTGGGGCCTGCAGGCAGTCAAGTTTGGCTTGAAGGTCCTATATGTGATTAAACAATGACAACAGATACAAATTTATCTAAGATTCCCTCTCCATAATTTTAAAATTGTAGCTTGGATATAGTTCAAGATGATAGTAGGAGTGGGGGACTTTTCTGTAAATTACTACCAAACCATGATTTTACGATTTTGGGTCCCCGTGATTTGATATTCTTTATTGAGGCAGTGGTGGGGTGGGTGCACATATATACATTGGCATTGACGTACTGTAATAGTAAGCATAATGAACATGGCTCACTAAAGCAAAGTGCAAAATATGTCTTTGAATGCTTCACAGACAACAATACCGCAGCCATCAAATTCATTTATGCACCATCTCCACATAAGAATAACTTTTATTATCTTCCCAAGTCTGAATAAAATACCTGTAGATAAACCCCACTAATAAATGTAGAGCATTTACAAACACTCTTTAAGGTGTGATACCTTGCATGTAGAGATTCGATGAGAGGCATCAACTGATGAAAGCCCTATGGGCTGTTCAAGCTGGTCTACAGATGATTTCAAGTCCTGGAACTGTGCATCACATTGACTAAGATCAGCCTCGAAGGCCACTCTGTCATTGTAAGCTTTGGTTAGTCTACAATAATTATCACCAGTAGTATCCACAGTCCTGTTAGACAAATAATGAATATAAAAAATGGTTCTAGTATAGTTTAATTCTTTCCCCGGCTTTCACACTGCTGCCATTAATTATGGCACATTTGCATTTCAAGGAATTGATTCTTGCCAGGTTCCAATTTACCTCACTTGGGTGAAGTGTGGCATATAACAATAAATGTCATATTTCTTCTAGCATATACTCTCAGCTACAACATACTAAAATTTTGGGAAAAATTGGCAATGAATAACAGCGATACAGTCCGATGAACATCAACAAACATTTTTTTAAACACGGTCAAATATAATGTGATCGATTGAAATCTAGAATTCTGACTTTGAAGGGCCATATACCATATTTGCCGGCGTAAAGGCCGCAGTATTTTCTCTTCCAAAAATATCAAAAAGTCTGGGTGCGGCCAATCCGCAACAACAGTAAAAAATTGGCTGTTAAAACAGCACGTATAATTCCTACATATGGGACTACAAACGGTTCAATGACTAGATCTATATCAGTAATGGTACAGGACATTTCTAGATTAACTCCACACATCTTACCGACTATTTCATGTTGCATTGTTGACATGAAGTTTTGTCGATCTCGTGAATAAACTTCATAACCTATTTTTAACAAATTCTACCGGTAGATCTAGATTTAAGTCCGTGCCATTGCATTACTAAAAGAAGGGACCGTTATGGAGCTACCACGCAACGCAACTGCGCATCCGCATCTGTTTTCTTTGTATCCATTTCACGCAATTTCGCAGGTAGGGGTATAAATAGGATACCAAAACTGCCTGCGATACAGTACTAACTTCAAAATCAATGAAGAATTGCTAAATTACGATCAATTTTGCAGTAAACTTAGTTTTTTACTGTAAATTTTATAAAAATATTGGTGAATTTGGTATCAGTTTGTAGAAAAAATAGTTTTCTACAAGAAATTTATGATAATTTTGTTTGGTCTGTTTGGTTTTTTTTCCTTCCATTTTTTTTTTTTTTTAGTCTATGAAATGTCAAACTCGGGGGTGCGGCCTATGCAGCGCTGCGGCCTTATCGCCGGCAAATACGGTAATGACATCACATGTATGACGTCAATTAAGGTCAGAATGTACTAAAATTTGGGAAAGATGCTATAAAGGAAAACATCTGATCCATGCAAAAAACAGCATTTCTACATTCCGACAAAGTTGCGCGCAATAACGCACGCACTTACTTTGCATATAAAATATTTCAAATGCACAAAATTGGTCAAGAAGTGATTTGGAGCATTTCTTAATTCTGACGTAATGACATGCACACAGACATTACTATTGCCTGGATATTGACCCTTTGAACTGAAGTTTATGTGTACCAAATTTAGTGAAGTTTTGATGCCTGGTTATATATGTAATCAAATAGGAGTAGTTTCAAGATATTTTAACTGGCTCACAGTTTTTAAAAGATTATTAGCTAAAGTTTGATGGTTTTCATTCTCCTTTAAATTTTGCTCTTCGCTAAAGTTTCTTGAAAATGGCCCTCAAGACAATTTGCGAAATCATCACACCAAAAAAGTTTGTAGTTTTACGAGTGTACATAAAATATGCTTGAATTGATACTGCACTACAGCACTATCTACTTACAAAAAGGTTTTAAATAAATGCCTAGTGGTTAATGAAATATGCTGGCAATTGAATGGCCAGCATATACAAATTACACATTTTCAACCGGATCAAATATTTTCAGTTCTCAAAATTATTACATTATAACAGAACTTAGCACGGGTGATAGTGAGCACTAAAAAAAAACTAGATGGATCTTCGACTGCATGCAGTCGAAAATGATGCCTCCGCCATAAAGCTTTTTACAAACTAAAACAGAAGTAATTTTAAAATTCAAGTTTGATTGTAATCCATTAACAGGTTCTCAGAATATCATGATTACAAGCTATTTTTCATATACATGTATGACCCTTTGATCTTTGACCTCATAACCCCAAAATCTAATCAGTTCATTGGCTCTGCAAGATACATACATGTCTTGAGTTTGATGGTAATCCGTCCATCGGTTTTAATGATTATGCGATCACAAGCTATTTTTGCATACATAATGAGCCTCATGACCTTTGACCTTTGACCTCGTGACCTCCAAATCTACTCAGTTCATTGGCTCTACAAGATACATACATGTCTTGAGTTTGATGGTAATCCGTCCATCGGTTCTAATGATAATGTGATCATGAGCTATTTTTCCATACATAATGAGCCTTGTTACCTTTGACCTTGTGACCCCAAAATCTAAAATGGGGAAACCGATATAAACCAGGTCATTATCAGGCCTGACTTAGATGATATTCTGTGTATCCTCTCATTTGTAATTATAACATAACAGAGTCTTACCTATTGAATAAGGCTTGGATATCATCAAGTTTGTAAGTGATTTGTTGCTTGTCATCCTCTCCCAATCTCTGTGCAAGGTTCTCTCCATCTCTCATGAGATTCATTAGTAGAGGCTTGTGAGAAACAGAGCTGTTGTTCACACTCTAGAATAGTAAAATAAGGGTAAAACAATGAAACACAATATACATGTACTGGCTCATTGAATATAATCCAGATTGTATACTTGACTAGAAATAGTATTAGTAAAATAGAAATATACAAATTCAACATTAACCATCTAAATCAATTGGTATTTCATTTCATTTATTTTTCCGCATTCCAGTTAACAAACTAGATGGATCTTCGACTGCGTGCAGTCAAAAATCTATTCTAGTTCATAACTCAATTTTGTTTTCAGAATAAACAATTCCAATTTTTTTCAATCAAATCACAGACAGAATTGAAAAAAAATGTGATACCATACCTTAAGTTGAGAGATCTGATTGTGAATATCATTGAGTGAACATTGGAGAGTAATTGGCTGAGTAATGACTGACTGCTGTTCATCTAGCCAAGTCTTCATCTGTTTCATCTGATGTTCTAATTCCTTGACCCTAGTCAGACTGTCTGACATCAACTCAAATCTAGACACAGCTGCCTTCTCAACTCTCTGGAAAGTCTTCTAAATCTGAGGAAATAAAACAAAGGTGTAACATGCAGCTGCTCGTATGATATATATCACTTTACAATCAAATGAAAGAGTGTAATAATATTATGAAATTGCGAGCAGACAATACAAAGAAAGACAAAAACACATTAAGAAAATCCCAGGTCCTGATCAGATCACTGGTCCTTACAGAGCAGATAACATGAAAAGTTGCAAGTCATTTCAATTTCAACTGTACATATTGATAGATCATATGAATTATACGGAATGTTATAACGTAATGATCGAGAACAAATTCCTGCTTCTTTTGTACAGTTAGTCTGCTTCAATCAGGGTGTGCCAAACTTCTACTGTATACATGTAAATGATTCAGCATGTGCAGTACTTGGGTTATTTATGTGATATGGGGTGTTCTGCAGTTTTTTTCAAAACATTGTAATAACATATAACGATTTTACAGCAGAATGCATCTCACCTATGACTTTCTTCTGGATATCTTGGCTATCTTTCTCCTCAGCTCTTTGACAGATGGGTTGACTACTGACTGACAACCATCGGACCTTGGAGTTATAGCTCTTCACCTGGTCTTGTAGTGCCTGTAAGATATATACATTCTCTAAATCAAGTCAGTGAATAAATTAAAAATTTTGAAAAGCCTAAGGGCTGTTTTATAATGAACTGATAGACAGAAAACATGTTATTTATTTCCTAACAGTACATGTAGTAATAATAAGGAATGATACTTACATAGAACACTCACAAAATAATTCCCATGACATGTGCTTCAATAACATTTACAAGAAATTGGCCTGAAAAGAAAATGAACTTCAAGTTTTATGAGAAAAAAAGTAAGATTGAGAATTTGTCCTACCTTTGATTCAAAGACTTGCTGTACTTGGTCTGGTATATCCAGCTTGGGAACTACTGGATCACTGAGATCTTCTTCTTTGGTTTCTAGTCCTTTCAAGCACTCAGAATAGTACTTCCAGAATTCCTGCATAAGAATAAACATAGATTGACGATATATGTATTACAATATGTTTACAAGATTTCTATCCACCAGTGTTCAATTGTCTGTGCTGCAAGAGGATGCACATTGAGTTTGGTCATAAATAATAAATAGGACAAGTTGCATATTTCATGGCATAAGAAGTTCCAACCCAAGTTTCTTTTGGAGTCAAAACTCTGTTTGTGAGCTGAGAGGAATACTTTTTGACAATTCGCACTTCTCACAATGCATCTAAAATTGTTGCCTGTGCCATAGAAGTATTAATGGAGAGAAAGAGTAGAACCCACAAGGAACCCGTCTTCTATTACACTGCATGAGCAAAACTAAAATGCTCACTGTAGAGAGTCCAAGAGTTACTACTACTACAGGACTACTACTACTAACAATAATATTCAGGGTTTACACATTGCTTAATACATTGTCGGTACCTGTAAAATATATCATATCATTACCCCAGTCATTGGATTCAGGCTTGCCTGCACACAATGTATGCACATTCTCAACTCCTTGGGGAGCATTAATGCAAAGGATGCCAAATACTGTGCAAAAATGTATTAACAAACATTGTTTTTGACCAAGAATGGCTACATTTTTCTTCCTGCAGTTCAAACAGACACTCAACGTGAAGAGTGTCTTTTTTATATATTATACTTCATGGCAATTTTAATAATGAAACTAGGTATTTTAAGTTAATATTCAAGTCTTGAAAATCAAATTATGACAGTTGCTTAAAAACATGGTGGCACAGAAAAGTTCAATTATGCTTCTTGTCATACCTTCCTCTCATTTACACATGTCTGTAATTCATCATGAGTAGTAGCAACAGTGTGTTCAATTTTGCTGAGTTGCTTGTCAATCTGCTGCAGATCTTGTCGTACTCTCTGTCTCTCCTTGGGACTTAATTCATCACATAGTGACTCTTCCTCACTCACGGCCTTGAACGTGGCTCGACGGCCTGCTAACTCTACGCTTGACCCCTGCATACAAAGCATGTGAATGTTAGTCCAGAATTACATTCAGTGGAATATTTTAGTACTCTCCATATTTGAAATGATGAAAGAAGTAAAACAAAATAATTGGAAACAAGAGGTTCTGACTTTCTGTTTGAATGATTGATATTGAGACAACACAAATACATTCTTATATTTTCTCTGCTTTGCTAAGCTCATAAAAGGATTCCTGACCTGTATTAAATATCTATTGTACACTGGAAACATATGACCTTAATAGTCTTTCCTGCAGTTTCCTCAAATGGGATTTACATTATTGAGAATGCACGAAAGACTCTCGCTAGACAGACTCTCACTGATGAAATTCACAGTATCCCTTTATTCAATGACTGAGATGATTATGTACCTGTATTTCTTGTAGAACATTTTCAACCTCCTCAGTGTAAGGGCTGATGGTGGTTGGTTTGATGACTTTGGCCTGACATTGGTCTAACCAGAGCTTGAACTGATGAGCTTTCTCCAGCAAGGAATTATAGTCCGATTCCAGACCTTCTAGCATGGTTTGTGTGCGCTGGATACGCATCTCACTGCCTAGCCATTCCTCACGGATCTCACTATTGATTGATTTATTGATTGATTGATATTCATTTCTTTTCCATCATCATTTTTATATCATCACACATATATGAATTTTTAACATGTATGGTCATATGAAATCATACATACAGCTTGAGCTGACATCCTCATCATAAGTAAAATGTTCATAATTAAATTTACGTACGTAAACAATGCATAGGAGAAAGCGAAACAAAACAAATGTCAAAGAAAAGGTCGAGTTCCGGTAAAGATGAACAAATCTGGTAAGAGCAATGTGTGAGCTTCCTCAATCTATTTATACCAATGTTTAAGAATATTTTAGGATGAATGTACCATGGAGAGGATTGCTCTTGGAGTGCTCTCATGATGAAAATATGACAAGAATTGGTTCACTACTTCTGACCCCATTCTGATGCCACATAAGTGAAGTGGAGAGAGAGAGAGAGAGGGGGAGGGAGAGATGATACCCATTCACGCTGGTAGAAGGCTCAATGTTATGGTATTGTTTAATCACCAAGATGAATAACACTTACTTGAGATGTTTTCTGAGGGACTCTTCATCCAGAGAGCTAGCCATCCTTCCAACCTCTCTGCTGGCTTCATCAACCTCATCAACATGTCTTCTCCTCTCTTCCATTGACAACCTCTGTTGGTGAGATAGAGAGAGAGAGAGATGAAATGAAGAGATGAGAGAGAGAGAGATGAAATGGAGAGATGAGAGAAAGAGGGTGTTATTAAGAAATAAGATAGGAAGGTAGAGATAGGTAGAAGGGAGTTGAGAAAACAAAACATAAAGAGAAGACAAGAGGAAGTGAAAGAAAATGAGAAACAGTGAAAGTAAGCGGAAAAAGGGGGAATAGGAGATATAAGATAAGAAAGATGAAAGCAGAGAGAACAAAGGATAACATATAAAGTACAATTTATACAAATATATTTGTCAATCTGCTGCAGATCTTGTCGTACTCTCTGTCTCTCCTTGGGACTTAATTCATCACATAGTGACTCTTCCTCACTCGCGTCCTTGAACGTGGCTCGACGGCCTGCTTCTATGCCCTGATAGAAATTAGTATCAAGTGATTTAACGTTTGAATTCAACTGTGTATCAAATTCAATTAAAAATTGCTTTATCCAATATGGGCATATGTTATAAGATGTATCAAGAACCCATTTCACATCACCATTCTAACTGTTACACACTGAGATATATACATGTAACTCTTAATCTGACATTAGCACGTAAATCTCACTACGTTTAAAGATTAAACAGAACACCTTTCTTTTTTACATATACGTTCATGTTAAAAATAAGGTTTGTTAATACAGATTTACAAAGCTATATGTCTTACTTTAAAACCTTTTCTTTACACTTGAATAAACAAATCAACATAAAATCAATGTGAGATCACTTCATCTACAGTACTACATCTTTTCTTGGTTAACTCTTTGAATGATATCAATAGGATTACACTGAGGTATACTAATCCTGTGTAATTACTGTGATAATCCTTTCATTCAATGGAGCATGACTACTTGTTACTTGTAACTGTTAAGTTACTTCAGGAGGGTGTCAAGAAAAAGATTCCGATATTCATCTACACTGTCTCATGGTGGGAAAGTTTAAGGTAAGTGGATACATTTGATGAGCATTTTCCAAATTGTTGTTTCATATAATATTTTTAGATATCCTCTGCAAGCATGACATAATATTAGACAAACAACAAAGCCCAATTTCCAGCAATTATATAGTCTCATATACATATACATATGGTATTTTCATTAACTAAAGATGATTCATGGTACATACAGTGTAGGTATTGAATGAATTTGAATACAAGTAATCTATAGCACTATACTCAGGAGTTAAATGTAGTTCATCAACCCATTTTAAAATAAAGCTTAAACACTTCTAGTAATTTTCATCCATAACCTCTGTGTTTCATATTGACTACAAAATAATAAAATCATATAATTCCTCAAGACTTCACATGCCATCCTTTCAAAACAGCTGCTGTAAGTACAAATAATACCTAAAAGCCATTACAGATATTGATGTACATGTATATCGGCCAAAGCCATCATGGATAAATTTCCAAAAGCTCTTTGGCAACACAAAGGGAAATTGTGTAACAGGTACCATAAAATCACAGAAATAAATAAATTATCAACTTACAGGCTTTCACTAACATAAACCAAATGCATTTAAGTAGGAATGTACATTTTATGTACTACTAACCCTGAATTTAACATCACTCTTTGATAAACTACTCCTGGATAATGGTCTTCCACGATGATCTACAAGAGGCTTGACTGTATAATCCACATTATTATTGCCAGGATTTTCTACGGAGGAGGGGGGTGTCCCTTCTCCATGGGACTGCTCTGACCCCATTGCACTGTGGAGTCTGTCCCTACGACCACTGCAGCAGTGATACCGTAGCATCTAATACTACCGGCAGTGTCAACAAGATGATTTAACCATAACAGTGCGCTTTCTACTCTATTCATCTCTCTCTCTAGGACAACAGAGAATCTAGAGATTCTTTGTAGAGGCTGCTATTGTTTGTACATCCAGTTAGAAGCAAGAGAGAGGATGCAAATAGGAGATTCCTGAGCCTGGATATCTGCCATGAAGGGACAGAGAAAGTAAACAAAGCAGGGACAGGACTGGGGTATTGAATGAAAGTGCCCTCAGAAGGCGGCATATTGATTAGTACTTTGTCTAAATTGATGTTATTGATTTTCCATGTCTTTTCTGAAAATGAAAACGATTTTCAAGTGTCCTGGCAGGGCACATTCCATTCTTTATCAAAAACCTTCTATCAACACGTTGGTTGCTTTCTTCGACTCTCTGCAGTCACTCGTTAGACACCGTGCAATGTTGCACAAAACAGTACCCACTAATTGACGGGAGGATTGCTTTGTGCAACACATTGGCATGGCAATAGAATCTTGAAGCCTTTGGTATAATCAATCCCATGATAAATACAGTATGGACCTGGGAGGTTATTTGTGTGGCATATAAATAGCCTTCTATAATAATAATTCATCTGTGTCTCATACTCTACACTTTTTGCTCCTTTTTTCTAAAGATAATTGCTCACTTTTCATATGTTGAGAGATCTTTCTGGATATTTCTGTTTTCATTTTGCTAATATAGCTCTCTCTCTCTCCCTCCCTGTCTTTACTAAAATATTCAAATTTATGGATGTTTCTTTCCTGGGGACCTAGTGATGAGTTATTCCATCAACAACTACAATACTTTTATATAGCGATGTCAGGCAAGCTTTGGGCATGCTTTTAGGTTGTCAAGAACAACCTTTTTCTAAAAAGTATGCATAAAATTTGAACATGTTTAAGAGTAAACCAGTCTATTGTACAGTTATAGAGGGGCACATGTATCAGTGTCAGAATAAAATGGGAAATTTATTTTTATTTTATTTTTATTCTTATTTTCTAGGGCACCTAAAAATTAGAGGGCGTCTGTAATGGAAAATATTTCGCTTGTCTAAATATGCAAATTAGGGTGTGGTGCCGGTGTGGATTTGACTCAGTGCAGTTGACTAGAAGACCGAGGTTGTAGTTGGGTGTGTGAGAGGTCTTGTACATGTACCCTTATGTGTGTTGTGGAAGTTGCTACCAGGGCCTTGATTTTTGTATTCGGCACCAGCAATCTTTTTCCTCAGGCGACACCAGTACGAGAGGTATCCTCCATGTAGCCCAGAACCTTAATTTTCCTGCCATTGGCAAAACCATGTCAATATAACTGTAAGTAGCTTTCTTTACATAACCTACACGTGATAATCAGATTCAGATTATTATTATAATTGAAAATACAGTTAGTATATATATACGATTATAAACCCATAGATGGAAAGATGGAAAGATTGAAATAAGTATTATTCTCATATGAAGGAAACATTATTTTCATTGTGCAAGAAGAACACATTTTAGAGCAAATTAGCTCGTATGTTTATCAAAATTAATTATTCATGAACATGTATACGAAAGGGTCGTTCATGAACTATCGTTCTCCTGAGTGTCGATCGATAGGGATAATTATACGTTTATTAATTCAAATGCTCTAACGCTTCATGCATAAATTCTGAATTATATCTAAAAGCACATTTTATTTTTGTGTTAATGAATTAACGCATTACAACCTAGTATTAATGTTGAGAAACAATTTATTATTGAAATTGTTGTGCTAGAAATGACTTAATTTCTCTAACAAATTTTTATTGACATAACAAAATTCTTATAAAGAATGATTAAGTTTTTGTGCCATCATCCTTCCGACACAAGTCGTTTAATCTTACGTTTTGCCCGGGTCAGATAGATTGATGACCCTAGTTTATAATGAAAGAAAGTGTGGTGGAAAGAAACCATGTTTATTTTGTTATAACCGGATAAAGAAAGTCTGGTGAAATAACCTTTATTATTTCATCGCTTGTTTAATCAGAAATAAGTGTTGAGAACGTAGAAATTAGATTTCATGTATTTTGAAGGATATATTGATAATTTCATTTATAGCTGTGTAACGAGGGACAAGAAAGTTCTTCATGACAAAACTAGTGGCACGCTGAGCTTCGTCTAGTTAGTATTCAAGAATCGTCGAGTCATTCCATCCGGGATCTTGAAGACAACGTCACATGACCGATTGCCGTAATGAGTGATTACGGGGCATCATCCTTCCGACACAAGTCTCCAGGGATCGATTCATCGTAGAAACCATGTCGTTATTTGATCTTCTGATATAGCAACAAATATTAGCAAATTAGACTATACTCACTTCCGAAAGATATTCTTCCTTCCAACCTCCACTTTTCTCGCCTTTCCATTTCACTTCTATTTTTATCCACTTTTCTTACTCCTTCTAGGACTTTATACATGGTGTACCGTAAACCTCTTCCGCGAAATATTAGCAAATACCAAACAAAAGGCCTTTCGCGTAATTCGGACAATTGTCCTAATTTCGGACACTTTGGATAACTTCAGATAATTACTGAACTTGAAACGGGAGTTAACTTCAGACAGGACTCCACTCGTTGTTAATTGAGTAAGTAATTGACAGCACTTATATTTACATATATGTGTAATAACAGATTCTTATGAATATAGATGTGTTTTGCATTTCAAAGTTAAATCGTTCAACTGTAACCAAAAGAACATACTGTTGAATTTAGATGCTGATTTAGTTTTCATTAAACAGTCTTTAAAACTCATTTATCAGAGTCTTCTTGGCTATTTTGTTGTATCCTTGAATAATCCTGACAATCAGGGTCTAGTTTATACATCCGAAGAGTGTGGATCTGATGCTTATTTATGGTTTGAGCATCAACTGTTGCACTAGTGTTCTCTGGAAAGACATTAATCTACATTTTCCATTCTTGACTCAGGTGTAGTAAATGGGTATAGATGAGATATAGTCATGTATTGCATGTACAATACAAAATATGAACATAATAAATGTAAAAGAAAATATTACACCGATAGTATTCAATCTAATATTTTTACTGCTCCCAGGGCTAAATAAAGGGCCAAAAGATACAAACAAGTAAAATCCAAAAAGGATGAAATGTGCATAATGTTTAATTTGAATTTACAAATGAATTTGAATGTGAATCTGAATTTGAATTAACAATGCCAATCAATGAGAAAAATAGTTCAATTTATAAACATTCAGACAATCAGAAAGAGAGAAAATTAGAAGAAAAAAAAGGTGATGGAACCAGCAGAAAAGACAATTAAGTTAAAACAAATATATTGCAACTAAATATATGTGTACAGGAAAGAACAAAAAGAGAACTAGTGTTGTGTGACCTTATGTTTTGAATGGCCTTTGAAAAGCTCTAAAGGCCTAAGCTCCCATTATCTCACTACATTGCCCTATTGATTGCACATCAAGTTAAGCTTTTGTGTGAATCTATCCATGGGTAAAACCTTGGATAAAGGTCTCATGTCCTCTCATTGTCTTATTACACAACATTAGCCTCAAAACAGATTCATTGACTTTTTGACCAATAAAAGTGCAATATTATGCTCTGGGTGAAAGTACCGGTAGTCTCATTATTCAGCCTATGTGGAAACACCTTTCATTAGATCAATGAGAATATTCAGCCTGAAGGCAAACAGGCAATTAAAGTAGTCTCATTACTAAACCTCAATGTGAAAAAGATCACCTCTCAATACATTAATGAGAATATTCAGCCTCAAATCAGTTCAAAGGAAATGAAGTAGTCTCAGTATTCAGCCTCAATGTGAAAAAGATCACCTCTCAATACATTAATGAGAATATTCAGCCTCAAAGCAAGAAGGCAATGAAGGTTAAAAGTCTTGGTATCTTGCCTCAGAGCAAAATGACACTGAAAGAAGATTCAACATCAAGCCTCATAGCTGCAACAACAACCACATGAAGAAACTAGATGGAACTTCAACTGCGCGCAGTCGATGATGCCTCCGCCATAGAGCAATTTTACAAACCAAAATGGAAGCAATTTTTAAAATTCAAGTTTGATTGTAATCCATCTGTTGGTTCTAATGATAACGCGATCACGAGCTATTTTAGGATACATAATGAGCCCTGTGACCTTTGACCTCGTGACCCCAAATCTAATCAGTTCATTGGCTCTGCAAGATACATACATGACCCAAGTTTGGCGGTAATCCATCAATCGGTTCTTGAGATAATGTGATCACAAGCTATTTTGCATACATAATGAGCCCTGTGACCTTTGACCTCGTGACCCCAAAATCTAACCAGTTCATTAGCTCTGCAAGATACATACATAACCCAAGTTTGGCGGTAATCCATCAATCGGTTCTTGAGATAACACGATCACGAGCTATTTTTGCATACATAATGAGCCCTGTGACCTTTGACCTTTGACCTCGTGACCCCAAAATCTAATCAGTTCATTAGCTCTGCAAGATACATACATGACCCAAGTTTGGCGGTAATCCATCAATCGGTTCTTGAGATAACGCGATCACAAGCTATTTTTGCATACACAATGAGCCCTGTGACCTTTGACCTTTGACCTCGTGACCCCAAAATCTAATCAGTTCATTAGCTCTGCAAGATACATACATGACCCAAGTTTGGCGGTAATCCATCAATCGGTTCTTGAGATAACGCGATCACGAGCTATTTTTGCATACATAATGAGCCTTGTGACCTTTGACCTTGGACCTCGTGACCCCAAAATCTAATCACTTCATTAGCTCTGCAAGATACATACATGACCCGAGTTTGGCGGTAATCCATCAATTGGTTCTTGAGATAACGCGATCACGAAGCGGGACGTGCGTGCGTGCGTGCGTGTACGTACGGACGGACGGACAACCAGAAAACATAATGCCTCCGGCTACGTTGTAGCGGAGGCATAAAAAGGCGTTCCTTTTAGAAGATCAATGAGATGAGTCTCCTTATCTGGCCTTCAAGTAACAAGGTGATGAAAGTAATATCATTATTCAGTTTAAAAAAAAAAATCATCTTGGAAGATCAATGTAAATAGTCTCATTATTCAGCATTAAAAAAAAGAAGGTCTATTTCATTGGATCAATGACAGACTCTCTTACACACTGTCAAAAAGACAAGATTACATTTAATTAGATCACATGAGAAAAGACTTATTATTTTAAAAAAGGCAAAAAATTGTCAATTCTAAATAAAGCAATGAGAGTCCAGATTTTTCCAAAGTGGGGAGTTCCATATTATTTCATTATTCGTTTGAGAATGTCACCTATACTTATATCGAACAAGAATGTTAAAATTTCCCCTTGAGTACCTTAAAATAATGATTGTAAGCATTTGGATGGAAATCTGTTTCCTCCCAAGATTGATTGAAGTTAAACAATAAAAACTCATAGGAAAATGTGGTCTTACAGGAAGATACTAAGTTGAAGTTGAGTGTTGATATATTTGAGTTTTTAGGTCATAGCTCACCTGTAGTGTTTCAATCTTCTCTCTGCAGGTGTGGACTCTATCACTTTCCACCTTCTCCACAGTCTCGGTGACCTCGGCAAGCTGAATTTTGACCTTTGACACTGCTTCATCTAGTCTCTCGGAATCAGCCAATTGCTTGGTGCGTACAGCCTTCAGGTCATTGGCTGACCCTAAGATGGTGTCTATATCGGTGGCCAGTGGCTCAAGGTCAGGATCTGATTGATCACAGAGGTCTGCACTGTGTCTGGTCACATTTTTCATGTCTGTCTGATGAGACTGAATGTCATCAATAAAGGCCTGGTGATTAAAAAGATTGAATATATTATTTACAGTTAGTGCAACAAATTAATAATAATAATAATAATAATCATAAAAATAATAATAAAAACAACAACAAAAGAATAATAATAACAAAAATAATAATTATAATAATAATATTAATAATAATAATAATAATAATAATAATAATAATTTATATTATAATTTGAGTAAGGAAATCCTTTGAAATTTAAAAACTTGTAGGGTTGTGCATGGCTTGGGCTGAAAAAATTGCACGTGTCATTCGTTCTGCCTGTAGATTGTTGTAAAGCTTGGGATTTTTTTAATAAGTTGTTTGAAATTTCGAAATGAATATAAAAACTCAAAATAGTTCCTGAAAGAGGATGGCAACGGATATCGGCACTTGCACTGTTGAGCAAATGTACACTCTTCAAATTGAGAATAATATAATTAGCTATACATTCAGCATGTATAAAAGAATGGTTCCGCGAGAGAAAATGTCTGTACTGGTCTATGGGATTTCTTCTTGCAACGTTTTCACCGATAACTGAAATAAGCAACGATTTCATAGTACCGTTGCGTTCGCTGGTGCTGGTGAATACAAAAGCTGTGATTGTTTACGCGCGCTGTATCTATGTATTTGGTTAATCTACTTTTTCGTTCGCGTTGATCTGATCATGTGAACATTATACAGTTGTGAAAATTCATAGTTGTGAACATTAGTGAACGTAGAATCATTTCAAGATTTCGTTTTGCAAAAATATTTCTATGGTAGTTAGGAAAACAATGTGTAACAATAAGAGGTTATCATTAGTCCATGGTTGAGTAGGCGTCTTTAATGAAGTTTTATTTTCATATTTAAAAATTCGCAAAAAGTAATATTATCATTGCAGTTTACTGAGTATTACAAAATTTCAAAATGCACTGTTTTACAATTGCAAATAATGCATTTAAACACATGTGCCATTTACAAATAAAAATGGATGGAATATCAAAAAGCATTGTTTCATAATCAATGCATTCAGTCATGTGCTGTTTCACAACAATGTACAGGCACGCACAATGTCTTGTAACTTTTGAATCGGGCCATTTTGTCTTTAATATGTGCTTATTCAGCCATACAGTGATGGATATCTCTGATTTTCACACAACATGTACCTAATGACTCTACCGATATTGTGGTAAGATGACACCGTGATACATTTTAAGGGTTTCGAAATTATATGAGCAATATTATTCTGCAGGGGGGTAGTTAGTAGTTACTTATTGTGTTTTGTATGTATGTGTAAATTTAGTGTTGCCACCTTCAAACAGATTGGCTCATTTAAATAATTTTTCTTTTAGGCAAATTTCAATTAAAAAAACCTTGAAAATACAAAACAAATATCTGATATATTTTTTCACTATTTATGTCTATTTTACTCCTTTTTGTTAGGGGGGGGGGGTAAATG
Source organism: Mesocentrotus franciscanus (assembly GCA_037976565.1). Classification (NCBI taxonomy): domain Eukaryota; kingdom Metazoa; phylum Echinodermata; class Echinoidea; order Camarodonta; family Strongylocentrotidae; genus Mesocentrotus; species Mesocentrotus franciscanus. Next base: position 38,601,837 of record CP137669.1, on the reverse strand, counting down.
TGCTACTTATACTAGTATAGACGGCATCAAATCACCTAAATATAAGAATGGATTCATTATTGTACATGTATTAGGTGCACACGATCTGGAAGCGTCATAGTGTAGTGGTTCTGACTCACGTCTTTCAATCATAAGGTCGTGAGTTCGAATCCCACTCCTGGACGTTGATTTCTTTCAGCAAGAAAGTCATCCACATTGTGATGCACTCCACCCAGGTGAAGTAAATGGAGACCTGGTAGGAACTTATTCCTTAAAACGCATAGCGCGTGACAACTGCTCTGCTAAAGCCATGCAGGGTAATTATGCTGCATTATTGCAGAGTGCTTAGAGACTTCCAACAAAGTAAGTGTTAGGCGCTATATAAGCACATATCATTATTATCATAATTCTGTATAGGATAGCATTCACCAACTTCTTTTGTTTTGTTTTACCAATCCACCATTCAACATGTCAACTCTCAAGTACGTTCTTTCAACACCTTATATCGCTCACACAACGCGCGCGAAAGGCCGCCGAAGGCGGCCCTTTCGCGAGTAATAATAATAAGACCAAATTAGTAATGCATGCATATGGCCTGACCCACATTCGGTGCATCAGCCCAAACTTGGTACAAGGAGATTTTGATGGAACTTATAAAAACCCTGATGCTCAATCATCCGTTGCAGAAAAATATGAATAGGGTATCATTACACAGAAAACATGTTACTTCTTACAATAAAATAGGTTTCAAGGTCACAATAATTATGACTTCTTAATTATAAGCTACAAAGTTGGGTACACTTTTTTATACGCACTGTATTATATGAAAGAAAAGAAATTTGGGATGCATTTCTGTATAAAAAAACATTCAGGATAACTTACATGTGTACTTTTCAAAAGTTTGTTGGCTTCTGTTGGTTGGACTTGTGCTGGTTTCTCTTGTTCTAGAGCCAGTGCTTTTTGAGTCTGGTCCAGCCATTGTGTCAGGGCCTTCTTAGTCTTCTCAACTTGGGACCATCTACCAACTAGCTCCTCTGTCTGACCAAGCTGACTTTCAGTCTAAGGTAAAAAAAGTACAAAATAAATCATCATTACCAGAATCTAAAGTTAAAGTGACCAATGTCTTCTTCAACGGGTGGGTAGTTCAAATTGGTGCTAAAATGTGCCTACTTTACAAGGGAGCTCATCATTCTACCATTCTCTTTACATTAGTATGGGTACAATCATTTATTAACTTCAATTGTAGTAATAACATTTAGAATTTGCATCCTGGTTTCGTCTTTGACATTTACATTATTGGAAAAGCAAGTATCTACATACAGTGTAGTCAAAGAGAAACTTTTTCATATTCTGCCACCATAATGGTTAGAAATGTTACTGTATATTAATCTAAGGTAGCAGCACTTTTACTTTAGGCACAAAACTGGTTGGAAAGTAAGTAGCAAAGCAATAAAATAATATGAAAAGTAACAAAATATTTCTAGCAGTTGGTAAAAAGATTGTTTTTTTTACAATATCCCGTAAGACTTTGAATGAAGCACTCATTACCTGTTCTATGATTTGCTCTATCTCATCGTTTACTTTGGTTGCTAGGGTAGCAGTAGTTGAGTCTCCAGGTCTCTCTTCTACTCTCTCTTCTGCTGCTTGGACAAGCTGACGATGCATTAATGAGGTGTCCAAGATACCCTACATATCCACACAGCAGTAATATCAATAAATTAGATATCTAGATATTGTAAGTACACAAGAACATCAATGAATTATTGAAGTCCCCTCTATTTCACTACATATGGCTTCTGAACCCCCGGCCACCTTCTGGTCACATTACAATGTAATGACTTGCAGCAGAAGGGAGGGCACTGAGAGGTCCTCCTTCAACTTTGAAAGTGATTCTGTCTTTGGTGTTAGAGTCACAAAGGAAATTTTTTATTTTAATTTCTTTCTCTGAAGATACAGTATTCTGAGTACCGGTAGCAATATCTATTGTGTATACATATACATGTCTTGATTAAAGATGCTAAGAACAGAAAAATGTAACACATCCCTATAAATAACAAGTTGAATTACATCAACGCATGGTCTACTTCTTCATTAATATCAGAGCTTATATTTTTTGCAACATTTTTGAATGAGCAACAAACTTTCACCATTCTTTTGTTCTTCTGCTTTACAGCATCCGTACTCGCTACACCACTTTTCTCTCTGGTGTGTGATGAATGACTAAAAATCTACCGGTACACATAATTCATTATTCATTCTTAATGCTGATGATAAAAAGTATTCACTATCAGACCAAACCAAAAATGACACATGCAAAGACTTTTCACAGCAATACCAGTGCGTTAAAAAAAAGATCATATGAAGCATATTGCATCTCATATCAACACAGTACCGGTAGACATTTTTTAACATTCACTGTTGTTAAATACCAACAAAAAATTGTTTTAGGATTGTGATTTTCATTTTTCAAATACCGGTATCCATACCACTGCAATTCTTACTATCACCAATATATTAAAAAATACCTGTATGTTAAGTTTAGGTCACATTTCAATTGCACTCTGGGATAGTTTGGTGACCAAGTTGCTTCCGGTGTATTTCGCATCGCTGCGCTGTGCATGCTAGCATTGATGGTGTATGTGTACTTTATCTTCCGACAGTAATCACAGTGATTTATTATGATTTTCAAGTGATTTCAAGAGTGGATCATTACAAAAAATGTATGATAATATAGTTAAAACATACTAATGATAAGATATTTGTATGTATGATGGGCAAGAGCAAGTAGAAGCATAAAAATAATTACGTCAACTTTCTTTGGTTGCGTTCATTGGCAAGTGCAAAAAATCGTCTAAAAAACTAACTGACAGGACTACAACAAGGGTTTGTTGGCTCGTTGGATGACCAACAGACATACTACGTTTTGGTGGGGTATTCTAAAGTTAAGCCTGTTAGTTTCGAGAAGGGCCTTCCATAGTTTCAATCTCGTTTTCAATATGATTTGGCGTATCTTTCTCTTGTTATTTGTTGCTGCTGTCACAAAAATTGAGGAACCCAGAAATAGCTTTAGGACACGTACAAACGTGCATCGCGCATATGCATTATGCATTTACCGCACGCTACGCCGGACACCGGAAGTATGTAAGTCTCGGAAGTGGCTCAAAATTAGGTCCAAGAGGCTGAATCCAGGCATTTTTGGCATATTGGTGATAGTGAGAATTATCATAGTAATGAACAACATATTTTCATTCATGTACTTTGATCTGTCCTTCAAGTTCACATGCCCTTTTTTCATTTTGATGAAGTTAGATGAAGCAAGAGTTTAAAACTTTGCCTTTGAATTACATTCTGAAACCACCACAAGTTGCATTTTATTGAGCAATTCATATATTTCTGATGTGGTTTCATAAGATATGCTTGAATTTCACAATATTTTGTTGACAAGTATATGAAAGGCAACCATGGCAGCTAATCACCTTGAGAACTTCAACTTGACGTTCTGCATCTTCCAGGCTGTTAGTCTTGACCTTTGACCCTAGCGACATTGCTGGCATTTTCCCCCAAGCCTGTAAGAGCCAATCATGACATGACTGAAGAGTGTCAAGGTATTTCTGTCGCTGCTGAACAGCCACCTGTAACCGTGCCTGGATCTTTCTAGCTGTCTGATCCAGGGCTTCTAGCCCTTCTTCTAGCTGGGTTAGTTGCCCCTCCACTTGCCCAGATAGCTTGGGGTTGTGGTTAGTACTGAAAGGATCGGCAAGAAGGGTTTGACCCTTGGTGCGGGCATTATCCAGTTTAGATGAGCAGGTTGCTAGTTCACGCATGAGACTCTGAGATGATGTTTTAGTCAGTGAGTAAAGGGGTGGTAGAAAGCACAAGGCACCATACACCAATGTTAATAAAGCAGGCATGAATTATAATGAATACAAAAATAACATCTTTTTAGGAGATTTAAAAAAACACGTTCCTGTTCTGTTCTGAGTTTACAAGTCCAAGGTATTTGGTTGTTTCGTGTCCCATACATTACCAAGTATTGTAGAGTTACAGACATTGAATGCATCATTTTAATTCATAATATGTCTACTGTATTAAGTTGATCACCCTACAGATGTTAACTTAATACAGTGATCAGATACAAACAAATCTTGGACGTGGTAAGTAATGAATGGGGTGAAATACCTTGGACTTGCAACTATGTTAGGAAAGTACATGTGACTAAAACTGGAGGTCGAGGATGATCAGTCCTAAATACTGTAAATTGTATGAAAGTAAGCAGGAGGCTTTGGGTAATAAATAACTGCATTAAAATGCATCTATCAAAAAATGAAAATACACATGGAAGTCATATAGCTTTCAACAGGGAAGACCGCTTGAGGACTCTTACAGAAAATCCATGAGTTTGACTGTTAGTTTTGTCTCTGGTTAGCCATCAAAATATTAATCAATCAACAAAATGAAAGCAGATATCATGCTGAGATATCTTACCCTCAAATCAGTCAAACAAATCTTTTCTCAAAACATGGGATTGAGAATTTAAATGTGCATGGAATTAGGAAGCTTTTAGTTACTGTCATGATATACATGCATACAGGGATTGATAAGGATGTTAATATAGAAACAAATTGTCCATTTGTAATAAATTTAAAAACTAAAGTTTTAAGATCAATAATATACAAGTATATGTTGTCATTTAAATGCAAAAGTTAAGCAAATTAAGCACAAAGGCAAATATACTCCAAGACCTTGCAAATAATGAAGTGATGTGATAAATACGACTACTTTCTTCCAGAGGTTGTTATACAAGCTGCAGTAATTTAATTTAATTTTACTTCCCCTTCATGCATGTTAGAAAACATTTCTAATATAAAAGGGATTTCCTTTATGGAGCCAGAAGGACGTTAACTCAGTGTTAAGTATATTAGACCGTGGGACGACCCCGTTTTTCATTCAGTTTCGTTTCCACCCTGAGATGACTACACCAATTTAATCTGAAAAGATATGTTTTTTAATTACATGTACAACTACAGAATCACATGTTCAATTTGACAAAACAGGCATAGTACCGGTAATTAGTAATTAACGAAAAACCACAATTAAAAAAAACAACGTCATTTATCACACAATACTTTATGGTGTATCTGATTGGATATCGATCGGAAGGAAAAACTGGTTTTGACCAATCACGTAACCTGACCCATATGATCTTGTAACCAACACATGCTTGTCAAAATGAAGTGTTGCATGCATGTAGTCTGCTCTAGCCTCTAGCTTCGACGAAGTCAAATTTGACGGCTTTTTCACTCTGTTCTTGGGTAAAATTTCGAGAATGTGCCGAGAGATGGAAATGTCTATCTAGTAGGGATTATTCAGATAAGGCTAATGAGGTTTGGTCAGCTCTTGATTTAGCTGAAAACTAGACTCTGACAGATGAAATCGGGTTGCGATATATTATGGCTACCTAAGTAACCTGGTACCAGTACCGCCAATGCAATGGCAATGCTACCAGCGATTCACTGATGTTTCATGTTTCGAGGCTGACATCAGCCGAAAGATTGCAACAACAGCAGCAAGCCTCTACTTCTGCCCAAACTCACCACAGTTCCAGTCAAGATGAAGAAGGTAAGCAACTAGATGGCTATGTGTTTTCAGTTTGATATAGAATTTATCTTGAAAGCTAATTTCTTGCTCGGGCTTAGTCTTGTGACTGTGTGTGTGCATGTGTGACTTTAAAAAAAAATAAATGTGTATCAAACAGAATCAGATGAGATGAGAAAGACCTCTATGGTGTCTTTTTCCAGACGTGTATATCAATTAGATGAGATAAAGAGATAGACCTCTATGCTTATTTACGTCCGGGGACCGACCTTTAAATGTAATTTAATGTCGCCATCAAAAAGACGTGTTTCAGAGTCGAACCGGAGTAGACTGTACTAGACCTAGTCTAGATCTACACTGAGTCAGTTTGCAAATTTGCTATTAAGTATTAATGTTGCGTCTGTTGATTATTTGATTCAAAAAGTAAACCGTACGATAAATAAATAGGCATGACTGCTACAAGTGACAATACAAAATACAAGAAATCTTACACATCAGGGCAAGGAAGAGCAGGTTAAACTTTAATTAAAGTGCTCTCGGCCAAGATCTATGATGATAGAGAAATAGACTTTTATAGAGAATGATCAATAAAATCTGTTTGTCTGCCTTAAATGCCCGTCCCCCGCCCCACTAAGTGTTATTTAGGGTACGCGTATGCATGTTCCCTCCCTAAAGTCTTTACACTCTTTTGCTTGAAAAGTACCCCTTTACCAGAGATTTTGGGAACATGAATGCGGTCCCTTCATTCCCGGAGTGAGGGGGCTGGGCTTAAATGAAATGTTTCAGTACAACTTAGTCTACAATTACTTTGACTGAGTGCACAGATTTTCATTTGAAATAAATGATTTGATACATGTATTAGTTTTTAAAATGTTAGCCAGGTATTTATGTTACTTTGGTAATTTAACTCTTGTCTATTTTTTTTTTCCTGTATAATTAATAGGTGACCAACAAGAGGCTACAGGAGAACCACCAGCAAAGTGTCTCCTTCGCTCACAGGTACCGGAGTTCTCCAAAAAGGAGCAATCGCACATCTTCCCAAGGGAATGCTGCCTATGCCGCTCAAACCGATGGTATCGGGAAAAGCATTCACGCAAAAGGAAGAGGAAGAGAGACTCTTGGCGCCTGTGAATTTTACTAAAATTTGGTGTGTTTTTTTCCATTTCATAACTGCCATGATGACTTTTTCAATTTTAATTCAAAGACCCAGTGAACAGTAGTTCAGATATTGTAGAAAATCAGATTGAACACATCCTTAAAGTCAAAAAATTATTGCATCAGAGTGAATGTATCATAATGTCATTAAATAGATGGGCATTGCCCATGCCCATTTTAAGTTAGTCTTAAGCTATGTATAGGCCTATTTTCTTTCAGTTGTCCTGCATATGCTGTAATAATGTGCATTTCTTGTATAAAGTGTATGTACTGTAACACATAAAATGATCGGTTAAAAATGGTTTTGTTCATTAATTAAGTTTATGATTATTAATGTTTATTTATTCATTTATTATAAATTATCTCTTTTTTGTATTTGTTGAAGAGCCAGGTTGAAATGCGACACAATGGTTAAAAAGCTGAAGTTGTGTGGAAATGTTCTCAGGTGCAGAAAGAAATAAATAGTTATAAATTTCTTAGCTTACATAACCAACCATTATAAGGCAGGACGATTTTTATATCTTCCTATTTTTGATGTTCACCTAATGGTCACACGCAGGTTATACGGACACATTGTCTGGATAGGTTGGTTTTCAAAACAGCTGATTTCAAACATCAATTTGAAGAAGTTTACATGCAATATTTCATAAATTGTATATTCAGACTTATGTTGGACAGTGTTATAGAGAGCAGATGTTTTTGATGCTTATTTTTAAAAAACTAAATGCCCCTTTTGACAACTTCAATTTGTTAATGACGCACACCCCCCCCCCTCCCTCAAAAAAAAAGAAATCACATTATCTTCTGCTTTATTCTTTACCTTTGTTATAAATGTTTTGTTAACCTTTTACAAAATTGGACAAGTGGAAGATCAGTGATAAATGTCTGGAATAACTGGAGTTAGATTGCTCATGATCCATTGCTAACATGACAATTGTGCTTTGGCAATTGAAATATGCTAAATTGTTACAGATCGAGTTACAATCAATTATTTTGTTCATGGGCAAATCATCGTATTGTGACATGTAGAGAATCACTTTTCCTCGTAATTGGAACTGCAACCAATTATTTGTGTGTACATGTAGATTTATATGAATATGATCTCATTACCTATTTTTTATTCATATTGACAATGTTTCATAATGTACGTAATATAGACGTAATATAGTAAATGTTGATGAACTGAACGAATGACTCTTTATTTATGCAATCACTATGGATGTGGAGAGTGTAAAGAAGCTGGTGTGATTGAGAAAAAAATATAGTAATTGCATGTGAGTGATTTTTTTATATAAAAAAATGGCAATCCTACCCTTGTAATAAGTTCTTTTGTATGAAAGCAGAAAAATATAGGAGAAACAGAATAATGAAAGTTTTTAATAAATTGGACCCATAAAAAGTTTCTTCATTTTAGGGAGGGGGTCCAATTTCTGATTCAGATTTCGACAATTTTTTTTTCTATGGTTTTTCTGCTTTCATACAAAAGAATATCTGTCAAGGTTGTTGGGAGTTTGAAAGGAAGTGGTCAATCATAGCCCATAGGATTTATAGGGTACTTGGTGAGGTGTGTGTGTTGGGAGGGGCCTGCTGTAATTTATATCTTCTGGGAGACAAATGAAAATAAATTGAAATAACTTGTACATGTTTAAATTAGGAAAAATGGTTATGCAATTTCCATTTCTTTCTCAGCAATTAAGATTCTTCTTGAAAACTAACTGCCCCTACTCAAATATTCCCACGCAAGCACATACATTCAAAACAAAAACACATGTAAATGGGTACCAGGCAGGAATTAATTCTTTGAAATGCTAGAGCGCCGTAATGGCAGCACAGCTAAAGCCAGGGTAATAATCTCCAAGTTTGGAAGCGCTTAGTGATTGTAATAAGCGCTATATAAAAACTGAGTATTATTTTTATTATTATTACAAAGGAAGACAATTAAAGATGCCTTTTGGTTTAAACTTAAATTTATTTATTGTTAAGTATTCACCTTTTGTGGAAGAGATAACTCCATTCAAACTATCTTGTATTGAAAAAACTCCATATCTAATATATTACAACATTCATTCATTACATTATTTATTTACATTTATTTTGTGGGGTCATAGGGATAATTTACTGGACCTAAATAGTAACCTAGATCTTGTCACATCTTTCCAATCACTACGCCCCTTTTAAAACGGCAACGCAGCTTTCCTCTCAATACTGTGTGTATAGATTCACCGTGTATAACGCGTGCACCAGCGTTGTGTTACATGCATGAGTTTAACGAACATTAGTGTGTGCTTCTGAGGGGCTGCCATTTTGTTCCGGTGACTACGGCGTTCCATGAACCGTAAAGTACGATGATTATTCGCAAATCTATCCCTTCAGTGCCGTTTTTTTTCAATTGAACATCCGGATTTGGAATTAAGGTATTTTAAAGGTAATTTTAAGATGTTCATTGCATAGTCGTCCGTCTATGGAAACGTATTTCAAAAACTAGGACGTTTTCTGTGTCTCGTCCCACGGCCTATATGAGTTAACACCCTTCTGGCTCCATAAAGGCAAACTATAACATGAATCTATTAATAAATTGTACAGGCAAGCACTCCATTTCCCTGATAATACAATAGAAGTGTCATTACTACATGTAGTAAACTATCTCTATAAACAAATATTCTGTATAATTTTCTAGCAGTCGGAGTGAAATACCATCTTATAAATAAAATTCACATGGTTAGCATAAAATATGTAGAAAACATTTTATAAAAAGAAAGTACATGCAGGAACAAGAAAACAGATTCACAGCAATATAACTCACACACAAAAATATGTGAGAGTTGTAAATTAATTACTACTTGACTTGTAGTGTTATTCTTGACACTATTCTTAAAATGACATGTAATAAATCACAGCAAAGACTATATCTCTGACATGACTTCACTTCCTAATATAACTGATCTTTGGAAACTACAACAAATATTTTACATTTTATTGAAAAACAAAAGCAAGGTAAATGTTGTCAAAAGCTTTGTTGTCAAAAGCCTTAATTGACAAAGTATAAGCTAGTTGGTTCCATATTAAGGATGTAACTTTTTCCTTTTTTTCCTATTTTTACTTTTTAAAAAATTAATTATTCTTACTTACAAGTCCCAATGGATAAAGTACTAACCTGCTGTTTTGCCAGTTGTTCTTGGCCTTGTTCTGGTTCTTTGCTCTCCTCACCTATGGCCCCCTGGGAAGCAACATGCTGTGATACCTGTAACAGCGCCCTCTCAGCATCTCGTAAGGCTTCTTCATACTCCTGGTGCTTGCTCACATTAGATGCTAGCTCTGCACACATGGTCTAAGTGCACAATTCAATATTCATATTATTGCACATACAGTATGTACTTTTATTGATTATATTGCAAAAATCTGTACAATTTGTTTATTTTTTTAATAAATGTTCTTACAAATTTGCGACATTCACTAAAAAACTAGATGGAACTTTGACAGCGTGCAGTCGCAAAGGATGCCTCCGCCATAGAGCGATTTTACAAACCAAAACGGAAGCAATTTTTAATATTCAAGTTTGATTGTAATCCATTAACAGGTGTTCAGTATATTGTGATTACAAGCTATTTTTCATATACATGGCTCTGCAAGATAAATACATGTCCTGAGTTTGATAGTAATCCATCTGTCGGTTCTAATTATAATGCATTCATAAGCTATTTATATGCATACATTATGAGCCCCATGACCTTTGACCTCATGACCCTAAAATCTAATCAGTTCATTGGCTCTGCAAGATACATAAACATGTCTGAGTTTGATGGTAATCTGTCTATCGGTTCTCAAGGTAATGCGATCACAAGCTATTTTTTAATACATAATAAGCCCCATAACTTTTGACCTTTGACCTCATGACCCTAAAATCTAATCAGTTCATTGGCTCTGCAAGATACATACATGACCCAAGTTTGATGGTAATCCATCCACCGGTTCTAATGATAGTGTGATCACGAGCTGTTTTTGCATACGTAAAGAGCCCTGTGACCTTTGACCTTTAACCTTGTGACCCCAAAATCTAATCAGTTCATTGGCTCTGCAAGAAACACACATGCCCCAAGTTTGGCGATAATCCATCAATCGGTTCTTGAGATAACGCGAAAACGAGCTATTTTTGCATACATAATGAGCTCCGTGACCTTTGACCTCGCGACCCCAAATCTAATCAGTTCATTAGCTCTGCAAGATACATACATGACCTAAGTTTGGCGGTAATCCATCAATCAGTTTTTGAGATAATGCGATCACAAGAACGGGACGGGTCAATTCTCATCCCCTCAGTCTATGAATTGTATCACAACATGAATTTTTAAAATGAATTGCATGATTTGCATGATTGTGGATAAGTAACCTTGACTGAACTTCTCTAGCTCACCTGGGCTTTCTTCAGCAGGTTTGCATATCTTTGTGCCAGTCTCCTTGAATCACCAAGCACATCTTTGGGTTGTATGTTGTGTTCCAGGAGTGGCTTGGCTCTTGACTCCACCTCTTCCAGATTACTTCCATGAGACATTATCTCCCTCTCCAAGGCCTGCATGCATCAAAAGGTCTAGCTATTACTAACTCCACATCAAAACACATTATGATGGCATGAAAAATACCTTATGGAAATATCTGACTTGCTTGTTGACAAGAATCAGTGCCACTATTTATACAAGGTTTAATGCATAAGTCTCACAGCTATAAGGTTACGATAGGTTGCAGCAGAATTTTTACCAAGAACAAATTTCAGCAATCCATGGGGAATATACCCCAAGTACACCATTGTTTCTCTTCTCAAGCCAATCCAAGAATATCATCTTTATATCTATTCATCTCACAGCAACCCCTATGTACTGCTTATTACCCTCTCTAATATTAAAATATGACCCACATCTCAGACCTTCCCCTGCATGAGATATGACAAGACATATTTATCTTTCATAGATATAGTCAGTTACCAACGGACCTGCATAGGAACAATCTCCTCAATCATCATAACAATGATAGAAATCTAAGACAAACCTTTCTTTTCTCCAGCTCAGTGATTTTATCACTTAGCTCCATCACCTGCCCCATATCCATGGCAACAGACCTCTCAGCATCATCCAACCACATCCCAAACGCAGCCTCTGACTCCTCATACTGTTCCCATTGGGTCATCTTCTCCTTCAGGTCATGGTTAGTAGATTTCAACACTGATTCCAGGGAGCGCAAAGACTGCATCATCTCATCCAGCTGCTCTCTGATGACTTCTTGACCTGGGGCTGATGTATGGGTCATGACCTTTTGACCTTGATTGTCTGCCTCTTTGACCTGGCTTCTGATTTCATTCATAGAGTCCAGTACAGACTGCAGGAATAAAAGTGAATTTTAACACATTTGTGTATTTGAAATTTGCGTACATCTGCAATGTCACAGTCAATATTTACAATACATGATAAACAAGATTTATTGAGCAGAGATTTAGATCAAAGTTTTTTTTTTAAGTTGAGACAATGTGTCATATTATTACCCCAGCTTAAGCTGAGCTGCCATAAGTCACTAAAACATTCAAGGAATTTCTTCCTACCATGTAACCAAATTCCTAAAACCAGGAAGAAGACTGAAAACAACATAGAGTAATGTATTTTCAAAGGATATAATTTCTGTGGCACGGATTATAACACCATACACAAACCTTGAGATCCAGTCTGGTGACTTACCCACTAGACTACAACACCTCTTTATATCAAGAATCCCTCTTCGTTCCTACATTCAAAGCCTATTTTCTCTGATCAAATGTTTTTGATTGCTGCTCACAAAACTTTGTTTTGACTGGGTTCTAGTGATGTTCACTCGCAAAATTAAACATCATTATGAAGCTGCAACTCTCCAGTTTAAGGAACTCAACATAGTTGAAACTTTTGACCTATTGGTGGTCTTGATGCAGTGCATATCTGTTTCCTACCTTCAATGCATCTAGTTTGTGTTGTACAGAGTGTTTGTCGCCAGTGACGTCTTGTAATTCCTTCACTGTCATGGTGTTGGTTTGTAAGAATGCTATAGTTTTTGCTATTTGGTAGTCCAGAGTCTCATGATCAGCAACATCCTCCTCTGATCTCTTCACAACATCCTGCATACACAATTACATGGGGCAATATTCATAATTAACTCTTCTATTGCTTTCTTCACATACCTGCATGGTCACTCCTTTGCTACAAGTGCAATTTTGCACAAAACAATATGCATCAATTGACTGAAGGATTGCTTTGTGCAACCCTCGAGAAAGAAATGTGTGTCTAACTTGGTCTAATTTTGTGAATATGAGTCATGGTGATTTATGGATTACTCAAGAAATGTCTGCTGTAGAACCCATCTAGAAATACCACCTGTCTACAGAGGCTAATTTTTCTGTTTTCCTTAAAAGGTCTTAAAGACCATGTCGAAGTGAAAAATGAAATAGATGAATTTTATATTTTTATATTTTATTCTTATTTAGCTTCCGAGCATAATACAAATCACTGTTCTTAATAAACTTTAGACTTGTGCCATTAATACATTCTATATTACGGTACAACAATGAAACAGACCCAAGCCTTCTGTAGAAGTGACTGATAGCGAGCAGTCAGGTCAGCTAACTGAATGGTGAGGCTGAAGCTGGGATGATTCTTCTCAAGGATGGGTTGGGATGCTTTCAACAAGTTGTCAAGCATTTCCTCCTTACTTCTTACTCTAGCCACACATTCCTGAAGAATAATCATAGATGTAAAATTACTTTTAATGTACTGTAAAATAAAGTAGGCCCGTTTCGAGTAATCGTTTAATCGACTACCCGCCCGGTAAAGCCAGTAGTTGAATAATGAACTTGATAACCGACTACTCGATGACTCATTGGGAACCCAAGAACATTGCCTAAAAAGAGTCTAAATGGATAGAAATCTGTCACAATAATTCTACTTTCTAAGTTTAAATAAATCAAATTCCTACCTAACCTTAACTTAGAAGCAAACAACTAGCGTGCTGGCTCAAACCAAATTGTTGACGTACGTGCAGTGAATACAAATGTGTATTGCCCCACGTGTGATAATTCATGTAGTGAGCCCGTGGTGAGGTGAAGAAATACGTGACGATCGATGAAGAAGAAAAAGTTCTAGCGATAATTTGTATGTAAATACCTGTCACGAACCTACAAATATGCAATATTTTATTTGTTGAACTATTATTATTGTAATATTTCTGGTTGATTGATGATTTTGACTATCGTGAAGATGGATGTTTGTCAATTCTAAATATGTGTCTGGTGGTTGGCTTTGGGAATTTGAGTGTATTTCATATTTTGAGTGTGTGTACGTATGTGTGTTGGCAACATGATACATAAGTGTAACAATTTCGGACAAATTTTACAATGTAAATGATGAAATAAATATATATTATAGTATTTTAATTAATTTTTTTCTGGAAAATTACGATCTTTTTTATTTACCATATTAAAAATAAATATTTATAAGAACAGTAATCGAACGAGCCTGAGCGGCCATATTGAATTTACCCATATATATACCAACGAATTTCAAGTAAGAAATTAGTTGATATATACGTATGATACGTATGATACGTACCCTTATCACTGACCGTTATACATACATCGGTACTGTAAGTACGGTAAATTCAATGGCAGTTTTCGTGAATCGTAACATATTTTGACAAACAACACTCGACAAATCTTTAAAAATAATCATTTATTGTTGAACTGAAAACAGGAATCTTGTACAATTGCAAATAAAACACGATTAAAGATGGAAATATGAATGTAAGTACTTCTTTTCTTCACAAATAGTTACATTTAAAGCAGGTTTTATGTGAAATTAGTGCTGGGCGGAAGCAGTATTTTTCATCAGGAATGGTGGGCGGAAATCCCCCGTGCTGGGCGGGCCAGCCCAGCGCCGCCCACCGTAGCTAGCCCACCGCACCATAGTCTATATCAGCTTACACCTATATTACCGACTAGTCGATTAATTGTCTAAAAAAATCACCGTGTAGTCGACTACCAAAAAGGGGCTTTCAAAACAGGCCTAAAATAAAGTGTAAATGATATCATATCTGAAGAATGTTCTACAAGATTTGTAAGCCTTTAGATAATGTCCGATTACGAATCAAATCTAAGATCTAAGTATACTTGTTGTTTGAAATTGATGGTATGGTTTGGATATGTCCAGATATCTAGTCAAATTGCAAATTATATATCTTCTCCAATACAAATACTTAGCATATGTTATCAGACACCATACTCATTTTTCATAAAATAATCATGATGTTTTACTACAATAAGTCACCTAGTTTCTGGAAGATGTAAGAAGTTGTTTATGTTTGGCAGCACTGACAATCAACAAATAGAAGCATCAAAGTGTGGTTATCTCCAGAACTGGAAGCAGCACTTTATCAGAAGCATAAGTGTTCTTATATAAAGTCTGCACAAAGTGCACTATATTGCTTAAAGTTGGAATGATGTAGATATGAAACTCCTATAGTTGGAAAGTTTTCCCCAGTCCCGGGTACATCTTCTTATCCATTCAAAAATAGAATCATTTATTTTTATACTCAAATCTCAAGTCAAATGGGTGTCTTACCTGATCACGCTCCATCTGTGTTCTTTTTTCTTGGAGTTTTGACATCAGTTCTCGATCTTTAGATATTGTGTGTTCAGCATTATTCAACCACGAACAGAACTGGTCCTGCAGATCATTTATAATATTCCACTCCTCAATGGTGTCCTGAAGCAAAGTATGGACTCCTTTCATATCTACAGAAGATATGGACAAAGCTGTTCTATAAAGCCTTGTTCACACATGTAACAGTATATAGCTACCTCAAAGACCATAATGATGTGGCAAAATATAACTATTTTACGTGTAAATGAATAAGTATGGGTTTAAAAGGTAGATAACAAAGGCCCTTGAGCTTACGAGCCTATCAGTGTGTTACCAGATACATAGATGATATGTGCACTGAGCTCTAAATCATTTATTTTCTCACATAGCTTTTGAGTCTGTATATGCATCATGTGTGAAAAAGGTTTCAGACTTCATTCACCTTTTCCCATTCTTTATTCATATGTGACAAGAACAAAGCATATTGTTATAATTAACAGATTGCACAAATCAACAGTGGGAATTTACAATAACCTTGCCAATATCCTTCTGAAAAATGTGCAAACTTTACAAAGATATATTTGATAATCTGAATGTAATTTCTACAGCCATAACGACAGGCTATTGAAATTGCCCTAAAGTTTATTTTTTGAAGGTCTTTTGATCATGTATTTGGCATCACTTGTGCCTTGGAGGTAAAAGTCAACTTAAACACGATGACCCTCAGGTCGCACCTCCCGGGATATCTGATTGGGATGTGCAGGCATACCACTATGCCAGGATTTTGCCCTACTCTTTCACAAAGAGTGTACATTGTAGTATTTTATTCCAGTATGATAGTCCACTGCAATCCATTTTTCTCTCACCTTCATTCAAAGCACTCCACATCTGCTGTAATCTCTGCACTTCACTATCGATGATCACATGACCATCTTCTGATGTCTCTGGAACAATCAGCTGCCTCAGATTCATCACCTGACCCAACTGACTCTTTCCTTTGGGAAGAGTGTCATTGAGGGTTTGAAGGTCAAGAAGTTTGTTGTTAATGGTCTCCCTCTGACCCTCAGGGTTATATAGATCAGTGAGAGATTGTTTGTTAGAATCCAACCATTCTTGAACTTTGACAACATCTGCGTTGAATGCATTGTGGTTTGATGTTCTGGTTTCGGCTGATATCACATTATCCTGAAAAAGAATTAGAAAACATGCATAAATATACACAAAATACAAATATTCAGATTTTCATGGTACATACCAAATTTCAAACACAATTCAGCCTTTACAATATTTGGGAGCACAAACTCTACGAATTAAAGCTGCCGGATAATACAATCATGAAAACTGGCTTATCATGAATCATTCACACACAATAAATATCCAGCACATTGCAAACCAAGTCAATAAACAGGAAATTAATGAGTTGACTTTACTAACCCATATATTTTATATCCTATTAATATTCTGTAATATTACTTTGAGCAAAATACAAATGTTTCAGCAGGTCCTGATGTTGTCAACATAATTTACACTTGTGATGGTTAAAACAAAGGATTAAAGTGATTGGATATTAGGGCAGTGTTTCAAATAACTGTCATAAGTCCGGCAACAACCCATGAAAACGCGTGTATTAAATTTAACACGTGCTTCAATGGGATGTCAGTGAAGTTGTACCTATGACCGCTGCGTGAAACGATGCCCAGATATCTAGAACTAAGCATGCACCTATGTTCAAGAATATTTCTTGTTGTTGATAGTAGTCATACCTGGCATTTCTGTTGTAAATTGTCATAGGTCTGAGTAATATGCTGCATCTGATCACTGAATGGACTATATTCTGTCTGCTCAACCAGAGATCTCAGCTTTTTCTTGAGATGTGATATGGCTGGTTTCTTCTCATTCACCATACACTCAATGATCTGATCAACAAGATGATAAAACAATACTTTATTTCATGAATATTCTGGAGTAACAAAAAATGACAACATCCAAATTTAGATACATGATGATTTAAGATCAGGATTAAATGAGTTATATTACATACCATTCATGTACTTGATAACATAGAATGTGTTTATAAGAAAATGGAACATTTTGTACACTCCATTCAAATGAAATGCAAAGCCTATTTATTTCCTACTTCTCGGTAACATACATGAGATTACAAACAAACAAGGTTTAGGTACAATTGACATAGGCAAATCCAAGAAATTTGTTACAACTGTGTTACAAACAACATCACAGAGTTTAGTGTACAGTATATCTGTTCATTTAATTCTGCTTAGATCAGAAATGACACATTTAATGTCTATTTCATTTGCTCAGAACTCTACATTACTTGGTCATGTTTGGAACACCAAATAACCAAATACCTTGGAATTACACCTTGCCGCGGTGTTGTGGTCTAGTCTCCGGACTGTGATATACAAGGGGTTTGAATCCCAGTCGCAGTTCTTATGTCCCTTGGGAAGACATTAACATTTACATTTGCCATACTCCACCCAGGTGAGGTAAATGGGTACCTGGAAGGTATGAATTCCTTTAAATATTCGAGCACAGTTATGGCAGCCATGCTAAACCCAGGGTAGTAATAGTGGAGCACCAGGAGTGGCGATGCACCAGACATGAGCGCTATACGAGACTCCACTATATTTATCATTATGATCATCCACATGGAGACTTATGGGGCGTTGCAAGAAAGTTGCGATTGATTGCAATTTGCAAATTTTGCAACTGATATTTGCAATTGATTGCAACTCAACTTTCTTACACTAGTCTCCTAAATTTCCTAGCATTTTCTTAGGATTAAAGTTTTAACAATTAAATTAAGTTACCTAGATCTAGCTTTTATTCTCCACCTCTCTCTCGCTCTCTCTTACTAATGGAGCGTTGCAAGAAACTTGAGTTGCGATCAATTGCAAATTTGCAATTAATCGCAAGGCTTACGCTTGATTTTGGGGATTTGCAATTGATAGCAACTTTCTTGCAACGCCCCATTAGTCTGATGTACATGTATGTAATTATGTGATATTAGAAAGAGATTCTCACCTTACAATGGTCGACTTGTTGTTGCTTTGTATTGACTGTACTCATGAGAAGGAGGTGACTAGTCTTTTCTTCCATGTCCTTCAACCAATTGCACATGTCTCCATAATCTCTCTCAGCCTGATCCCATAGTGCCAAACATGCCTGTATATCAGTATCAATATTTAATACTACTCTTATATCCATCATACTTGACAATATTATTACTAGTATAACTTATGATGCGTTTACTTTATGGTTGAAATTTACTCACCAAGTTAACATTTTGTTTTGTATACTTGTTTGCTACTAATGGTTTGTTAGATCATCTTATGTTTGTATCTTGTATTATACTATTCAAATTATATTTGTTAATTTACAGGGCCTTCTTGTAAAACATTGTCAAAATCACTGATGAAGCCACCGGCCTGGTGAAAGAAGGCTTTATAAATAAATAATACAATTAAAATATGTGTTGACGAAAAGATAGTGACAAAGAAAAAAAAAGTAATGATAACAATAATGACCAATTTCATCATCATCATTAACATCACCATCATTTGGTATCTCTCACTTTTCCTTCATTTTCCTTTCTTCTTTTGCTTGCGCTTAGAAACATTAGTATTAAGTGTGTTATAAATATAATGTATGATTATTATTATTATTAACATAATCATCTTATTCTCTCTCTCACTATCACTCAATCACTAGGGTCCATACTATACTTATACTATATTATACTTATTATATATAATGAGTCCAAGCTTGGTTTCTCTTTGTTTAGCGTCATTTTAGTCTTCAAATTGGGTGTAATTAAATTAGTAGTATGCTGACCAAAGTGCATTTTACTTTCCGTACCTGGCAATCATGGAGTGCTTTATTGAGTGAGTCCTTATACTCTTCAAGTTGTTTTCTGGCTCTTTTCAGATTAGCCCTAATCAGGTCTTGACCTTCAGGGGTTGTATTGTGAATGGCCTTCTCAGCTTTCTCTTCTAATGAACTCAGCCTCAAAGCTCCAATACTCTCACATTTCTGTAAATCCTGTGAATTAACAAATTTTTACATTTTCTTACATTTCAGCAACTGGTGACCCGATATTTGTTCCGATGACAATTGTTCTGGGCTGCATTTTATGAAAGATAGAGTTAGCTTGTGGGTTGCAAAGGGGTTTAAGGTTAGGTTTATGGTTACAGCTAGGCATATTATTTGTCAAGAGTTGAAGTTAGGATTTTGGTTAAGTTTAGTGTAGGATATCAAATGCCGAGCAATTGTCTTCAGTATGTGTCATACATCCCAACAACTGTATATACCATCTGCCTAAGAGCTACAAGGGTGTAAACACATAATTTTCCAACAAAGGTCCTACCCATGCTCACTTATCTGTGTGTTATGAGGTACAAATGTGAAGAGCACTGTGCTTAGAAAACTGTAGTACATGGGAACAAGCCGTTAGTTTTGGACACCTACTGAAACATGGTGGCAGCAGTGGGATATGATCCAACCACGGAAATTCGACTCCTGACTGACCACAAGATATTTGTGTAGAAGTTTCAAATCCTTCAAACTTCTACATCTGTAATCTTCCTTTGTGAACACAGGATCACCTAGAAGTGAATTTTTGTTGCTGTTGCAAGTGTACAATATATCTTTGTAGTCTCATGGGAGCCAGACACGCAATACCTCATATACTTTAACACAGAGTTAAAGCCCTTCTGGCTCTGAATAAGACAATATTATAATACAACATTTAAAAAAAGTCTTTGTTAATATTCCTAGTGAATGTGATTAGAATTTATTGAATTTACCTTGAGTTTAATGCATCTCTCTGCGAGTGTGTCTTTATCACCAACCAGACTTTGACAAAACTCCTGTTTATCTAGCCAATCTGAGAAGGTGGATTGGGCGTCCAAGTACTGCTCATGTTCTCTTGATATACATTCACTCAGCTTCACAGCATCCTTTTCAAACAAATCAAATACATCATGATATCGTTGCTTGGCTGGCAGAAGGGCGTTAGCTTGAATTTCAGGTCAAAAGTATAGCGCTAAGCAGAAGGGCGTTAGCACTAAATCGCCTCAAACTTTTATAAAACTGACTTATTTCTGAGAAAAAAAATTTGTGGCCGTGTTCTTCTATAACATTTCTATTAGTCTTTTAAGTTTTAAACCAATTTTCGTGACGGAAAGCAGTTTAGATATAAAACAACTCTTTAAATGCGAATAATTTGAAAAGTAGTTTTCGAGTCGCTCGCACGCTAACGCCCTTCTGCCAGCCGGGCGACGATATGTTGGCATATGGCTTGAGTGGTCCAGATTTACAACAGGTTCATGGCAAGAAATGACTGACATAAAACTGACAAAACGCTGCACTTTTACGATCAGCAAGTTTTTTAAAGCAAAGAGTTCTGGTTTTACAGTTTGCGTTTATAAATGAAACCAATCTAGATTTGTTTGTAGTAGCTTACATCATGTTACAGAAATACTAAGTGCATCTGAGCTCCCTCTTAAACACCATTTAAATTGATTTTGAGGGATGTAAAATGAATGGCATTATCAACTTTATACCACATGTTAAACACATCCCATCTAGTTTCTCACTGAAATTATTATTTTTTTAAAACTAATATTATTTTCACTGCTGGTACAACAGCTGGAAACTTCCTTACCTTATTTCTGAGTAATATCAACTGGTATTCTGATGTGATTCTTGTAGCTTCACTCACAACCCCAACATTACCCATACTGCTGTCCAATAAGGCTTGTGCAGCAGAGGACACTGCTTCTATGCATACTCTTTGACCAGCTAGCTCATCATGCAAAGCCTGAAAATGATTCAGAAAAACCTCATTTAGATATACAGTGAAAACTGCTTTGGCAACCACCTGCATATATTTTTTTCATTTCCTTTGACCAGTCTTTCTTATTGAAACCTGAATTAAAAGAACCTGTGAATAAAGACTGCCTGACTATAAAGACCACTTTTCTTGTCTTCCTGGAGTGGTCTTTATTACACTGGTTTGACTATACTAGGTTTCAAAGTAAAATCTTATTGAGCACCCCTGTGACAGGATTACATCTGATAGAAAGAATAAGTGAAATCACATTTTTCTACGACCACATGCCTAAAATTCATAATTCCATAACCCTAAAATGTTATTGCTTGGTGTCTTGTTAACCATGTAATATAATTCATGTGATTTAAATGACAATACCTTGAACTTCTTAAGCTGGTCTTGCTTGGCTGGCAGGTCTATCTGAGGTTGAGCACCTTGCTGATATCCCTCTCTACCTCGCTGGATATCTGACTCAATCTCAGTTTTTCTGGCCTCATACGCTTGCCACCTCTCTACACATTCCTGTAGCCTCTCACTGGATTTTTGCATGCTGCTATCAAGGGCTTCAAGGTCTTCACTGCATTTCTCCAACTGCTGATGGATAGTTTCCTGTCCTGCAGGTGAAGTGGATTCTTTCACAATCTCCCCCACAGCAGAGAGTGACTCGAGCAGCTCAGCAGATGCTGCCTTTCCAGTTTGGAGATCCTAAGAAGGTATGGAAGGAGATAGTTTGACAAAAATTAGTGGCACTTTATATACAGATACATACCGGTATCTGAACAGTTAACTGGTTGCCTATGGGAACCGGGTGGTCCCTGTGTTAAGCCTATGGGACTTTGACAATGCAGTAGTCAACAGGTTAAAGTAGACATTTATTGATTTCAAATATTGATTTAATTTGTATTATTGAATAAGAATAGGTTAGATCAAACCAGGTTATCAAAATTCCCTGCTTGGAAACATTCAAAGTAACGATTATTATCAATGTTAAAACGGTAGAATAGAGCCCTACTTTCGAACTTGATAAGCTCTCCAAACACTGCTGAGATTTGTGATGTCACACAAGGGACCAAATTAGCATTTAAGCAGACAATATCCCATACCAATACACACATTTTCAGTGCTTGTTGTCTCCTCTTCACTTATTTCTCTTACTTCACCAGTGTTATTCCAACTGTTTAATCTGTTGCCTCACTCTGAATTTTGGACATAGCACGTTGTATGCAGGATTGGTCCCCGTGTGACGACATCAAACATCACTAAATCTTTGGGTGAACTGCTCGCAGATCCCAGATTCTGAGAGGTGCTTTTATTTGTTGGTTTTTTTTTAAAGTATCTGATACGCAGTTGACCTAAAACTTATACGATTGTCATCTGTAAGCTTCCTGGCTTCTAGTGATACATTATTGGCCGTATTTGTGATTTTCTTTGAATGTCTTCTTTAAAGAGTGAAACTAAAGGTAAGAAATGTAAAGGCCAAAGGAAGAGACTAAAAAGACGTTAAGAACTTGAATATGACTGGAAGTAAATAAAAGAAAACAGACTGAATGTGAGTGAAAGAGAAGGAGAGAGCCTGAAAAAGACTGAAAAGAAATAAAAGTAAATATAAAATAAAAAACTTACTGACAGAGCTTGAGAATGACTGAAATATGAGAAAAGTGACTGAACACGATTTAAGGAAATAGGGAATGGCTGAAAAGAACTAAACAAGGCAGATATTGGTTGAATGGGACTAAAAGAGAAGTGAAAAAGACTGACATTAATGCAAAGAATTGAAAGTAACTGAAATGAACTGAAAAGAGGAGAGAGGAAACATTTCAAAGAAGTAAAAAAAAAAACAATTGTATGAGTAGAACCTTTAAAGTAGTTATCTTGTTCTGTATGGTTTCCATGTTGCCCGATGGATCTGACTTGGTGGATAGCTGGTGTTTCAGGTCTCTCAGTTGCTGAGTGTAAACTTGCTGTGTTTGCTGGAATGCTTGGTGTTCTTGAACCATATCTGACTGTTTACATGCACAATCCTGTTCAAAACAAACATGGGTAGGCAATAAAAATGTGGGTAAACAACCATTTTTTTAAACACACAAAAGTGAAGATAAGACATTGTCATGTTTTGGTCTGGTACTCATTAAGACTTATGCAGAAATTGTTGGTTCATTCACCAGATACATATGGCTAATCTTTTCTGCAGCTGTTGCTATTCTGAGCCTTATGTTCTATGTTTCATCACTTTTCAAGTCTTTCTTAGATGTTTAGACATCATTCCATGTCTATGTCTACTTCTTCCTTATTTGCCTTTTCTGTTCCTCAAAATATATATCTAAGCTTGTTTTCCTCTTTGATGTTTCCCATACATACATGTCCATGCAATGCACATAGTATAGCTTTGAGGAATGATGATACATGAAACCTCAAACATACAGAGTAAGTCATTAAGAAGATTGATTCCTTCAAAACAAGATATCATGTAAGTACCATTTAATTAGAGTGCATTCCATACCCGATGTATACATTTGTAAAGGGTATTGTTCATGTTAAATCAATATCAACATACAAACAAGGATTTTGGTAAACTGCAAACAACAGAAGATCCCTGTGTCTTACCTGATAATCTTTTTCAAGCTTCTCAAATCTCTTCACTAGCTCTGCAAGAGGTACTTTGATTGATTCATTATTAGGACTCTCCTCTTCAAGCTTCTGAGCATGCTCAGTGACCTTTTCAAGATCACGACGTTGTCTCTCAATATCTTGCTGAATACACTGAGATATTAAAGACATAAGATATATCAACTTCATTACATATCTTCAGTCTCAAAAAGCCATAATTGTCATTCGATTTCCTCCTTAGAAATTATGCAGAAAAAAATCTTTATACAAAAAGTTCATCATCCTCGAACAATTAAATTCGAATTTGGAAACTACAAGATAATACCTGAGTAAATTCACATTTCATTCACTTAAATGTGGAAAACTGCCTAAAAATTATGGGTAAAAAAAACAACACAAACTTAAAGCACTTCACATTACTGTTTCTTACATCAAACAGGCGCCTTTGCTGTGTGCAGTTTTTTAATAAAATATTATGTATTTTGCATCATTTTTTAGGTGGTTTACAGAGAAGAGTCTGAGTAAGGCTCAAGAAGGGTACCAATATATCATGGTATTCTACCTTGCATCTATCCAGTTGTGCTTTCTTTTCTGTCAGAGTTGCTTTTGGTTGTTGAGCATCTGATAGCTGGGAACAGGCTTCCTGCAACCATCTAGACAGTTTGTCTTTTCCAGCATCAAAACTCTCCCAATCTTTTAAAGTGATCTGTAATTGAAGACATAAACAAATACATTTGCTTAAAATCAAGCCTTTCCGTAAGCAATTTTTAAAAAACGTCCCTGACTTTTAGCGCCTGGAAAAACAGGAAAAATGAGTCCCAGGCGCCGGTCTTTTTTTATTTTTTGCGCCCGGTCTGGGAGAATTACATTTCCTGTTTCAGAAACTTTCACATGGCCAACACTAAATATTCACAAATCTGACAAAAAAATTACTTGATACGAGTTAAATGTGGACTAAATGAGCCCTAAAAAATCATTATACAATGAGCATCCTAAAATCCTTCCGTGACTGTATGCATGCATAGACCACATAATTCATGCACTGTTTCATGTTGTTTTTGTCTCTGTCTGTGGTTTATTTACATCTCAACGTAAACTGTACATGTGTGTATGTTCGTTTTTATATTCCCTCAGCAGGGAAACAATTACACGAGGGCGGTGGGCACCTTCGCCCCGGAAATACCCCAAAAGAGCTCCCGAAATAGGCCAAAAATGCGATTACGAGGGCAACTTTAAAAAAGGAAATGGTCAAAAATCGCCCCTGAAACAATTGCCACACGACTAAGAGCGGCCACTATCTCCTAGCGCGACCGCTACGTCGGCCAGCTGGCTGGCATGCAGAGCAGAGATCGAGAGCACGTGAGCACCACTCTCACACCGTCTCAAAGTTAGACTTTGTTGTGAAAACTTTACTTTGAAAAACGATTATCAAAATTCAGTATACATGGCCAGAATAATCACAATCCAAGCTTTTATTTCACACCTCTATTCATGAAAACTATATAAAATTCGCGGCAATCATGATGGATAAAGAACACAATTTTAGAGTTTCGTGCACGAAGTCTAAGTATGGACCTCATACCAGCAGATGGGCTGAGAAGTAGGGACTTTTCACACACGTGTACAATACAAATGGGAGAAAAACAAAAATTAATGTTGAAACACTTGCTTTTTAATGCAATGCTCCCAAATCATACTAATACCGTAAATGACCGTAATATATCAGTTCTGTAATTTTCAGCTGATTCACAGCTCAATATCATGTAGAAAAACTGAAGAAACCGCCACTGCTTTTCCTCAGATTTGCTCACACCGTACATCCCACCGAGGCATCTGCAGTCATCTTACCAACACCTTCTAACTATCAATCATGGAGCCACAAAAACCTATGGTGACAGGGCATTTGCATGTGGTGGACCAAAACTTTGGAACACTCTCCCAGTGTCGCTATGCTCCATGACTGATGTTGAAGTTTTTAAGAGAGCGCTGAAAATTCACCTTTTTGATGAATGTTTCCAGTAATTATGTAAACATTGTACATTGTAAAGTGCTTTGAGAGGGCCTGCGGTCCTGAAATGTGCTATAAAAGAACGAACTATTATTATTATTAAATTGTCTAGTTTCATTAATGATCCTTCAAAACAAATTTGACCGCTAAAACTCAGTCTGTTTCACGCCCGTGAAAATTTACAGGTTTTTAT
This sequence comes from Mesocentrotus franciscanus, assembly GCA_037976565.1. NCBI lineage: Eukaryota > Metazoa > Echinodermata > Echinoidea > Camarodonta > Strongylocentrotidae > Mesocentrotus > Mesocentrotus franciscanus. The sequence continues at coordinate 38,575,801 of CP137669.1, read as the reverse complement.
GTACACGCGACATGGTAAGGTATGGATCGAGTTATTTACAATTGAATTTGTGTATACGATTTTACACAGAGATTGAGCATGCTTGCGCGCGTAGCGACCAAGAAATGCACACAATGAATACGAAGCATTTGATGGCCAGGATTGACAGTAGACTTCCTATTTTTATTTTCAAAAAAAAATTCTCCAACATCGGTGAGTTGAAAAGATTGTATTTTACTGCTATTTAGGTGTCATCAATTGTCACTAAAGTACCAATTTTGAGTGAATTATGGTGAGTCTTGTACAGTGGTATTCAAATATGTTGAGAATCAATAGAGGTCATTTGGACAGCTGAAATGGAAAAAAGTAGCCCCTGAAATGGAGAAAGTAGCCTGTGATGGCTTTAGAATAGTTAACTAAAGGTACCGTTTTTGATAGTCACTTATATTCTAAGTTCTTACTCATTTTTATGTATAACGATGCCTTGGCAGCTAGGTGTGCTACCATGCACTGCTATGCAGTGTGTACTTTATAGTGTACTGATAGACTAATGAATTAATAAAAGGTAACAGTTAACAAATAATTTAAAAGAATACATATTTTCTTTACGGTAATTTTGGAAATGGCTCCTGGTCCTGGAAAAACGGCTCCCAGTAAAAATAAAAAATTTAAGGACCGGGAGCTGCTTTTTTCAGATATTTGGCTCCCGGTCTGATTTGACTTAGGGAAAGGCTTGCTTAAAATGACCTACAGTTGAACATTTCAACAAATATATTTTCACAATGATATACAGTTGGACATATAATCTATATGTTTAAACTTTATGTTATACCTTGTTTGGAATACGGTGGATTCACAATTCACAGAGCCATCTAGCTACACCACGTCGAAATCTAAATGTTTGTTTTCATGTATCTGTTATGCTTTTATATGAGAATATGGAAATAAGGTTTTGATCTTGAATATAAAATCTAACCACTTGCAATAATCTATTGTTGAACATATATAATAGAAGTAACTATGACATCCTTTCCTCCCACAAGTATGAGCATAAATTGGAGCAATGAATTTCACTTCCAAGCATATTTTGTAAGTCACAAGTTCAGTTCATGAAGTATAATGAAGAAAATAAAAGCTATTTCCCATGTATCATATAATTCTGATGATCAGTTACACAATACTCTTCTCTTACTACATGTCCAACAGAAACCATCATCATTCGGAGTTCTCACCTGTAGTTTGTCTTTAGTACTGTTCATTTTCTGCACCAGTTCATTGTATCTTAATGTCGTTCCATTGACCTCTGCTTTCATCAATTCTTGACCATTAGGAGCTGTGTGCTGCTGAGCTTTCTCTGCCTTACTGACATGCAATTGTACAAGACTCTGACCACGATGTCTGCTTGACATCAGTTCCTATGGAAACAAACAAGGACAATTGTCAACAAGAATAGATGAAAGCTAATAATGTGTTGAGAAATGAAAGCGAAGGATTGCTTGGCCAACAAGAGACGTGACAAATGAGCAATCTAGATCAAAGTGGCAAATGTTTGATACCTTTTATTATAAATGTGAATCCAAATAAAACATAATTTCAAAATAGAAGATTTAAAGCCGTCAGATCCCGGCTTGCTTTAATACTTTCAAGCATACACATGCTTTCTTGGCAGTCAGGTAAAATAAAGCTTTAACCCTAATGAGGCCGGGGGCATTATGGCCCCACCCTCCGCGATTTTTCTGATTGTTCGAGAACGCATACGGATGACGCCCCGCCGCTTCATGACTTCTTTCTTTCGAGTCTTGCCCATCTTTTAAATTTTTTTTTTTGAAAAATCGGACGTACAGTTACAAAGTCACATAACCTTTTTTCTTTAAACGTCAGCCCGAAAATCGCTCATTTTCGTGATTTGTGTGTAAAACATACGGACATATCATTTTTCCTAAAAAGAGATAAAACATTGGTTGTTTTGTCTTGTTTAAAGTTTAGGTGTTTGTATTTGTGGGTCAAAATAGTTGAAGTATAGTTAGAAATGAAATAAAACAACAAAAACAATAAAATACATAAGTTTAAAAAACAATGAAATACATAAGAAATTATCAAAACAAGAGATAACATAAGAAATAACCTGGCTCTTCCATATTTTTTGTTGTATTATTATTCCAAATGGTCTAACGAATATATTTAGTGGAAAAGAATGCTTAAATATGAAGAATATATGATTTATGGGTAAAAATGTGAATTTTATGACCTTATTTGCATAATTTACCATAAATATGCAAATGAGTGAATTTTTCAAAAAATTGAATTTACTATAGTATTCTATACACTTCACTTGACATGCATGCAAATTTTCGCGGCGATCGGTAGTTTCACGGCCGAGATCTTAGGGGGGCCATAATGCCCCCCCGGTACTAGAAAGATCTCAAATACCCGGGCCTCATTAGGGTTAAGTCCTCTCTGAGGGATGTGGTGATGAGGATTAATGCCATACAAAAGGGCTCCAGGGCATCGATTTGGCTTCAAACCCGGAACCTCCCAGTTACCACACCACTGCTCTACCACTGAGCCATCATGCCTCCTTTGTAATTAATAGTTAAGGCACAATTGGGAAATCAAAATTTAAAATTCAATGTTCAAGGTTCATTTATTTTCACATAGATAGCAATCAGAGGCATACCTGTACAACTTGCAGTCTGTTCTGTATGTCAGTTTTGCTTCCTGTGAGGTCATGACATACATCTAACTTTTCACTTGCTGCTTTCTGCCATTCCTTGCAATCTTTGCATGCTATCTGATACTTGTTCTCATCTTCAACTGACCGCTCAAGATGATGCTCCAGTTCCTACAACGGATCAGCAAGAAATTAAAAAAACTTTAACTCCTTGACTGTCATCATGTTTATGAACAATTGCCATCTATAAACTCAAGTTAAATTTCGACTTACACTGGATAGTGCTTGTGTTATTTTTAAATTATACATGAAATATCTTCCATGAGAACAAACTTTCAAAAATGACATATTCTGTTCTGTTTGAAGAAAAACAAATTATTTCTTGTCTTAACACATTGTACAACACTCGAATTCTTTGGCAAAATTTGCCATACTGGATACACTAGGGAGTACTCAAGTCTTAATTTCATTAAAGGAAGACATTTAAAGGAAATTTTTAGTATAGAGAAAGTACAAATTCATGACAGCCCTCTTTTGGACAAATAGTATTCTTACCTTGAACACTTAAGGTAGTTTGTTGAATACAATATGCAATAGTTCTGAGCCCTGTTTCAGTAAAATTGAACAATTATAATAATTGATATTAAGCTACTGAAATCATTGCACTTGACTGGCTAAAACAGGAATCCATCTTACTTTTTTTGTGAAGGGGTCCAGATTCAGATTTTAAGGTCTGTTTACACGAGTCCCATAACAAAAATTGGAAGTTTGGGGTCCGGACCTCTAGGGGAGAGGAAGCCAGATGTCCAGACACCTGTTTTAAGTGTTGAGCCCTGGCTATGGGCAATGTTGCCATAAATCTGTGGTAGATATATATGTTGTAATTACAGATAACTAGAAAAGTCAACGCAAAGCGTCGCATCCCCTCGCAGGGTACAAATGGCCTATATACATCAGAACAAGTTACCTCCATTAGACTATACTATTATATTACTAGGCAAGGAAGTTAACCACATTTTCACATATATAATTAGGTGTTTTTGCATATTTAATGAGCTATGACCTTTCACCTTTGACCTACATACTCGAAATCGAACTTAGGCTGTGTTTTGATCCTATGTACCTTCATATCAAATTTCATTAAAATCTGTCAAACATTACTAAAGTTATCAATCGGAAACCAGATTCGCATATTTAATGAGCTATGACCTTTGACCTACATACTCGGAAATTGAACTTAGGCTGTGTTTTGATACCATGTACCTTCATATCAAATTTGATTAAAATCTGTCAAACATTACTTTAGTTATCAATCAGAAACCAGATTCGCACATTTAATTAGCTATAACCTTTGACCTACATACTCCGAAATTGAACTTAGGCTGTGTTTTGATACCATGTACCTTCATATCAAATTTCATTAAAATCTGTCAAACATTACTGAAATTATCGATCGGAAACCAGATTCGCATATTTAATGAGCTATGACCTTTGACCTACATACTCGGAAATTGAACTTAGGCTGTGTTTTGATACCATGTACCTTCATATCAAATTTGATTAAAATCCTTCAAACATTACTAAAGTTATCGATCGGAAACCAGATTCGCATATTTAATGAGCTATGACCTTTGACCTACATACTCCGAAATTGAACTTAGCCTGTATTTTGATACCATGAACCTTCATATCAAACTTCATTAAAATCCGTCAAACATTACTGAAGTTATTGATCGGAAACCAGATGTGTATTTTTTCGCATATTTAATGAGCTATGACCTTTGACCTTTGACCTACATACTCGAAATCGAACTTAGCCTGTATTTTGATACCATGTACCTTCATTTCAAACTTCATTAAAATCCGTCAAACATTACTGAAGTTATTGATCGGAAAACAAATTTGTTACGGACGGACGGACGCACACACGGAAGGAAGGACGGACAGCGGCGTTTCTATATCCCCTCCGACTTCGTCGGCGAGGGGATAATAAGTTTTATGAATTGGGCCAAGACTTACTTTGAGTGTCATATGTAGAGTCTGGTACTGTACTGCTAACTTAGTGGCCTCACTGCTAATGTGAGCAACATTAGGGTTAAAGGTCACGTGACCCTGACCTAACGAGGTCACTTCTTCTCTTAAAACCTGCTTGTCCTCACTCTCCATTATCAGCTCCTACAAATTTCAAAAACAAGAGATGAATAATAATAATAATAATCATAACAATCATACTAATCATAATAATAATAACAAAATAGCAACAATAAATAACAAGATAAGAATTCGTCACTGAGACGAATGAGGTGGTCTGGACGTTTCTTGTTAAGGATCTGATATGGAGAGATGAAGAGAGAGAGATGGATGGCAGTAGATAGTTATTAAGGAGAGAGGGAGACGGGAGCTGGACAGAGGGATAAAAGAGGAATCAGAATGCATGCACTTGGAAGGAGAGAGGATAGTATAAGGAAACATGGTAGGGATGAACTAAGAATACAAAGGGCAAAGGAAAGAGCTAGAGAAAATGAAGGAACATACTAAGACAAAAAAGACGGAGAACAGGAGCCAGAGGCGAGAAAGCGAGAGGGTGAGAGGGGTGAGAGAGTAGAGAAAGCGCTACAGAGGTAGAGACAGAGCTCAGGAGACAGAGCAATAGAAGAAGAGGGATGCAATAGAGCAAGAGAGTGAGAGGGAGACAGATCGAGAGAAGGAGAGGGTGAAAGAGTAGAGAGAGAAAGAGATGTACTAGAATATATATAGAGATACAGAGCAACTGTCCCCTCTCCTAGAGGGGGCAGAACAAGAGAGGGGAAAAGAACAGAGCAAGAGAAAGATATGCAATGGAGATCAATGCATTCAATATTTCCAGCATAAATAGAATTGAATATTTACTATATAGAGAAAGAGAGAAGTTATAGTCATGTAAACAATTAAATGTCTGTGAGAGACGTAAACATTGCATATACCTGGGCTGAATAGCTGGACAAAATATAAACGTCTGGAAAAAAGACTAGCATCAGAGAAATGGGATGATTTGATATTTTTTAGACTTTGGAAATTAACCCTATAGGTTTAATCAACGACAAGGAATCAGATTTCCCATAGGGTTGTACACAAATTATCGACATTCCTCTCCCATAGCTATAACACGCAAAAATTAGGGATTTTATACATTGTTTGTGATTGTATATGTTATGATAGTCGAAGAAGGTGATAAAATGAAATATAAAACGGAACCCCCCCCAAAAAAAAAAAAAAAAAAATTGACCCATCGGGAATCGAACCTTCGAACCTGGGATGATTGAATGGGAGGCAAATGCTATAACCAATGGACCAAATATTTCTCATAGACTTTACATGCAAAGCTGACAAACAGCCATGGCATAGTCGCAATTTCAACTTTCAATTGCAAATTTCGACATGATCCCAACATCGGATCAAAAAACAAAAGGCACGTTTCCTGTAGCCCAAAGTCTCAGCTATATTGTATCAAAATTAGGAAGAAAATTGAGCAAAAACAAGCGAGATACTGCTCAAAGAACAATGTCATGTAGATTCATGATGTGAACGAAATTCACCTCAGTTTCATAGGAATAACACGTAAATTAAGAAAATTCTGACATGTCGCCTTTAATTGAAGTTTTCACTATGATGACGTCATCAAAATGAAAAATGGTGGTGGCTGATCTTGTAGAGAATTGTCTTAGCTACAACATATCAATATTTGGAAGAAAATCAATCAATATTTACAGAGATACAATCAATCGTCCATAAATATGCTGACGTCATAATATGCAAATTCATATTTTGAGTTCCAAGGCCATTATGATAATGTCACGATATACTTAAAGGCCAAATGAGACATGATATCATATTTCCGATTCATACTCTAACCTAACATGAAGAAAAAAATTGGGGGTCCCCGTGCATCCCAAAGAGCTATAATGGATTTTGTATAGGGATGTATTTGCCCATATATGCTATGTATTACAAGAGTTCGCGCGCACAGACATGTTTCTTGAACGGACGCTCATTCCGTTATTAAGGGTCATAAAAAGATAAACATGGTATCAAATTGTTTGGAAAAAAATGAGGAATATCATGCCAAAAAAAAAGAGGAGGATTTATGTTGCGTTCGGCCGTCACGAACAAAAACGCGCGCGCATTTGCGTGTGCGCATTTTTTTGCGAAATGCTTAAAATGGGCTGAAACGTATGCAAAATTAGTTTGAGACAATTTTGAGCATTTTTAAAATTTAAAGTTTCATAGGAATAACACGTAAATTAAGAAAATTCTGACATGTCGCCTTTAATTGAAGTTTTCACTATGATGACGTCATCAAAATGAAAAATGGTGGTGGCTGATCTTGTAGAGAATTGTCTTAGCTACAACATATCAAAATTTGGAAGAAAATCAATCAATATTTACAGAGATACAATCAATCGTCCATAAATATGCTGACGTCATAATATGCAAATTCATATTTTGAGTTCCAAGGCCATTATGATAATGTCACGATATACTTAAAGGCCAAATGAGACATGATATCATATTTCCGATTCATACTCTAACCTAACATGAAGAAAAAGTTGGGGTCCCGTGCATCCCAAAGAGCTATAATGGATTTTGTATAGGGATGTATTTGCCCATATATGCTATGTATTACAAGTTTGCGCACAGACATGTTTCTTGAACGGACGCTCATTCCGTTATTAAGGGTCATAAAAAGATAAACATGGTATCAAATTGTTTGGAAAAAAATGAGGAATATCATGCCAAAAAAAAAGAGTAGGATTTATGTTGCGTTCGGCCGTCACGAACAAAAACGCGCGCGCATTTGCGTGTGCGCATTTTTTTGCATGATGACGTCATCAAAATGAAAAATGGTGGTGGCTGATCTTGTAGAGAATTGTCTTAGCTACAACATATCAAAATTTGGAAGAAAATCAATCAATATTTACAGAGATACAATCAATCGTCCATAAATATGCTGACGTCATAATATGCAAATTCATATTTTGAGTTCCAAGGCCATTATGATAATGTCACGATATACTTAAAGGCCAAATGAGACATGATATCATATTTCCGATTCATACTCTAACCTAACATGAAGAAAAAGTTGGGGTCCCGTGCATCCCAAAGAGCTATAATGGATTTTGTATAGGGATGTATTTGCCCATATATGCTATGTATTACAAGAGTTCGCGCGCACAGACATGTTTCTTGAACGGACGCTCATTCCGTTATTAAGGGTCATAAAAAGATAAACATGGTATCAAATTGTTTGGAAAAAAATGAGGAATATCATGCCAAAAAAAAAGAGTAGGATTTATGTTGCGTTCGGCCGTCACGAACAAAAACGCGCGCGCATTTGCGAAATGCTTAAAATGGGCTGAAACGTATGCAAAATTAGTTTGAGACAATTTTGAGCATTTTAAAAATTTTGCGCGGAGGTACGCGTACGCCCGCGTTGTTTTACCTGAAATTGACCGGACGGATATTGACCTTAATCATGATAATTATGAATGAGAAATGACTTTCTGTTATTGAGTTATGATCATGAGTTGATTTTCAGAAAATTTCACAAAATGGCGTCCGGATGACGTCACGATAATTTGATGAACGTGAAAATGTTCCTGTCACGTCTTATGATGATGACCTATGACTGTGCCAACATTGAAAGAAATTGACCGAATGGATTTTGAGTAATCTTCTGCACAAAAAATGGGGGTGAAAGAAATAAAAATAAAGAAATAAAGAAAGAAAATTCTGACGAAATTAATAGGTGGTCTGTCGATGACAGACCACTTAAATGATAGACCATTCTGACATTATGATACAATGTCCCTATGTGCTTACAAAGAAGTTTGGATATTATTACCCAAGCTTTAGCTCTGGCAGCCATGAACAGGGCAGTGCATTTCCAGGAATAAATCCTGCCAGGTACCCATTTAACATTTGGGTGGAGAGTGGAAAATGGGATCAATGTCTTGCCAAAAACATGAGTGTTGGGATTGAATTTAAATTCTCAACCCTTGGATTGAGATTCAAGTGAATGAATTACTATACTATGACACCTCCATGAATTGATAAACACTCCATTTCATACATACGCATCTTGTTCAAAATGATGCAATTAATCTCATATAAATGCATAAGTAAGATCTTGGGCAATTTCACAATTCATGATTCCCTCAAATGAATGCTTAAAAACATGCTTGTAACAAATATCTTTTGGGGGTCATCCCGGTATTTCAAATTGTTCATTTTTTACTCAACTTCTTGAGGCACTTATAAATATATTCTACTTTCTTTAGTAAATTTCTTATGAAACCTCTAAAAATGGCCGGTCTTCCTTATGTTGTAAATCTCTCTTAGTGAATACACCAGATTGTAAAACCAGTAAATTTCATGTACATGTACATTACAGTGTGAATTTCATAAGTGCTTTAGAGTCAGAAATGTCATGCTGGTAAAAACTTTAATATCAGCTGAACCAACACTCAATTTCTGCAATTCATAAAATGTTTCTTTTTATGAACATGGCTATTGTTTTCAATTTGCAAAAGCTCCAATTCACAAAACTTTCTGGCTTTACATATAAAGCATATATGTAAGGAATACATGTATATTTACTTTAATTTTCTGTAGCTTTTCCTTCTTCTCCTTCAGGTTCTCACTTTCTCCTTCTATGTCGTCTACATCCTTTTTGACTCCCTCCATCCAAGATGACAAGAGCCTTGCTTTCTCTTGGAATTCTCTCCACAGTGATGCATACTGCTCTAGGTTGGAGCAGGAGTCCTGGGCTAGCATCCTAAGAGCCTCCAGCTCATGGTCCAGGGACTGGACCTGTCTTGTGATGCGGTCCTGGCCTGGTCTAGCACTGGTGTCAGGTAGAACCTGGTCCGAGTGTGATGTGACTTGGTCTAAAAGAGACTCCCCTTCTGGTAGAGATACCAAGATGGCCTGCCAAAAAATAGTAATTACAGTGAATGAAGTATATCAAAGTAGAAATACATGGGCAGACTGCATGTATGAAGATAGAAGATTGGGTGATGTGGAATCGGCTACAGATTTAGATTTAAAATGGTATAAAACAGATTGCATCCTCTCCCATTCCCCTCCCATTCCTTCCTATCGAAGAGACTAAAGATTAGATGATGATGATGATGATGATGATGATGACTGTGTAGAGGACAATTATAATTGTGATGATATAGATGATGAAGAGGATTGTGATGATGATGTCATTGTTATGGATGATGATGATGATGCTACTAATGATGATGAGGAGGATTACAATGATGATCCTGCTGGTGATACTAACCTTGACCATATCAAGCCTGGCTTGGTTTATCTCCATATCAGATGCTACTTTACAGCAAGGTTCCATCTCTTTGGTCTTACTCTGTATCCAGATTGATAGCACTGAGAGCTCATCATCCAGCTTTGTATGGTCATCAGCTATCCCCTCTAATTTACACTTCCCATCCTGGAAAGAAACAACCCATATTATATTACATTTACAGGAACTGTAAAATACCCCACCCTACAAGTAACCCTAATCTTGACACTAATATGCTTTTCACACTTAGCTTCGCACTATAGGTGGGGCTAAAGAGGGGTCTTAGCACCATCTATAGTCCGGGGTTAAGCTTAGCCCACTTTCTGTTTAGACACGAATTTACCAAAATGGGCTACGGGTTACAGGGCTAACTCCGCAATCGCAGTGCCAAGCAAATGAATGAGAACAGAAACGAAAAATAGTCCGGTATTACGAAATGGAGCATATCGGAGCTGGCCAGAGGCGAAGCAAGAAACCCACTATCCGATCACACACTACGTATTCATGAATATCCAATACCCGAAAAGCACTACCGGTGCCAAAGTCATGTTAAGCACGCGCTGATTGTATACTATACTATGCAGACTTTTCACTGGAAATTATTCTTACTACCAGTATTCTTTTTCGAGGCAACTTTTATTAGTGGAGTGACCCCAACTCTACTTTTCCTAACCCTAACCCTAATGTACATGGCAGGGTATTTTGCAGTTAAGGCCATGTAGATATTTAGAATCTCCACATTTGGAGGCATGTTTCTTCGAATGTAGACAAAGGTAAAGTGGAGATTATATTTGTAATAACGTTATGTAATATGTAATATACTTGTAATAATGTAATACATGTAATAGTGTCTAAATCAAGTACTGTATTTGGTCACTACTCTAACAAACTAACAAATCTATCTAAACCACTTATTGATCCAAATAAAGTTGTTCATGTGTAATATACAGCATTTGAAGTGAAACCTGAAGCACATCTCATATAACATCTACTGCCTACTTACATATTATTGGGCGCGCCTTGTCATAAATGAATTTTCATTAAAGCATCAGTTGGAAGAATAAAGTAATTCAAGAGTCACTACATACCTGCGCCTTTTTGTGAAGGTCAGCATATATAATGGTCAACTTGTTGACCTGCCCTTTAACCTCTGGGTCACTGATCCCACCATCTACTAGAAGGTCACTCTGTTGACTGACTGATTCCACCATAGGCTGATGGTCTCTCATTGAGTCACAAAGAGCCTGCATTTGAAAGAAAAAAGAAAAGAAATTAATTCAATGATCCAGACAAAATGACTCCATGTGCATGTGCAGATCACAGTCATGTTCAAGCTTAAAACATTGCTTCAGTTAGTTACTTCACTGCTACAATTGCCATTTACACTACTACATGTCCAGGCGCGGGGCCAGTGTACAATTAAAACCCGAAAAGTCGTAAAAGCTTTTGAATTCGTAACGGCTATGGAGGCCCTGTTTGGAGAGAGGAGCAAAATTCATCCAAAATGCACCTTCGCGTATAGGTACTTTTCAGTTTCAGAGGTCTGTGAAAAGAGGCTTCATTTTTTTCCAGACACAAGTCCGGGACAATATGAATATGCAAACAATTAACATTTTACTAGACTTTCAACTCCAGTCTCACTCTCGGCGAAGTTTCGTGTTTGAGCAGTTAGTAGTTTTGTGTAAAAATGCTTTCAAAACTAGGGGAAGATTCATGAAAACACTGGAAACTACAACTATATCGGAGGTGTACGCATGCACTGTTTGCTTCACCGGCCATGCGTGCATCCATATATGGAAAATGTGTCATCGATGAGCTGTATTTATGCTGTGGCTACGGCCGGGCTACTTAGTCTAGTAAAGTCGATTGAGCTGAGTTACAATTACAGCAAAGAACTCCACCATATTTTCACAGCTAGTACAGATACTTATTTATTTATAAGTCAATGTTTTGCTAAATTTCGACCACACATCAGCATGTTTTACTCGCATCATTACAAAGACCAAACCGTCGATGCTTCGATCATGAGATTCATACACACACACCAGAGCACACAGTGCAGTCCTGCACGTATCTACGTTATGTGTGACAATTCACCAGCACGAACCCTTATAGATGGGACTAGTCCTACGCTTCCGCGAACGTTTTGCCCTGGGTTCATTGATGACATTGCCTTCGATTTTTTCCAGACATAACCGTGGGACATAAAATCATGAAAAGATATTGATTTATCAGCTCCAACAGTCTCGATCTTGAGCAATGACGGAAAATATGAAAAATATTTTCAGAGAAAAAAACCAAAAAAAATGGCGCTTCGTTTCGCACAGTTTTCCCTTTTAAAAAACAGGATTTGACAACAAACTGCAATATTTATGATTTAGAAAAACTCTTCTTCTTCAATTTGACACTTTTATCATTTCATTTGGTGGTTTCTAAAGTGAGATATTACAGTTTAGCTGAGACTCTTTTGTAGCGGTTAAGCGTTAGCAAGTTGTTTACTTTATGCAAATTAGGCTTCAAGGACGAAAGCTTTTGCACCGTTAATTATACACTGGCCCCGTGCCTGATGTCCATGTACATGTACTACTTTCCTTTTCACAAGTAAAACTATCAAAACCAGTGAAGAATTATGACTTAGGTCTTATCATAATTAGCAGCATTATAACAATAATGTAATAACAAAATATACAATGACTTACTGCTAATTCATCAGCTAAAGCTCTCTTTTCCACAGGTGTTGACTGGAGTTCCCCTCCTTTCTGAAGGGCATCATCTATCACTTTCAACCACTGCTGGAGCTCCTCACAGTCCTGATCAAGCTTGTTCCATTGATCCAACACCAACTTCAATGCTCCAAGTGAATCAGAGATTTCACTTCTCAGTGAGGACAAGGTGTCCTACACAAATCAAAGACAAAAGAAAACACTCAAGTGATTTTAGATAACCTTTGAGTATTTGGATTTTTATTATAGAAGAGAATGGATATATGATACCTGCTCTGGCAACTATTCACTCTATAGTCAATATCTTACAGAATTTCTTAACTTTAACACTGAACCAAACACTACACCTAACCCTAACAATAAACCTAACCTAAAACCCAAAACCTATATCTATGATGAAATAAAAAATTGGAGGAATTGCCATATCCTCTTCAAGGATTTAAAGATAGTTGTCTCAAGTCTCTGAAAGAGTACCTTTAGTTGAGTAATTTCTCTATCGACTTGAGCTTGACCATTGGTGGATGTGAACTGCTTGACCTGATGAGCGTTCTGAATGGCTAACTCCACAATGTCTTCCGTCTCAATGAGCTCCTTCTCGAAGTTTCCCAGTGCAACAAGCTTCTGCTCCAACTCTGGCTTGCTGCCTGATATCAATGAGGCTTGCTTGACCTTTGACCCAAGAGAGTCCAGCCAATCAGAAGCATCCTTGAGACCAGCTTGATACTTTTCATGTTTTAATATAGTTTTCTGCAGAGTTTCTTCAGCATTCTGAAATATATCAGGAAAAAAAAATTGTCAAGTTTGTTTAGGTATGATATGGTACATAAAGCAAAGATCATAACATGTTGATGATATTGTGTAATTTGGCATATTTGAATGACAGCTTCATACTATTAAGCCTACTAAAGGTAGCAGTATTTGGTGGCCTTATGTCTATATATCGCTCCTCTCACTGTTCACTTTCTGACTAACATTGTGTAGGTTCTGCATCGTCAGTCATCATGATCCAGTCCCAACTGATCCCAACTGATCCTTTCGCACTACCGAGTGAGCAACAAAACATTTTTGTTTGGTATCTCTACACGCATGACTGAACAACAGACAACGTTCAGGACACTGCAAAAATCCCACTTGCGCCAAGTGGACGTTTGTGTTTGCGTGTGTATGTGTGTGTGAATACGGTAGACCTGGGAGTCTTTTCACAAAACCGCCATAAGTACAAGATAACTGACATCTCAACGCTGTTGTTTGATTTGTGTTTCACTCACTAAACCGTCTTTGCCAAGATGAGCAACAACTTCCCTGACAAGAAACTTATCATGACTCAAAACCTGTCATATTTCTTTAGAATGCCATCTAAAGTCAAATTTAGTTTATTCTATGGGCAGCCCAAAAAATAAAAAATAAACAAACTTATTTTTTGATCTTCAAACTCTTATTTTACTGATCAGTTCTTATTGGTGTTTATATAAAAGCAATATACAACCATACAAACTGTTCTTATAACGTTTCAATGCCTTAATGGGTAAATAAGATAAATGTTAAGTCTGTTGAGCAGTCATGTATGCAAAAATACCAAACAAAGATGATACCATAAACTTTCATACTACAAAAAGTACAAAATTGAAAAGTTGTGAAGTTTTTTTTACTCACTCAGTAGAGTCTGAAGCAACTGAATTCAGTTGCTGCAGCAAAGCAACTGCATCAAATGAGTATGCAAACAATGATATGAGCATGGTATGACTGATCTTGAAAAAAGGTTGGCAACCACATAAACAAATGATAAAATAATTCCTACTGATTATTGAGGTTAGGAATCTAACACCTTTCAACATTAATTTGAATTAGAATTGAGGTTAGAATGATTAGCATGACCAAGTTCTTTCCTCACATTTGTTAGATCCTGGAGTTGAAAGAATTTGGTATTAAGGTGATTTGCATGGTCGAGTTGTGTCTCATTGCTAAGGCGGTGGCCTTTCTCCTTGAGGAATCTCGCCTGGGGTTCATGCTGGAGAAATTCAGCTTTCAAGATCTGAAACCAAAGAAAATGGGCATATATTAGAAGCATGAAAAAATACTACAGTATGTAGATTTCATAACTGTCATATGAAGTATAAGTTTCTTCACTTTTAGAAGTGTCAAATCATTTATGTTTTTGTATTATTTTTAGCCTGTAGTTTCCCATGTTGCTATGTCACATGTCACATGTCACATGTTTTTGTTCCATGAACACCTGTACTTGATAACACACATGGGCAGCAAATTTTCATCCCATCTTTCCAACTGTTTTACACAATCTTTTTCTTCTCCTTCTCCTCCTCCTCCACCTCTTTCTTCTTCTTCTTCTCCACCTTCTTCTTCTTCTTCTTCTCCTTGTTTCTTCTTCTTGTCCTTGTTTCTTCTTCCTCTTCTTCTAACTATTCTTTTTTCTGCTTTATCTTCTTCTTTATGAGCAAAGCTATCACCTAGTTATGTATTCTGTCAATTTTTGTATAAAAGCTTAAAATACATTGATAGAAAGACAAAGATAAATATACACCTCGCACTGGTCAAGGACTTGTAGCTTTCCTTCTAGGTCATCTTGAGGTTGTTGAATCTCTTCCACAGCTTTCTCAGCTTTTCTCACCCAGTCTTCTAATCCCTCCATCAACCCCGTGAACTCCTTCCAACCTGCCAGCCTCTCTAATAGCTTAGACTCCTCACTAGTCATTTGAGTAACAGTTTGGTTCCAACTGTCCCTTACTGCTATGACTTTGTCCTTGATGGCCTGCTCACCAGGGGCTGTGGTGGAGGCTAGTGTATTTTGGGCTCTTTCATCAATGGCATGAAGTAAGGCTTGGCCAATGGGGATTTGAGTTTGCAGAATCTGAAGATAGAGTTATAAATTTGCAAAAAACTAAAATTGCATTAAAAGTTACATACATGTGTCACAATATAAGAGATACATAAAAACAAGAGGTCCGTGCACTTTATGCTCACCTGAGCCGATGAAAGTAAGGGCCTTGCAATAAGGGACCTAGCTCCCATCCCCTTTGCACCAGGAACATAGGATTTATTGGAGCAGTGGGGCAATTTAGGGGTGCTGTTCCCAAGTCCCCTGCAAGGGCAAGTATCCAATTCAAACACATTTAGGTCTTCTTCACATAAAAATGATTCCTACATTGTTTAGCCAGATCAATACCAACATTTTGGTATGAAATCATATCTACATATCTACAAAAGACAATGCTAATTTACCTGGACTTTCTGCAATGCTGTTTCCAGACCTTTCATGTCAGATATGTGCTCCTTGGTATCCACTAGACTCTCACTGATATTATCTATCAGACATTCCAAGTCTTTCATTGCTGAATCAAAGTTAGCACGATCATGGCAAGCTTTCTCTTGGTTACCAATGATGTCCTGCAAAAGGAGTCAAGAAAACGATTTGCATTAGAAAAGTATGGGCTACTTGCTTTTTATTATCATTCTACATTTTTCAAACTTGGGATGTCACTGTCATTGAAGTTTTCACTGGAGACAAGTCTCCCTAGTTTGCTGATCCAGCAATTTATAGAGCTGTAGCCAGTCTAGAGCAACTCAAGAGCAAAGATGCAGTATGTACTGTGTTGTTGGTTCTTTTTTGCATTTGTCTTTTTTTTTTGGGGGGGGGCAGGGGGCTTGAAATATTTGTAGAGGCTTTGCCGGAGCCTATTCCCTCTATGACCACATTTGCTGTTACATAAAACTTCTTCATTTGTTATTTTGAGAATGCATACCTTTAACCTGTCCACTGCAGCAAGGTATCTGTTATCAGTTTGGGCTAACTGACTGTCAACTTGTTCCTCAACATCAGGACTATTTGAACATGTTACATCCTTAGCCCTGTCTGTCAGCTCTTGTACGATGCTAGCTTCAGAGTTAATGCGATCCTGTAGTATCTACATGTATATGACCACACAACAGAAAACAACAGATAGGAGTTAATAAACTCAAATGTTCTGGGTGTATATACTGTTTCAAAACACAACATGTGTGATTGTATGGTATGATCAGATCCTTTTAATAAATAAACAGTTTTGATAAAGGTTCACAGATAATATTTACATGTACTTATATAGTATATATATGTAGAGTATTAAACCATTAAAGGTTTTTCTTATCTTGAAAATGCATGACAATAGTCAGAAGTGAAAGTACTATTCAATATTTGTCTCATCCAGAAATATAGTTTCTTTTCTATTCTAAAATGATTAGAAGTTTTCAGGTAGCATGACATCTTTATACACCGATTTGGGAAACATGTAGAAAGGACAGCATGAATTTTTATTGAAAAAAAAGAGTTCTAGTCCTCATATAGACAGGTAAATTCATACTGATTCAATAATGTAAAAAGATGTGGTAGGTAAAGGTAATACCTTCGACTGTTCAAGATGTTTAACTTTGTCATCTAAGGTGTTCCTTAGTTCAGCTGCTTCATCCACTGCCTCATCTATCCTGTCCAACCATTGGCTAACTCTAGCATGACATGCCTCGTACTCTGACCAATCAGACATGCTCTTTAAAACATCATGTCTGCCTTGTTTCAGCTGTTCTGAAAGAGTGTCTACCTCCCTCTTTAATGTAGAGAGTTGTACATTGATGGTATCTTGGGTAGCAGGGGTAGTGAATTGCAAGAGACTGGGGAGGATGCACTGTGCTTGAATCAGCTTCTCCTGGCACTTTTCTTTTTCATCTTCCAATGACTGTAAAAGAAAAATGCATACATTTGAATGATGACATGAGCAATCACTCGCATCATATTTGGACTCAGTTTAATTTACAAAATTAAACTATTATTAACAGTGGCAATCGAACAATAAAATAAGATACATGATCCTTCATTCCATCAATGACAAGCTAAAATTATCAGAGTAGTATTCAACGTTGGTTACATAATATTCATCCAAGACTCCATTAATAAAAAGATGACTAGTACTACAAATACAAAATAGCACTATATACAGACACAGTAAAGCTGTTCATCTAGCACACATTCTTTCTTTTCTGTCTTGTGTTTTATTCTGATGAGTGAAAGAGGAAAAGCTAAGATAGGTCTGTAATCATAATTATTCTTAATTTTCATTAATACTGAAATTACCTTTATAGCTTGCAATTTATCCTCACACACATTCCTATCTCCAGTCGGATCAACACAGCTGCTAATCAACTGTTTAGACTTCTCCAGCTTCTGCCTCACATCATCTAGACCACAATGTAGCTGCTTCTCACCATCTACACTGCCTTGAAGTTGGAGACGAATTTCCTGCAAAACAACCAGGTAAGCAGCACACACACAAGAATAAATCTGTTAGAGCAATATATAATTAGGCTCCATTCCTTTCCACAGACACCATGTGTTACAATATGAAGCACACACAAAGCAGCCCCATCCCAATAAGAATAAGGTTAAGTTATGTTGTGAAGGTCCTCAAAGGTTTTATGTACAAGTATCAACTTTCATATCTAATGCAAAAATATTTGCATGGCATCATTCCATTACATGTTGAATGTTCGTTTTATCACCCATTTCCCATTATTTCCCATACCAACCAAGCTGTGCTTACATTAACGCTATCAGAGGACATTGTAAGTATTGCACAATTTCCCTTCTGAGTTTTCAATTAAAAGAAGGTACTGGACTCTAAGTATACCTCTAAATTCTGGAGCAGATTTTGATGACTTTCCTTGATTTGTTGAGTGTGAAGTGGGGCCGAAGAATTCTCTATTGTTTGACAAACAGCATCAGTCTTGTCTTGTAGCTCATCTACATGAACACCTTTCATCGCTTCCAGCAATGACTAAAAATAATGAAATATTTATGAATAGTAGATGATTTACAAAACCTGTCTTTCAATCAATAACATTGAAGCCAACTTTGCTACTCAGTGGAATACAATGATCTATTACACTTTAAACCCACAATCATTTTAAAATATAGGTTAATCATTTAATAAGAAATTAACCTGTAAGTAGGGCTTGCCTCATACCTGTAAGTTTTAAAAACTTTATCCCATACACATTAAGTATTTAGGCTAATGTCTTCCCTTGTTAAGTCATTGATTTAACTTACAAGGTCCACAGTATATCAAAGGGTAAAACATGACTTGAATTTAAAGCGGATATAGTGCTACTACTAATAAAAATGATAAAATAATGGCTATTTATACAGCGCCATTATCAGCTATCGGCTACAGCGCCACACCTGTGGCACTCTTCAAAAAAATTATCTTTAACAAAAAATAAAGTACATTTATACAAATAATAAATTTCCAATCTTAAGTACAAACACCAAGTAAACAATCTTAATCACCAGATAAAATATAGAATAATAAGAAAACTAACATTTTATTTTTTTATTTTTACCTCAACTGCAGTGAGTTGTTTCTGAGTATCCTCACATGGTTTCACCAACTCCTTGGTCTGTTCTTCTACTTGAGCCAACTGATCAGTGATCTCCCTGGCACTATTCTCATACCGCTCCAATACCTCTACACAATGACCAAGGTCCTCCTCCTTGACTGGACACTCACTGGTCAGCAACCTGTAGCGGTCATTAAGGGCTGCTATGGTTTCATTGTGAGCAGTCAGCTGGTCATCAGGAAGGATTTGAGCAAGATGAGACCCTTTGGTTTTCATTCCTTTCCAGAGAAGCTCACCTTCTGGCATCTTTGATTGTAAGTCCTGTGACAAATCAGACATGGTAATGGTAGTCAATGCTACAATTTGTGCTTTATATTGGGCAAATCCAAGCTATTTTATCCATAAGTTACCTACCACATCTAAGATTGAAGCATATCTGATCATTGTGTTAATTCAATAGCTCAAATATGTAATATGTAGTGAACAGATACATATAGCGTCAACTCATATTCAGAACTCTAAACAAAGTAACCAAATACCTCGGACATGCCCAGTTACAAACCAAATCCATAGCAAATATTTTTGTTTTTTATAAACATCATATATGAAAATCATATGTTACCTGCCCTTTTTCACACAGATAAGTTTTTTTTTCTCAAATCAACTCTACATAATTTTCTTTGATAATATAGTGATCTGGAAAAAATATAAATGATGCAGATTCATTGGTACAAGATTATTTGGCACATCATACTCGCTGGTATAAGGCATAAAGTATAAGTAACTCTCATATCATTCATACTGAAGTTTTATAGCATTAAGTAAGTCTCAATTGAAAACTTTCTATACAAACTGATTTCAATACATAAAATGTATTAGCTAATGCCTAGTCACATTGCCAAACTAACTATTGACCAACAAATAACCAACACAATATTGGCCATTAGGGGTAATTTAATTGTTTGTTTAGTATGTTGCCAGTCTTGTTGGTGTGGCTGTGTTTAATATCATCATGTCATCAAAATTATTCTGATACAAAATTATAAGCACAATGACAAGGATTGTAAAATATCCAACCTTGATAATGTTGTGTCTCTCCTTGATGTCATCTAGACAGCCCTCTGTGGATGATGATTGCTTGAGAGTAGTCTCTGCTGAATCCAACCAAGAGGACATAACTTTGTTGGCTTTGATGGTCTCTTCCTGAAGTACTGATGATATTTTCTCAAGGACCTGCAAAGGATTGTCAAACAAGATTAATCAAGGCTTCCATTTCTTCATATTCTTCTCTCACAACTGGGAAAAATGCAAAACAATGTCTAAAATACTTCAAATCTTGTCAGATTTTTGTTATTTACAATTCATATGCTGCTATCTTTATGGTACTCAAATTAACACCCACAGGTTATATTTAGATCTGTAATGAGGATGCAATTGATAGAGTGAAACCTGAATTATTATAAATTGACACTTTTTATTCTTATTTAGCCATCTATCTGATCATTCAACAAGGTGGCAGCAGTAGGATAAGAACTCATGCCATCGAAAAGACTTGTGACTCTTTCATTACTGACATATTAGCAGCAGTGGCATACAAACCCATGCCACTGAAATGACTGGTGACTCGTTCATCACTGACATGGTGGCAGCGGTGGGATCAATGTTTAATTACTTTGACCATAAAAAACTCCCATAATTAAGAAATTCATTGTTAGAACTTAGAATGATTCTTGCCTGTGTGCATGATTCTAGTGAGATATGATACTGGTTGTGTACTGAATCAAGTTCCTTCTCAATGGATGCTGTATTAGCCTTTGGAAACCTCTCCTTCATAGAATGCACCTGCTGACTCAAGCTATCAACTGCAGCTCTTTTACAAACAATGTTTGCCTCTATGTCCTATAATCAAAGAAAAAAGTGGTGATGTTAATGACATTTAACAATTCTATATTGAGCTACCACAGCAAAAGAATACCTGGTACTACTTTGGTATTAATTGAAACTATATAAACTGTAGCTTTTTAGATATAATAATGAGGAATATCATTGAAGTTTGCTAAAACAAAATTTGTAAACTTTGTTCATTTTATTGATATATAATCATCAACTGGAAATTAGAGTGAACTTGATATCAAGCAGGTGCAAAATCAAGATTTATATATACTTACCACATGTGTGTAGCTTCAGGACCAAATAGTTAGCGTGAAAAGAATTTACACAGGGAATGATATCGACTTGAAAATATGTGTTATTGACAATTTTCATCACTTCAACTTCAGAATATGAGGAACCAATTACATAAGTTTGCCTTAAACACTCAATGTGATGACTGTTTAGCCGTTGAAAACAGAGAATGTAGCATCATCATCATAATTCATGTTTTATTTGTACACAACAAACTTCCTACCTGACATCGTTTATGGTTAGAGGCCAGTTGCTCTCCATCAAGACACATATCCTTGCATCTTGCAACAGCAGTTTCTTGGTCCTGTAACCATGACATCAGCTCAGATAGCTGCCCTCTCAGAGTAGCAACTTGAGAAGTGAATTCACTGAGGTTGCTTTCAGTTTCAAGAGCAGTCTGCACACATTGACCAAAACAGGATAATTAAACACTGATGCCTAGAAACACAGTACTAAGTACAATAACTATGCATTAATGTTTAGCATTAAACTTTTTATCACACCATGCAAATGTGTATTGCCTTTTAAAACTGAACATAATACTTTTTACTCTACACGCGTGCAGGTTTTACTTAATGTTGATTTGTTCATCATAAGACACATATAGCTATATCATCCGGTATATCATATTTCAAATTCTTTGACTGATAATACAAGGACACCAACAAACCTGTTTGGCTTGAACAAAGTCCGCTTCAACTTTCCTGAAAGTCTCTTCTACCTCAGGGATTGTTTGATCAGGGTTAAAAGACTTAAGTTCAGCCAGGCTAGCTGCCAGCTGCTGTAGCTCATTCTCACGGTCTACTGCTTCATCCTAACAATAGAAAATATCAAATGAGCGAGCCATGATATTTATGTACATGTATATCTGCAAACAACATGTTTCATTCTTCTTTAGAAAGGCATTAATCAGTTCTCATCATATTGCTTAAATGGGACTGACAGTAGCTCAACTGTCTGACAGAAAATAAATGCTTTTAGTAGCAAACCAACAGTGTATTAGGGGATGCATGTAAGATGAGAAACTCTAATAGAAATTTTAACCTAAAAATAACTAACTGTAAAACAAGAAACTGTTGTGACATGGAATGCTCACAAACTGCAAATGAAAGGCCAACTCAGTGTTGTTTCAATATTAATGCAATTACTTTATGGCATAAATTTTCATGAAGAAAAAAAGTTTTATGCAAGAGAAAATTCTAGTCTTAAAGTTTTAAAGTGACTCGGTGACATTGCCTCAGATTCTGAAACAAAATCCTGGATTTAGCTCATGCTGCAATCATAATTATAAACCTTTAGGTCAGTGAGGAATCCCATGACTTTTACAAGCCAATCGCCTCTCTGATTATCAAGATATTTACGATTGGAAATCAAAATTTTATTTTTTGTTTTCCCAAAAGTTTTTATGACACTACAGTCTATTGGGGAAAATGAGTATGGTAAAACCTGTCACTCAAAGATTTTTACTTTTTTAGGCACTTCATGATCATTTTGAAGCTCAATTTTTTTAGGGCTTCAATATTACACCATATCACAGTCACTGATAACATGTAGGGCTATGCATCTCAGATTTAACATTGTTAAATGATCTCTTTAAGAGAGTAATAATTTTACCTTGAACTGCTGTAGTTTGATTTTGACTTCATCTCTCTCACTGTCATCCATGGTGCCAGATATCTCATCAAGATTCATCTTAGAAACACCTAACCATGAATGAAGCACCTTCTCTCGTTCTACCACTGAATCCCACAACTCTCTCCCTCTTCTTAGCTTCATCAACCTCTCGTCCAGCATGGCTGATACCTCATCCAGTTTCACAGGAAGCTCCTGGGACTGCTGTAGCATTGCAAGTTCTGCTGGAGCAGAGGTAACTGCAGGGGTGTTGGTGATTGTTGGTAGGAGATTCTGGATCTGATGTGATGATTCTGCATAACAACTAGCTGGGTGTTTAGCTGTTTCAACATCTAACAAGGCAGCCTTCACAGAAAGAGAGAATACAATGCAATATTTTAAGACAAATTTTGTGATAACATTAGTGTGGTTCACTAGTTTTCATGTCAGTTTTGGACCCATCAATACTTACTATTTACATAAGTTACCTCATTAGTGGTCTTAAACTGAGAGCTGTGAGAGGAAGTAATAGCATATTAAAGGTAAAGACCAGTTTTGGAAACGCCCCCCTCTCAAAAAATGAAATGGAAGCTCTCATTACCAATCATGTGAAAGAATATGTTTTGACTAATACGTGATGATACAAATTTTCCAGGAAACCGCCTACTAATAAATGTAGTTGGTAAATTATTATATCTATTGGGACCAAATAGATATCGCGCACGTGCATGCACGTGTCGCGTAGTCCCATATACATCTTTCTGTGTACAGTGCTTGTAACTTTACCAAGACTGGGCCAAATTTCTTATCATTTTGATAATTCCAGAACCTTGCAGTACACACCAATACTTATATGCTAGATGATCAACCTTTTCTGATCGTTTCCACCATGTTTCTTTCACAATGCAATTGCATGACCAGAACTGGTCTTTATCTTTAAAATTACACCAGACTCTTGAAAATAACCATGTTTCTATTTCCCAATTTGTTAAACAATACTGATCACACATAAATGTAAAACACTTTGAGGAGTACCTTTGCTCTCAGTTTCCCTTTTCCAATAAAAAAGTACCCGGTATGTATGAGAACACGGAGATGAGCAAAGGAATCAAGCACTTTTCTCACATATTTTAAAACTTTTGCACATGTAATGCAAAAATATCACGATGTCTTGTATGTCACTTTTAAATTTAAGAGACCAAGACAAATCTCTGTTTTTTCATATCTTGTAAATCCTTAGAATTTATTTTTTAACGATGTCAAGCCTCGTCTAGACATGTGGAGTGTCAAGCAGGGTTAGATAATATGTGTCATGTTTTGGTAATGATATTTCACTTGCATTGTAAATAAAAATATCAAATACATGTATTTCCATACCTCATGTGACTTAAGTAGTTTTTCCGTCTCTTCTCTGTTACTACATTTGATTGGTTCTTGGCATACATCTTGTGCCTTTGCCAAAGTCAAATGTAGCTTTGTATGTGAATGGTCAATCTCTGTCCACAGTTTGATAGTGGTATGAGCACACTTGGATGCCATGGAGACTTTTCCATCCATATTATTCCAATCCTCCCTCAAATTATCCACCTGTAAGAACACAACCAACAAAATTAAAATATCCTTTTTTATTATCATTCTTATGTGAATTAGATTTTGAATTGTATAAAGGATTTAAAGATACTATGTCCCTTTTGCAGCCAACATCAAATTCTGTAGAACTTTGCAGGAATTATGAATATGTCATGTATGTCCTATCTGTGAAATTTAAACGTTAGCAGTGTCCTAATATTCAAATTATGCAAGGAAACCCGTTTACTTGCTAGACTTCACTGTCAGACACTATTGAGTGACTGACTGGCTTTTTCATCTTTGGTAATAACATACATAAAATGAGCTGTAAAGGGTACATGAGCATTTGTCTACATCAATAACCCACTTCTTGTAATGGCCAAAATTAAACTGATTGAATCTTTGCGCAGCATAAAACGTATGACCATTCGGTACAATGGTCTGAAAAATCAGACTATTACTTACTGGCTCTATAGCTCCTAAGTCGATTCGACAACTAATAGTCGTTATTTTTCCACTTAAAGACATTTTCAAGCCCCCTTTTATTTAGGGAAGTTCTAAATTAGTATTGTCTTTCAAATGCCGTTGGAATTTAACTTTTTCATTTTTTTTGGCCTGCAAATGGGACATAGTAGCCTACCTTTAAATAACAGATACGTATATGAGATTATCCAGGGATGCTTGTTTCAAAGCATTATTGAGACAAAATACACGATGGGGTCCAAAAATCAGCTGAACAGAATATCAAGGTCTTATCACAATGGCAGACAGAAGATTCTATTGTAATGTTAAACCAATTTCGGATGTCATGTGGTGTTTTATCTGAAATTTACAAATGAACTTGGAGAAAAATAGTAGCAATATTAAAAGCATGAATACAGAGCTCACCTTTGGTTCAATGACTGGAATGAGTCTAGGATCTTCTTCCAGGATTTCCACTCCCAGTCTTGTCAATCTATCAAGATCTGTTTGATTCCTGGCTAATTCTTTCTGAGCCTCCTGTGAAGACAATAGTACATGTATATTACTAACAATTTACAGGTCCCTGGTGTGCTACAAAAATAACTTTTGCCAATTCCATTTGAATTTGAGAGTAACTTCTCAAAGGAAAAAGACGAATGGAAAAATATCACTTTTTATTGGCACTACTACAGTTTTCTACCTGATCTCTACAGGCACATTGCCATTTATAATGCTATATTTATTGTTATTTGAATAGCTATAATGATTGCAAGGGCCAGTACCTCAAAAGACTGAGCAATTGGAGGGAGATCACCCAATTTTTCCACATCTTTCACTGTGGATATTGTCCTCTCCAAGTCTTCCAGACACTGTTGAAGGTTCTTCTGCTTAGCCTCAAACTCTTCCAGCTTCCTGTGGACATTGGCCATCTTGTCCAGCCTTGACCGGAGTTCCTTGGTCAGGTGAGAGTGAGTGGACACCATATGACCATGGTCCAAACTGGTCGAAGACTCGGTTCTCTGTTTTGGCAGATCCTGGGGGTCTTGGCTAGCAGGAGCTATGATGGTGAGTTGAGAGTCTTTGGCAAGTTGGTCCATATTTTGAGTCTTGTTTTTCCACTCCTCAAGGACTGGTTCTACGGCTTCAAGATGTCCTAGCTCTTGAATGAGTTCAGAATCTGTTGCATCTTCCTTGTCAAGAACAGGTTTAGCTTCTTGAAATCTACAGAAAGGTGAATAATGCTCATGATCATCTTATGATAAAGTTGACTGTGCTTAATCTATTCATATTTTGGCATAGGTTCATACTAATATACTTACTTTAACTTCAATCAATGACTTATACTTACAGTAGCTTCAATCAATGACGTTTTCTACCATTAACCACTTGTGTACTTAAGTCTGTCCGTTATCCTGGGGACATATTCACGACGACTTTATACATGTATCTATAATTCATATATGCTATAAGTTATGTAATAAAAGATTAAATAATCTCAGAAACCCATTTTCAATGAAAAAATAATAAAATGTGTGTCAGTACCTGCCAAGAACTTCATATCGGATGTCTTCAAACTGGATGAAGAACTGTACGTATGTGATTCTCTTTGTGATAATCTCTTGCACCTTCTCCAGTTTCTTGTTGAGATCTGTTACTTGATGGGAGTAGGTGAGGGTTTCACCAGAGTCACAGTGCCTACAGATGGGTTCCAGCTCAGATTCCAAGGACTTCAAATCTTGAGATGCTTCCGCAAGGACAGAGTCTTGTTTCTGGTTAAAACATAACAATTCTCAGCAACTTAGAGTCTTTTTCAGGATAAATATTTGTAAGCATCTTAAAGTCTTCTTTTATACCAAACATTACAACTATAAGCATTTTACAGCCTTTTAAAAATATTTTTGTTATATAACAGTACAATTACAAGCATCCTACAGTGTTGTTTCTGGATGAAAAATTACAATTAACATCTTTGCTTCTGGACATATCGATCATCACCATTATCAGCATTAGTCCTACTTGTGGTTATATATCACAATTATGACAATTATCAGACAGCGACATTGTCACAGGCTGACAAAGAGCTCATTCCTAAAGTTTTACATCTATACCATCCTGATGAACTTATTTTTTAAAATCTTAATTTTTTAAATGAGACATCAAAACATTTCAATTCAAACCTTGATTGCAACAAGGCGGTCTTTCAATTCATCCCTTCCTAGTTCCATCTGATTCTCTATCGCTGCTTCCTGCTGATGAAGCACATCTAACAGTGTTCCCACGTTGTCTCTAAACCTCTGCCTCTGAGCCAGCACTTCATTTAGACGTGATATGCCAGTGCGTTGTAATGACTGTAGTCTACTGTACTCAGAAGACACATGGTTTGCTTCTGTTCCTAGTCTCTCCTTGCCCACTGGGGAACAGTGCTGATGTAGAGTTTGATTCAAGGCCAAGACCTCATTTATCTCGGCACTCTGACTTTGGCACTCATCTTTCATATTCTTTAAGAAACAAAAGAGAAGATATTTTGTATGTACATATCAATTTTAATGGAGCTGGACGTACAAAATACTATCCTCTGCAACCGGTATAGAGTATTTGTTAGACATTATTGTATTGGCTGGAGAGCTATCATATAACTTGTTATTCACCTCCAAATCATATGTATGACTTTCCCCTTCTGCAATTGGATTTCAACTGTGGCCTGCAGCCTTGGTGACATACAACATCACTTAGGAAATACTGAAGTGGTCTATGCATATTTCAATATATTGAACTCTGAAGCATGCAATGCTATATAATAATCATTAGAGTTACAAGTATGCTCCATCTCCACTCACTTGACAATTGAATTCAAACATAGTATCCTATTCATACTGCTGACACAGAAGTGTAAAAATACAATCCCAGTGTTGTTTTAGGTGAATAAAGTCTACCTGTAAAAGCAGATGTCTCCTGTTCAGTTGCTCTGTGTTTCCAACAACTTCAGCACTCTCTTTTTCCAACCTCCTGCTCATATCCTCCATCCATGTCCCAGTCTCCTTAGATAAACGATGGTACTCCTCCCACGAGGACACCAGCTTCTCAATTTCGGCATGGGTCTTACGGATCGTATCATCCAGGGTGTTCCAACGGTGCTCTAACTCTTTATTTTCACTGGATTCAGGCCAGCAGTCTCGAATTGTTAGCATTATGGCTTGTTTCTCTTCAAACTGTTCCCTTATAATCTATCAAATAATGCAGAAGAAGAAGAAATTATCAACGTTAAATTCATCTTTCATACCGGTGTGTTGGCTCAGACAGTAGAGCGTCCGCCTCACAACCGGGAGGTCGTGGGTTCGAACCCCGGCCGCCATACCAAAAGACGTTAAAGATGCGAGTTGCTGCTACCTGTTTGGCGTTCAACAATAAGGGGATAGAGCAATGTCGATCTGGCGCTGCTCAGTGGCTGCCGGGCTCACGATCAATTGGGCAAAAAGAATTTCCATTTTCGGTTTAACTTAATATAATTTGGAGTGGACTTTAAAAGATTATTATTAGGTGGTCTGTCATCGACAGACCACCTACTGATTTCGTCAGAATTTTCTTTCTTTATATTATTTATTTATTTATTTTTATTTATTTCTCCACTTTTTTGTGCAGAGCATAACTCCATGATCGGTCAAGTCGATTTCTCTAAATTTTGGCACAGTTATACGTCAGTGTCATAAGATGTGTCTGCAATATTTTCAAGGTCATCAGGTCTTTATGACGTCATCTAGGCGCCATTTTGTCAAAATCAACTCGTGACCATATCTTCATAACGGAGAATCATTTCTCATTCATATTTATTAAGATCAAGGTCAATATCCGTCCGGTCAATTTCAGGTCAACTAATACATCCGCGCAGAAGTGCGCGCACGAAATTTCAAAAAGCTCGAAATCACTTTTTATTCAAATTAGTGTACGTTTCAGGCCAATTTCAGTATTTCACAAAAAAAGGCGCACACGCGCGCATTTTTTTTCGTCATTGCCGAACGCAACATAAATCCTGTTCTCTTTTTTTGGCATAATATTCCCCATTTTTTTCTGAACAATTTGATACCATGTTTATCTCTTTATGACCATTAATAACGAAATGAGCGTCCGTTCAAGATAAATGTCTGTGCACGCGATGCCTATACAAAATCCGTTATAGCTCTTTAGGATGCCCGTTGACCACACAATTTTTTTATATATTTGGATAGAGTATGAGTTGGAGATATGATTCCATGTCTCATTTGGCCGTTAAATATATTGTGACGTCATCATAATGGCCTTGGAACTCAAAATACGAATGTGCATATTATGACGTCAGCATATTTATGGAAAATTGATTGTATCTTTGTAAATATTGATCAATTTTCTTCCAAATTTTGATATGTTGTAGCTGAGACAATTCTCTACAAGGAAAATTATTCAGATTACATAATAGACCACCTAATTCGTCCTCAATGACAAATTAAATTTCTCGTTATTACTATTATTATTATTATTACTCCATAACTTAAATGCCAACACCATCTCTAATTGAGCTATTCATTTCTATGGATTGATAAATTCTGCAAATTATATAGCATTATGAACTATGGGTTAATAATATAATGCAGTGGAAGGGGATGTCTATGAGCAGCTGAGGTAGCTTAGCGAAATTCAGTGGCACAAAAAGACGTGTTTGGGACACAAAATGCATAATAGGTAGTAATGTTTGTTAATCAAAATTTCTTTTTTTTTACATATCAGAATGAAAGGTTAACTAACATTAAGCCTGATCAAGATGATATTTGCATTTACTATCACCATATCCTAATGATGTGGTTTAACCTCTGTGTGATAAAATTTTGATTTTCAACAATTATGCAGTTGCATTCTGGATGTGTCTTTTCGTGCCACTGCATTTTGCTAAGCTACCTACATGTATCTAGAACAGCATAAGATTGTGGTCTCACTGTGACCCAAGATCCAACAGACTGTCATCCCAGCACCCCCCAGCTATATGACACAGATAGAGAGATATTATATCCCACCTGAACCTGTGCATTGCACTGCTGAACATCTAGGAGTGTATCACAGGCTTGATCAGAGATATGCTTAAGTCTCTTTTCTGCTTCACTCAGCCAGGTTGAGATCTCCTGCACAGATTTCTGATACAGATTCCACTGGGACACCTGCTCCGACAATGTAAGATCAAGAGCCTTGACCCTATCAGAGAGCTCCTCCCATTGGCTACGAAGACTTGCTACATCTGATTCCAGAACAAGGATAGCGACAGAGCGAGGGTATGGGGAGGTCAATTCACACAGGCACTTTTCAAGGTCTTCAAGGCATGGGTACTTGGCATTTATTTCAGAAAATAGGTCCTGTTTCATACAAAGTGGTAAAGGAAAACAATCACGGTACATTAAACGGAAATTAAAAAAATGAGCAGTAGACTACCAGTAAATGTACTGTGAATATACATGTTCGATTTATTCATCTAAGTGCTACTATGAGGACATTAAATCTTAATATAACAAGACAATTGCGACTGTGTCTCCTATAAGCCTCCGCCCTAAATTCAGTATAGGAAATGGATGGAATTATTTGTGACATATGATAGAAACATAAAAGCCTATAATTAAATGTCAACTGACGACTACGATCTTGACCTACTAGCCCCAAAATGTAATTGGATCATCTTCCTATAGTAATGCTATCACCATGCTTGAAGCTCATGCAAACCTCAAGAAGTTCTTGACATATTGTGATAACAAGGGTAATACCTCTAACTTCAAAATTGGCCTCTATGACCTTTGACCTTTGTTCTACGTGCCCTAAAGTCTTATTAGGTCGTCTTCCATGGTGATACAATCTATCTCAATTTTCAAAACTCATACCTCTAGTCGTTCTTGAGATATTGCAATATCAAAGCTGATACCTGTAATTTCAGCCATTGACATCTATGACCTTTGATCCACTTACTCCAAAATCTAATCAGATGGTCTTCCTATGGTGACACACACTGTTCCCAAGTTTGAAGTTCAAATCGTGATAACGAGGATAACACCTGTAATTTCATAAATTGACCTCGAAGACGTTTGACCATTGACCAAATTAATCCAAAATGTACTTATTTTGTCTTCCTATGGTGATACATACTATCACAACCTTTGAAGCTTTTAACTCAAGTGGTTCTTCATATTGCAATAGCAAGGCTAAAAATCTGTCAATTCAGAAATTGACCTCTGTGACCTTTGACCTACTATTAAAACTTAAATCCAATGAGACCGTCTGTAATACCTCTAATGGTTCTTAAGATATCGCGATAACAAGGATAAAACCTGTAATTTCAGAAATTGACCTCTATGACCTTTGAACATTGACCTACTTACCCAAAATCTTAACCTATAATAATAATATCTCATTATTCACAAATATCATAGATGTATGAATAAAGCAACCAAAAAAATTCACTCTGTGTAAAGTACTTATATACATGTATCTCATTGCTTTTTAATGTTATCCATGAAGAGATATTTCACAGAAATAAAATTACATTCTATTGAAGGAATTAATTCACAAACTTTAAGACATCATTTTGAACTTCAGCATGCGTATACAGTGTATGTAATTCCATAATATAATTTTAATGTACCATATAAGTACAATGAAGATTAAATGCAAAACTACATGTACGCTTACATCTATTGCTTAGGGCAAATACATTTTTATAAACGGAAACATTTGTGGAATCAAGTACAAACTTACCTTTGCTGAAGAGTATATCTTATCAGGGTGTTCATGGGATGTTTCTACTTCGTCGAGTCTGTTTCTATACATCTCCAACCATTCTACAAACTCTGCTTTCCTTGAGTCCAGACTATCCCAGTCACCTGACAACTGCTTTAGGCTGTATACATATAATGATGAAAGGTTAACACATTAAAAAGTTTCCAAGGTGAAGAAAGAAAAATTGATAAAGGGTGACAAATGTAATTATAATTATTATCTTGCTTTCCTTCAGGTTCCAATATACATAAACCTGTTATGTTATATGCATACAGCTTGTACTTTCAAGCATTGAATAACATTCATTTCCATTGTATGTTGGTAATAAAGCTTTATGTATAGATGTGAATGTTACTGTAACACTGTCTCGGTCTACAATCTACTCTTTCTCTATCAGACTCTCTTTCTCACTCTCAGCTCTCTTTCTCCTCACCTTTTATTTTTCTCTCTGTTATTATTTACTTCATTCCATATACTCTTTCCTTTCCATTATTTCTCACACGGTTAACTTTTTACCATTGCATTCACTGTTTAGCTTGTCCTCTACCCTCTACTACCCCCTCTCTCTCTCCCCCTCTCTCTCCCTCTTTCTCCCTCTCTTCAGTTATCTCTCCTCCCTCTATCTCCTTGATATCACATGTGTATGTCTACTGATGTATAATTCTATTTTGTATTTTTTTATTTTGTTTATTCTACATGTCATTTGTACATTCTATGTTTATAATATAATTGTTAACATCCCTTTGCATATGTTATATTATTCTAGTTGTAAACTGACCCCTGCAGTCTGTGCTGCTGGTCAGATTGTATATGACAATAAATCAATATAATAATAATAATAATAATAATAATAAAAATAATCTTTTATAGTCCACTCCAAATTTTATTAAACCGAAAATGGAAATTCTTTGTGCCCAATTGATCGTGAGCCCGGCAGCCACTGAGCAGCGCCAGATCGACATTGCTCTATCCCCTTATTGTTGAACGCCAAACAAGGTAGCAGCGACTCCCATCTTTTAATGTCTTTTGGTATGACGCGGCCGGGGTTCGAACCCACGACCTCCCGGTTATGAGGCGGACGCTCTACTGACTGAGCCAACACACCGGTATACTGAGCCAACACACCGGTATGTCAAAATTAATTAATAAATAGATAAATAAATAAATTAATTAATTAATTAATTAATTTTACACTGACTAAAAAACTGAGTAAATAACAATGTCAAGGAAATTTTACTTCCAAAAGAAAATTACCCACAAATTAGATTTGATGACCATCAAATGTTCTTAAAGAACCCAGAATTTGAAAGTTATCAGACTGGGCATGCCATACGGATTATAGAAGCATACATGTAAATATTTCTGATGGACATATTTAAAATTGAGAGCAATCCTTTTAAAACTCCATATGAATCACAGTAAAAATTTAAAGGTAACTTTGGTTTAGGTTGACACAGCTATGGTCAATTTATTGCTCATAAAGCAGGAAATGGTTACTTGAAACAATGGCTGGGAAAGTAACACTTCCTGTAACTACAAACTCATTCAGCATAAATAATAATAACAAACATAATGTACACAAGGTGATTAATGCTGTTTACCTTGCTAGTCTCTTATCAAGCTCCTGTTTGACATTTGAACACTTGGTCTGCTTGTCAATGATGTCCTTTTGAATAGTCTCACAAACAGGTGTAGGCGCTACAGGATAGAGCTGCTGTGAGAGTTGGTTCAGCGTGGCAAGAATCAGCTTACAAGTGTCATGAGATGTGTAGATTTCCTAGGGGAAAAACAGATTAAAACCAGTGATTAACTCAACAGAAAGGGCATTTAGATTTTGATTATCACTTGTATTGTTGTTCTTCATATCTGGGAAGCAGACTTCTATTGGTTATCTCAAACCCTTATTGTCTGAATAAATCCAATCCAATCCAATCCAACTTACCTGACATTTAGAGACCTCTTCTTGTATAGCTTGTTTGCCAGGTGTAGGGGGAGGGATCAATTTACTGATCTCAGCTTCAAAGTCACATATCATTTCATCAAAATGTGTCCTCTCTTCCTCATACTTAGGAAACACTGTAGAACATTCCTATTGAATAAAGATAAATATGACAATTAGTTTATCAGATTATTTAATAGTTTAATTTATTACAAGATAAGATGAGTTATCAAGCTCTAAATAGTAACAGAATTTAATTCCTTATTACAAATTTTCATTATAGCATTGTACTTCCAATGGGTTTAGAGCCAAGCAGTGCTAAGCTTAATAAGCAGGGCTCAAAACAAGGAGTTTCCCAGGTGCCACTGACTACCTAAAATCTTACCAGGCAATCTACAAGCCCTACCTTTGTTGCCCGGGTTACAACTACAAAATGCCACCTTTCTTATTTGTTTCATCTGATTCTAAGCAGTTCACGGTAACTGACCACTAAACATTGAATTGCCCTGTTGGCAAGCCAAATAAAAAGTTAAGCAAAAGCCCTGATATTGAACACATCTTTCACTGTATTTTTAACACAAAACCCAAAATAAGTGATGTGAATACCTTGAGTTTGTGTGACTGCTGCTTAGTTTCCTCCACGATTTGTGTCCACTCTCTGTCCAGTGTGATGGTCAGCTCACTGATATACTTTGGACACTCTGGCTCTCTCTGGAGTGATTGACCATTCTGTAGTTGTCTTTCCACTTCTGGTTTTAAATCCTTCATTGTGTCTTCTAAGGCCTGCAATCAATCATAGATTACAACTCTTTACATTTTTCAGAAGTTTGCATTCAAACATAGTAATCTTCACAATCATGAAACAAATCATACAAACTGTCTAATAAAGCAGATATTGTTAGTACTTACAATTAATCATTCAAAACTTTCTGGTGCATTATAAAGCCAGGAATAAATCAAGCAATCATTCACTTGATTTGTAATGGTACAGTGGTTTGTTCATTTGATTTTCAGTCAACAGGTTGAGACTCTGAATCCCAACTCAGCACTAAATGTCATTTAGCAAGACTTTAATCTCCATTTGCGACTCTCCACTCCGGTGTAAATTAGTACTCGATATGCTGGAGTCCTACATATTTGGCTGCCTAGCTATCATCAGGCTAATAATATTGGAACGCCAGGAGCGTCCTTGTTTAGTCATTAATGCATATCATATTTACTGTCTTTTAAGTAGGGAACAACAATCTAAATAAGTAACCAGTATAAAAAATAATGTCACACATACCTCCTGCCTCTTACAGCAATCGTTCAATGTGAGGACATCATGCCATGTGTTAGTTTCTTTCACTTGCTTGCTAACATCCTCCACTTCTCTCCTTAATACCTGACTACTATCCCTGTACTCAAGCCAAATCTTCTTTGAAGACACCCTACATGAAGCATTCTCTAGCGACACCTTCTGGGCGACGAGCTCAGATGACAAACAATCCAACCTTCCTTGGTGCTCCTTGGCTTTTTCTCTTGGTATGTCTTCACTCAACTCTGCTAGATCTCCTTGGAGTTGAGCAAGAATGTCTTGGGATATGAGACTGGCATCAAGAAGGTCCTGGTAAAGAGGATCAAGTTAATATTTGTACAAATAACTAAAATGATGGTAAAAATATTCAAAATCACAATATCTAAAACTTCCCAATGGACTAGAGTAATAACTGGGATTTTTTGCAGCATAAATCCTTCACAAAGTGTACACAGCAGTGATCTTCATTGGAAGAAAGTTCAGCAAATCATTAAATTCAATGTTGTGCCGGTTGTGATTCAAGTAGTTTGCAGCAAGAAATTTTCATGAATATATTAGCCACTCATGCTATTTGCAAATATTTCATGCATGCAAAACTTTCTGGTTTTATAGTATTACTTCCAAGTCAAACCAATTAATTCTCATTTCTAATAATCAAACATTAGCCCTCATAACAAAATGATATTTTTAATAATGATAATTCAACAAGGGATACAAGGTACATATATTCAAACATTTCTCTGAATGCTTTGATTCCTTGATAATGAACTTTACCTGAATATTAGTTGCTGCTTGTTCTATATCATCTACAGTGTCTGCCTCTTCCAAAGCCTGTAACGTGAGTCTCATTTCATCAGTACAGCTTGTTACTCTCCCAATGCTGAAACAAGGAAAGAAATCAGGATTAAATAATACATTCAGTGCTATATGTAACACATTAGAAGACATGTACTGTACAACCACAAATGATGGACATGAAATGTTCACATATTTCTTGAGTGGTTCAGTTTTGCGATAGCTTCAAGCTGGGAAGTAATTAAATATTAACATTTCAAAAAAGCATCTTGCCATGAAAATCACTGTAGTTCAACATTTGTGAATTTTTCATGTTTTGGAAGTCTCCATTATTACAGTAGATGTTTACAGTCAAATCTTTATAGTAAAAAATTATCAAAAATATAATAGTAGGGCCTACCCCCAACAGAGACAAGTGAATATCTTACTCTTCTTCATACTGACACCATCTCTTGGGTGCCTGCATAAGTCTCTTCTCCAGACCTTCAGCTCCTTCTAGCACTTGTTCATATCTCTGTTTATTGTGAGTGAAGACTTGAACCATCTGTACAGCCTGTTGAGGGTCTGACTTAGCAATCTGAGCCTGCAGAGTATCCAAGACATGCACCCTCCCAGCAATGGCTGTCAACAAGTGAGAGTCTTGGAAGAACTCCTAAATGTCAAGGAAATAATATTACAGACAATAATAAAATTAACAACAAACAACATAACAATGACGGTAATGAAATGTAAATAAATGTCTTATCAAAGGATATGAGAGCCTCGCAAGGGCTCAAACCCATGAGCCTTGCATCTCAAGGAGTGTTTAAACCACTCGATGAGGACATCTCTTCATTTCATAGTTATATTTTTCATCAAACAGCAAGCTTTTACGAATTGTCAAACAGCTACACAGAAAGGCAAATTTATTCCTATTGTAAGGTTTGTTACAGCTGAAAGTCCCATCATCCTTTTTCTTTATAATAATTTTAAAACTTTTCTATTTTACTAGAAGTCTGCAACTCAAAAGCAAGAAAACAAACTTAATATTAAGACCGAGAGAATACCTGATGTTGCTGAAGAACTTTGTGAGGAGGCTGATCCGCTTTCAGAGCTTGTCTCTCAAGATGAAGCTGTTTCTCAGCAGCATCAAACTGGTCTTTAAGCTCACTACAAACATCTTCAAATTGCAGCTCATTCAGTCTCCTTTGGGCTTCCTTGTGGACAGACTGTGTGATAGAATTATAGAAGCCAAATATATACATTTTCATGTATTATTAGAAAATTAAGTTTGCTTGAAAGTGACTTGGTGATAATTAATGCTACTAAGTATGTAACTTTATTTTTTCTAAATTGTTATTGAAAAACTTGTGTACTGCTTTGTGTTGAGGATACAAGTTACTGGTATTACAACAATTATGATTGTACCGCTAAATCAACTATCAACCCATTCTTTCAGCGAGTAAATTACGAAAATTTGACAACTGGCAACATGTAGAAAAGTTTGAACCCTGGTATTTCACAAATTTAAATTCTCTGCCTGTGCACACTTTTGAGTATTACAATTTTTCATTAGAAAAAATGGAGCAAAAAGGAGATAAACATGAGGGTAGCCAATCTGTTATTGCCCAAATGCAGTCTTACCTAAATTTGAAAACAGAC
Source organism: Mesocentrotus franciscanus (assembly GCA_037976565.1). Taxonomy (NCBI): domain Eukaryota; kingdom Metazoa; phylum Echinodermata; class Echinoidea; order Camarodonta; family Strongylocentrotidae; genus Mesocentrotus; species Mesocentrotus franciscanus. Next base: position 38,538,421 of record CP137669.1, on the reverse strand, counting down.
AAACCTTTTGATTTATTGGACAAATGAAGCAAAAAAGTAAAATACCTGTGTTGCTTATTTGGAGTTGCCCAAATGTACAGTTTCTAGGAAGATTTGAAAGCAGACAAACCTGATATCTCTCTTGAAGAAAATTCATCCTAGTCTCCACCTCCTTCCTGTTCTCAGCAGGTAAAGCATGGAATAGATTCTGACAGACCTCTAGGAACTTGGTCATTACTTGGGGTTCAGCATCCACAAACATAGCCTTCAAAAAAACAATCACAAACACACTATCTGTGACCCATCATGTCAACATGAGACAGAAGTCACATTAAAAAAAAATCTATTTCATGATTGATTCTGATTCTCCTTTTCATATATATCTCAATTCTAGAAAGGGAGTATTAGTAGAGATAATAGCTTATAAGTCATGAGGAAAATAGGGTTTAAAAAAAGTATTTTTACAAGAGCATTTCTCATTTTACTGTCAATATTATTTTGGAAAAGGCCCTAGAAACCGCTTATAAATTTTAAAAACCTAGTTTATCTGTGTTCTCTTCTGATGAAAAAACAAAATTTTGATTTATTTTAGTCATGAATTCGAACACTTTTTGGGGTAGCAAAGCAAGTTGTTTTACGGCACTAAAAAGGCTTCCTGCAAATTCTTGCAGGGTCTTATTGTGCTATTATTCGTATAGCCATTTTGTGAGCTCATTTTTAGACAAGCTTTCTTAGGCTTTTCGGCCTTTTGTAATCTGAAATCAATCATGTAAAGTTGAGAGAGGGAGTTTGTGTCATTTGCTTTCTTTTCAAAGCTGGGTAAATCATGGTAAAATAGATTTATCACACATGATGTAGACACAAATTGTTAGTGTCTGATTAAAAAGCTAGCCATCTTTCACTTTTTAATCAGACGATTATTGACATTTTTCTTTTTGATTGTTTTTTCCTCTCCTTCTAAAATCATACATAAATATCATATTTTGATACAGTTTTTTCTCTTTCTCTCCCCCTCTTTCTTTCTTTTATATTATCTCTCTACCATCATCATGTTAAACAGTGAAGATAAACAGAATACTTTTGAGACTGTAATGAATTTTCTCTTTACTTTCCAAAAGAGCTATTGCGTTTTGTGCAAGATATACCGGTAACATGCCCCTAACATTATTCTCTCCTTTAACTATGAAAACAGCAACTGTGACATAATCTTGATGCAGTTCCTGTTCTCTATCTTGTAAAAGCTATCTTTCTTTTCTTTTCACTTTTCCAAAGAGCAATAGAATACCCCTGCATTTTAAAGATTAAGAATGAAAACAAACCCTATCATTTTATGACCAAAGAAAACACTTAGAGAAAAACTGCCTTTTTTTACCCTTTCCCGTAATCCCTTTTACTCATTTATGAAACATTCAACATACGAAAAACCTTTTAATTTTTTTCTTCAAAAATTTAATATTTTTCACAATTTCCCCAATTTCCTTGAGTTCTAGCTCAGCAACTTCTGTCTCATTTTGCTGTGATGTGTCACATTTGTAATACCATCAATATTTGGAGCAGAGTGCAGCATGATCTCTTAAAAACCATTCGTAATTGGTTTTTATTTTTAAAGTAATTCAGTTTTATCTGACATTGTATCAATGGTTTTCAAATTATTAGGGTACTCAACATTACATGCCATGATGTACAACAGAAAATAAGCCCATGTTATGGGTTGGAAAACATTTATGTGCATCAACACGTCCTTTTGAAAGTAAGAAAAAAAAGCAATGTAGATTTTTTGTTAAAGGCTTCCTTCTGGATCCAAGGATAAAACACCTGCTCTGCACCTGACCAGACTACCCGAAGGTAGCATGCTTACCTTATGTTGCTCCATCTGTTGACTTGGTGTACCCTGTTGGATCTGTAGCTGTTTCTCAGCTAAAAGCAGCCAGTTCTTTAACTCAGACTCATTAGCTTCAAATCTACACCAGCTCTCCATATCCCTTGCAAGCTCACTCTCAAAATCTTCTTCTTTCCTTAGACAGTCCTATAAAGTACCATTCATATGTTAACAATAAATTGTTACAATTAACTGATTTACCTCTGAAATTAACCTAAACCCCTCAAAAAAATTTTGAAAACTATCTTGTCATGGCATAATCGCTATGTTTAGTATCAATAGAAAGTATGTTTATTCCTCTTTAAAATGATACCATATTTGGTATGATTTTGAAGCTATTGAATGAGCAGTACATCATAATAAGGGGCAGGGTCTGTGGGGCTGTTGTTCCCAACTGGTAATCCTTGAATGCCAAATTCTAAAGAATCTGAAAATGAAACTCATGCACTATGGTAACATGTCAGGCAAGATTTGCTAGAGTTTGGTCATTAACTTTCTGAAGCATTATGCCTAGGTTAACAAAGTGTGAAAAGGCCTGGAGAATAGGGCAACTCGAAGCTGGAGTTCTCCAAATAGATGTTAATTGCAGCCCATTTTTTTCTTTCTTAAAGATGAATTCATGTGAAATGAAGTATATTGCATATGAGTGATAAAGTATGATTGTTTTAGTGCTTGCATGTTTGTTCGACCTCATGCATGTTTGTTTCAGTGCAGTGTGTATGTTGCTAAAGGAAGATCATCTGAAAACATAGCAGCACTACCACTCTTCAAAGAAAGAAGAATGCACAGCTGAACAAGAGCAGTGCATTGGCAACTTTTCACTTTTGACCTTGCTCTTATTTTAATGTACTGCATATTCCCCATAACAAATGAGGTTTAATTTTAAATAGGAATAAACACACTGTCTAATGATACTAAACATAGAGATGGTTATGCCATGACAAGACATGAGATATATAATCAAACATACTTGAGTTTCCAAACTCTTTTTGAGGTGTTTACATGTTTGCTTACTAATGTTAAGAATCTGTCATTTAATTCGACTGATTGTGATTGTTTTTGGTGGCCTCGGTTAACAATAACAAATCAGGTCTTTCATAATGCTTTTCATTTTTACATGTACAAACTTTTATACTTTTGCTTATTATTGCACTTACATTTCTTTTCATTTTTTTTGTTAGCTCTCACTAAATCTGTTTATCTCTCTATATGACATCAATTTTTGTCATTTTATCCCTTGTCATTTATCTTCTTTTGTATTCAATGTCTTTGATAATGCTCAAAATTATATAAAAGGGAACATAAAGCAAGACTTACTCTTAAATGTATCACATATACAGGTATTTAACAAACAAAAATTCAAGTTACCCAACAAGGGCAACCATTCTCCTTACTTTTTGTGTATTTGTTTGCCCTACACTGTTAGAACAAGTATTAAAAATTTTAACCAAGTTGGTTAAAATTTTAATCAACCACAGATTACTATATGAATCACTCAATTGTGGGTTAAAATTTAAACTGTGGTTGATTAAAAATCTTAATCGTTTATTGGTTAAATGTATTTGCTCAATGTTGGTTATAATGGTGTTGATTAAACTTTAACAGTTTGTTGATTAAAACTTTAACCATTTTGTTGGTTATTTGTGCTCTGTTCAGGGCCGATTCACATGATGTGGGTTAAACTTACGTGGGTCGTTGGTTAAAATTGTAACCATTGTAGGTTAATTCTGTTTTGATTCACACGATGTTGGTTAAACTTAAGTGGGTTGTTGGTTACAGTTATAACCACTGTTGGTTAACTATGTTTTGATTCACATGATGTTGGTTAAACTTATGGGGGTCAGAGGCCTTATCCCCATGTTTGCAGATAAGAAATTATTTTCAATTCAATTCATTTATTTTCCATTAAAATTCAAAGTAAACAATACATTAAAAATGAACAGCAAAATCGGAAGGACCCCAAGATAAGCAAAGCTTGTGAGAATGGGGCCCTGTACAAAAATAAACAAACAAGCAAATTATAATAAAATATTGTAAAACTAATCAGAACAAACATACACCCAACCTCATTCATTCACATGCACACGGACACACCAACACACACCGCAGGCAGAACATTGTACAGAGAAATCTACTCAGCGCACATCATGCGTTTGAAAAATAACTGTTTACATAAATATTTGAATTTCGTTAGAGTTGAACTGCTTTTTATATTGTAAGGTAAGGAATTCCAATCATGTATACCCTGGAATCTTAAAGTATGTTGGGTCAACGAAGTGCGTACAAAAGGATAATGATAGTTCGATTTATTTCTGGTTTCATAAGAATGAAAAAAAGAATTTGTTTTAAACATGTCATTAAATATTAATGGGAGCTCTTGTTTATGAAAATTGAACATGAATATTAAATTGTTTAATTTTATGAGATCAAAGACCGGCAAACATTTCAGATCATAAAACAAGGGAACACTTGAAGTCATATAGTTAGAATTGGTAATAATACGAACAGCACGTTTTTGAAGAATATGAATTTTATATAAATGAGTCTTGTAAGTATTACCCCATATAACATTACAGTAGTTGATATGTGGTAAAACAATACTGTTGTAAATAGTTAATAATATATTTTTCGGCAACGTCTTTTTAAAGTATGACATGATACCAACCCCCCTTGAAATTTTAGAACAAATATGGGTAATATGGTGGCACCAGTCAAGTGATTCATGTAGTTTGATACCTAAAAATTCAACAATGTCAGTTTTCTTAAGAACATCATCTTTAATACACACCGGGGCAACATGACTAGGAATCTTTTTTTGTTTAGGATGAAAAATTACGTAGTGAGTTTTTTAGCATTAAGAAATAACTTATTACAAATATACCATTCACTTAAATTCCTTAATTCAGAATTTATATTATTTATTAGTATATTAATATCATTATGAGAAGAAATAACAGCAGTGTCATCAGCAAATAATGAAAATTTTAAAATACTTGAGGAATTTAAGATATCATTAATGTACAACAAAAATAACAGTGGCCCAAGCACAGATCCCTGTGGAACACCAGTATTAATACACAAACTATTAGATTCTGTACCATCGACCATCACATACTGTTTTCTTCCTAATAAATAACTCCTAAACCATTCTAGAGATACACCTCTTATACCATAATAATGCAATTTTTAAGCAGGATGTGATGGTCGATGGTATCAAATGCTTTGGAGAGATCCATAAACACTCCACAACAAAATTTCCCTTCATCAAATTCACGTGCTATATAATTTGTAATGTTTAAAATACTTAAAGACGTGGAATGATTTTTCCGGAAGCCAAATTGCTCTGAAACTAGGGAATTATTTTTAGACAAAAATTTACAAAGTCTTTTAAACATAATCTTTTCGAGTAATTTTGAGAAAGTTGATAAAAGTGCAATTGGCCTGTAATTTTCTATATAATCTACTGGTCCTTTTTTGTGTAATGGAATAACTTTGGCCACTTTAAGTTTGTTTGGGAATACTCCTGAGACAAGAGATTTATTATAAATATTGCACAATGGGTCCACAAAAAGTGTATACATTTTTAAACACAGAAGTTAATACATCATCTGGGCCAGTTGCCTTAGACATTTTGAGTTCATGACAGAGACTAATTATTTCATGAGGAGAGGTTGGATTCAGAAACAAAGAGGAAATGCATGGTGAAGTCAAAAAGTCGTTGAATGATTTAGATGAAGTTGGAATTGACGCTGAAAGATTTTTAGCCATATTGGTAAAAAGAGAGTTGAAAGCCTGCGCTTTATCTTTTGATGAATGGAAAGATGAATTCCCATAAAACATTTTTTGTGGTAATGAACTATGTTTATTTTTTCCAAGTAAATTATTAATTTCTCGCCACGTTTTAACCATGTCCCCTTTGACTGAAAAGAATAACCTAGAATAATATTCAGCTTTTGAGGCTCTAATTATAGAAGTTAACCTGTTCTTAAAATCATTATATTTTATTTTTTTCCTTGTATTTAATGTATTAACTGTACCTTTATACATTCTATGTTTACGCTTAATTGATCTCAAAATACCATTAGTTATCCAGGGTTTCTTAAATTGTACTTTACGACTAAATTTGCGTGATGTTGAAGTACATACAGGAAAACATTCATCATATAACGTACGAAACTTGTCAATAAAGTAGTCATAACATTCATTTACATCATTGTTATCATATACTGTGTGCCAATCAGTTGTACCAAGTTTTTCCTTGAACATTGATATTCCTCTGTCATCGACTAATCTTTTCTTATAATTCTTATTGTTAGTTGGAACAAAGTAATTTTCTTTATCTTTACATAAACAATATATTGGGAAGTGATCAGAGAGATCTGAATAAATGAGTCCTGAATATTTACTTTTGTGGATTGTATTAGTAAAAATATTATCTATTAAAGATGCTTTATAAGGTGTAATACGAGTGGGTTTTGAAATTAAAGGGTACATATTAAAAGAAAACATTAAATCTAGAAAATCAGTTGTTTTGCAATGTGTGTTATAGTTCAGTAAGTCAATATTGAAATCACCCATAATATAAACGTCTCTCTGCTCACTTTCCAGTTTTACTAAAATTTCATTCACTTTATCATAAAAACAATTTATATTAGTATTTGGAGGTCTATATACACATCCAATTATAATTGGTTTTGGTTTTCCTTGGATTTCAATAAAAATAATTTCATATTCAGGTGTATTAAAAGAAATGTCAGATCGCAGTGTTATATTTAAATCTTTTTAACATAAAGGGCAATTCCACCACCTTTACGTGTGGTCCTACATGATTGTAGAAGATTATAATTATCCAACTTAAATAATGACAACTCTGTACTATTACTGAACCACGTTTCAGATATACCAATAATACTGAAATCATAAGAAAGAGAAGATAACAATATTTGAAATTCATCGAAATTTTTCTTTAAGCTCCTAGCATTTAAATGTAGCATTGAAAAATGTGAATGTTTATATGAGAAATTACTACAAAATCATCAGCAAATACATATTTACAAGTATTTACAACAGCATTTATAGAATTAGAATCACAATCAGAAAGTTCTTTCCTAGTTGTTCCCATGAAATCTGTATCAAATGGATTAAATTTCAAACCCTGAAGTTTATTAAGGTCAACATGTGAATTCATATGAAAATAGGTATAGACAGACCAGTAAAATTCGTTGTCATCGACAATATAATTAAATGGGAATATAATGGAGTTGCAATCAATACAAAATGAAGACTGAGTAGAAGTAGAAGTAATAGAAGTTCTGCAATTAGCACAAATGCCAGACATTACACTTACACTCTCACAGCACACCAACAAACACACACACACAAAATAAATTCACAAACAGAATAAAAGAAGAATAATTGTACACATCAAACTAATGTATAAGGTAGCAAAATGATAAAAGACATGAAGTAGCCAAATATAACGCAAACAGTCACCGAGATTTCAGCATAATCCTGTACGATGAAATGAGTCCATTTACAGGAGCTGTAAGTCTTCTTCATTCCTAATCAGTTTCCGTACAGATTTTCCTCCACTTGCAGGTAGTGAAGCGAAAATACGGCCATCGGATGACCAAGCTGCGATGACCTTCTTGTGAGCACGAGTTTTTGCTAGAAGAGACTGCTTTTTTACGGTTAGGTCTTCAACAATCAAGATTCCCGTCCCTTCAGTTTTCTTCTGTTCAACAAAATTTCTCTCCTCTTTTTGTAGGATTGCATCTTGACTATAATAGATCTTGGTCTGGCAGTGGTGGTTGTTGTTCTCGCTGTCCCAGTACGATGCAGACGATCAATGTCACATGATGGCTCGAGGGAAACTCCCAGCTTTGTTGTTATGATGTCCTTTACAACCGCTTCGGTATCTTCTCCCTGCTTCTCTTCTACTCCAAGGATTCGGATGGATGAGCGCCTGGAATATTGCTCCAACGAATCAAGGGCAACATTCAGTGATGAAATTTCTTTGGACTGATCAGCCACAGCTTTATTCAGCATACCAATTTCATTGTCCTTCATGGACATTCCTTGTTGAAGATCAAACATCTGGCCTTGAAGAGATTCAACCTTTGTCAGTAGATCACCAATTTTCTTTTCCACCGCAGAACTAACAATAGAATCAAGCAGGTTAACAAACTCTGTGTTCTTCAGCAGGTCTGCAACAACCTGAGCAGTGACAGCAGCTATCTGCCTTGTTTTCACAGTTGGAGACGAAGAATGTGGTTTTGACATTGTGCACTGAACCAAACAATGACTCAAGAGTAATTCTCAAATGGGTTGACCAGCTTGGAGAGCAAGAAACACCACGCCAAAAGTAATAAATGGGACACTACAATCTCATAGCACAAATTCAATCACTCACTTGCCTCAGAAATTGTAATCCTGGCTACTCCAATTTGACATATTTCCAGATAAAGTTACATATTCCAATATATTCCACACCTCCGCATGTACACAATATGTTGAAACGATCAAAGAATGAAAGTAAAATCAGCAAATTTCACAAGTTTCAGCATTAAAACTTTAACCGGGAGGGGGCAATCATTAATGTGGGAATTTTATTTTTAATCCATACTGGGTTACAATGTTTGCCAACGACTTGGAAATAGCCAACAAAGTTTAAAAGGAATAGTTTTGATCAACACTATTATTAACCAATGCCAGATTAAAAGTGAATTTTAATCAACACTACATTTATAACCATGGTTGAGCGTTTTTTAATCAACATTTCTTTAACCCATGGTTTTTTAATACTTGTTTTAACAGTGTATAGAGCAGTTTGGTCACCCCAGGCCACTACAAATGTCAAGCCTTGGTATACATGTACATACAATCTCTCTCTCTCTCTCTTCCCTCATTCATTCTTTCTCTCTTGTATACTTGTATGAAATTTACACTTCACCTCATATATTGAGAAATAATAAGTTACATAGTTCTAAAATGTTTCATAAGATCATGAAATGTCACTTTGACTTACCTGCACTCTGAGATTGAGGTTTGACACAGTGGACTCCAAGATGGTCGTATCAATGTAAGTACATTTAAGGTTGATAATGTAGGTTACAATGTGACCCTTCTCTTTCAGTTTGATCTGTACAAGAGGTGTCTTGGCAAAAAAGTCCTGGATGAGATTGAATAAAAAACAAATTACACCATTGGATTATTATTATATTTTTCTTCAACAATCATTTCCTTAGGCCTCATCCAGAATTATTTCTGACATGGTTTTCAACAGATTACAAGGGACTAATTATAATAATTTAATAAAAGCAACTGAAAACAATAACTAATCAAACGCCAAAAGGCAATATGTGGAAAATTACTTACTTTGTGCTCTTTGAGAGTGGTGTTCATAGTTGAGACATGTTGAATTGGTTCATTTAGTAGTCTTTCAGCTTCTTGAATCCAATCTTCTATAGCTCCCATTCCATCTTCAAACTGGCTCATCAGTTTCACCATTTCTAATATCACTCTCTTCCTCTCAGGCATGGACTCCCTGTTCAGGAAAATAAAGACATATTCTTTAGATTGGAATCATTATTTTCCTTTTTAATGTTTTCATATTTGTGAAATGTTTATATCATATGTGAAGATAATGAAGAGTACCACATCAACTTTGTAGAAAGAATAGGTTGGTAGCAGTTTAAACTACATAGCTTGATAACCCTATCTAATGGATGTTTTCTGTTTAATTCCAAAGCAATTCCTGCATTTGCTGAATTTTGCTTATAATGACTTATCTTGGGTCATGAACAGGAACGATTTACACACAACCAAAAATAAGCATTCAAGTGTCTAAAAATAACAAAGTAGAGTGGGATTTATAATTTTCATGAACAAATTGGCAATTGAGGAGGCAAGGCATGTTGCAGTAGCCTACTCTATCTACAAGGTGGTCTGCCAGTAGACTGGGAATGCTGCACAGGATAGTCGATGGTCTCTCTGCCATTCCCTTGAAAGCACTACTTTCCTTCGATAAATCACGAACACGGAAGAATCAAGACATGACCCTTCAGTTGCCCAAGCCAGAAGCGACATAGACAGGTTTGCATTTTCCCCAACACTCTATCCCAGAAAGCAATAGCCTTCCAGCAAATGTAGTGCACACTGACAGTCCAGAGAACTTCCAGGAACTACTCCTGAGGCATCTAATGCCCTTATCCCATTAAAAATCATTTGTCTTCCTCACACCGCTTGTAATCTTTAGTTCATCTTCATGGTAGGCTTGCATGGCCCTTAGAAGATTACCAGAAGAGGGAGAAGAAGAAGCTGATTATTCAGATCCTTTGAAATTCTGAACCTGTATGTATTGGTTGTGCCTTGAACTTACTTGATGTCTTTGAGATTTTGCTTGACATGTCTGAGTGTGGCCAGTATTTGAGTAGCTTGTTGTTGAGAGCAGGATTTCACCATCTCTTGGGCTAACTCAGACAGGTGTTTGAAGGAACGCTCTTGACCTGATACCTTCCCTATCACTTCCTGTGGGTCAACACATGACAATTGCAGCATACAGATTACAACAATATACAAGTTTTATATATAAATGAGGGCATTAGTAAGAATTACCTACACAGGTTGTACCTTTGGAACAGTCCACCACCCGAGGATAAAACTTGTGTGTTTTGGACTGTTTCAGAAGTGTCGAGGGTAGATAATTATACCAATGTTCTTGTAAGGCACTTTTCCCAATTCACAATTGATTGAAGCATTTCACAATTTATTATTGCTAAGATCATTCACTAATTTTTAACAGTGATTTTACCGTCCCACTTCTTTGTATTCTATTGTTTTCAAGCCCCGGCATACAAATAGTGTCTATACAAGGTAATAACCTTGGTCCTAAGGAGTTGTTATAAACAGGTAACACTGCACATTGCACCTCACCTTTATGTGCTGAATAGGATAAAATATCTAACTTACATCCAATTCCCTTAGATTGGCAAGTAATGCCTGCTGTGTACATGGAAGGATGTCCTTGAAGTCTTGGTGGTGAGTTCAAGCCAGTCATTCACTGATAACAGCTCACTGTCAAACTCTTTTCTCATCTTGTCACCTTCTCCAGTCTGCATGTACATCTGAAAGAAATACAGTGAAACCAGTGTATAAGGACTGCTCCAGGGAGCCAAGAAATGTGGTCTTAATAGGCAGATGGTCTTTAAGCAGATAAACCAGATAAATAGCATTAAACGCAATTATAGCATCCAGCATTCCTCTGAATATATGAAGAGTTTCATTCCAGCATTTTTGTAGTAAATCAAGAATTGTTAATTTACTAATCCCTTTTGTAAGTTATCACTTATTTGTTTGTATATATGGTAGGGATATTGCCTTACATCATTTTCATCATCCTTAAAAAAAATCTAGCAATAAATTCTATTTTTTCATGAACTTTTAAAAGTTAATTTTTTTTAGATATAGCCCTTTTCGAAACTGCAGTCAACCGTCTCTTTTTGTTCATTAAAGCCATTTCAACAATTCAAATTAAATGCAAAACACATTTATACTGCTACTAGAGCATATTTTATCATCTTTTCCAATGTTTACTGGTTTTTCCTCTAGAAACAAAGGTTCTAAATGTTTCATTCCAAACGGAGTTAAATCCAAATATATTTATTAAAATAATCTGAATGTGTTATATTCATTGAAGCTTTGCACTGATCGTCTCAACTGGTAACTGCACCGAATACAAAAAAAATATATAAAAATCTTAGCTTTTAATAGGAAACATGGTTCAAATGAACAAATTTGTAATTGCCACAGTGGATTAACTCCTTTTGGAATGAAACAAAAATTTGTAATTGAAATTGTCTACATTAAAAAAAAATTATTTAAATGCAATATAGTGCATTTATTTCATTTTGTGTCAGATGCACAATTTTGGTCAAAAGTGGATTTAGCCCCTTTTGGAATTAAGCTCTTTATATACCGGTACTCTTGAAATGATCCGGTTTATTCCTTTCTTTTTTTTAGGTTTGTGAGAGAAGAAAACATTGCAATGAAAAATAGTAGATTCACACTTTATCACTTTAATGCAAATTCAAATACTTCTAATATAATCTATATAGATGTACAACAAACTCTTTGCTCTATATTCTACTACAGTTTCTGCCCAAACCAGGATTTTGTTTTTTAGTTGATGAAAATCAAGTATATCAAAGGAGTTAAACCAATTTCTCCTATGCTAGACATGACTTGGGTCGAGCATCTGGTTTTATCTAAGTTAGTAGAATATTAGCCATCCAGTCATATATTATTTCCAATGTATATGAAATGTAATACTCATTGGCTTTTAAGATTTACCAATAAGTTTTTTTTTAAACTCATAACATACATACCTTGCCTTGACTGAATACTTGGTTCCATTTTGTGTTAAGTATGTTGAGTTGTTCTTGAACTTCTTGTGACACATCTGGCTTGCATGTCTCCACTAGAAAGTTCCCATGGTGATTCAAAGCAGTATGCTTTGGAGTCATCTCATTCAGGTTGGCAAAAAGTGTCTACATTCATTTTGAATTTTAAAAAATCCAAATGTATCAATGATTTATAAAGAGATGACTGGTCAGTACAAATCAAAGAATAGCGTAAAGAGAGGCATACTAAAGTTTTTCATCTTGCACACATTGGAGTAAGCAGAAAGATTCTTGTAGTTTATTCTATTCAATATTTCTAAACTTTTCCTTTTTGACAAAATCATTGACTCATATACCCATATGATTAACATTTTGTACCACACAATAAGGTGATAGCTAGCACTTGTCATTTTATTTATGTGTTAGTTTTCAGTTTCAACCAATTACTTCTTTGTGGGATGAGCTATGAACGTGCATACGGTATGTCATCTTAATATTTTTTTTTAAACACACAGGGCAAGTCATATACACAGCTAAAATAAAAGTGAAGATAAATAGTAAAATCATAAGCATAAGAAAAATGAACTGAAAATAACAGTACAGCAGCAGTCATAACTTTCTTGAAAATCACAAACAATACATTGTGAGGAACAAAAAAGCCATCTTACCACTTTAACATCATGAGTTTCTTGACTGATAATTCTCTCTGCTTCTTTTAACCATGGTTGAAGGTCAATGACCTCTGACCTATATGACCTCCAATTTTCAGTGACCTTCTCCAACATGGTTCTGACCGAGGCTACTTCAACTGTCAGGTTCTTCTTCTTCAACTCCATGTCAACAACAAATCGCTTGCAAATCTCTTTTTCCTCACCTGTAATGTATATATCATGACACAGATAGAATATCTCAATTACAAGTGTAAAAGCATTGACAAACCCGTTGCTTACAATTCAGTACTTATAACCTGGTCATGACAATATTTCTCTTTCTTTAACCCTTACCCATGCAGGCAAACTAAAGGCAAATAAAATGTAAACTAGTAGCAGTAGGAGGTCTGAACAAGTACAATTATTCTAGCAAAGAATAAAAATGCCTGTCCATAATGTAACAGCCATGAGTTTTATTCTCTCAGGGCAACATAATATTTGGTATTAAAGTAAATGACATTCATTAATAGCCTTGCATATAAATTAACAATAATCATATTATTAAAGGGCAATCCAACCCTTGTAATTAGTTCATTTGTTTAAAAGCAGAAAAATAAGAGAAAGTTTGAAATAAATCGGACCAATAGTAACAAAGTTATGAATGTTTGAAATATTAAATTGGCAGTTTGGTCAGTTAATTGTGACGTAGTCGCGGATTACTCTCCTGTTTGTTGTGTACATAAATATCATCAATTTCTGTTTTTCTTCGATAAAGCACCTTCTCCCGTGGGGCAGTACTCAAAATATATTATGGATAGCATATAGGTCTTCTAAAGAAAATAGGCCCTGCTGAGCCATACAATTTTGAAAAATTGAAATTTGAGTCATATTGTGTGTTAGAACAAATGGGAAAGTTGTCCGCCACTACATCATACAGACATTACCTTTTCAGCCAATTTGGAGAGCCAATTTGGAGAGCCCATACTTATAGTGATTGCAACATTTAAAAATGTATAACTTTCTTGTTTTTTGTCCGACTTCATTCAAACTTTCACCAGTGTGCTTCTCTGATTTTTCTGCTTTCCTCTAGATTAGTTTGCAATCAAGGTTGGATTCCCCTTTAACTAAATCAATTACTCAAGGAATAAATCACAAATAGTTAAAACATCTGTTTGCCATGGTCACATCTTGATGGCATGCTTACCATGTTTTAAGTTGGCAATATATATTCCAGTTGCTTCCTCTAGTAATCTGAATGTGTCTTCATACTGATTAAAGAAGTTGCCAGAATCCACAAAATCCTGAGGTTTAAAAAAAGTGTAAAGTAAAACAATGGTAGGATTCATATAAAAATGTACCAGTATGCATTCTTCAATACAACCCACAGTAACACTAGTTAAACATTCATATATTGTTATATTTACACACATATAAAAACATTAAATTATGAACTCCTTTCTCCTAAAAATCCAAGTACCACATAAAAAAAGGAAATCATAGACTTTGTGTTTTATTAACATAAACAAAATCAATATGACAAAACTGGATCAAATGAATAGGTAAAAGACTTATGCCATGCTTGAGGATTTTCTAACATTATGGTTGACAATCTAAATTATAGCATACCAAATAGCTCTGTAATAATCTTTGAACATCTTGTGCATCCCCATACTTAACAGTCCATGTCTGAAGTTTCTTCTCTGCCATTACAACAAATGCGAGCAGACGATATTTAATCTCCTCATATTCCAGGTGCAGTCTGCCAAAAAAAAAAGGAAATGGTACTAAACAAACATGACTCTAAAGCACTATTTTAAGATATTTCACTCTGATGGTACCACATCTAAAGCATGTTTCTCAAATTAACATAAACACAGTTTACACTTAGAACGTTTGTTTGTTAAAATATTATATGAATATTTTATATACATGTACATTTGTATTTTCTAATTTCACATTACTACATATTAATCCTTGAAGAGTAAAACGTCAGTCTGATGATGCCTGCAGCAACGAGTAGGCGAAAGTCTCACAGGTAAAAAAAAAACTTTTTGATTGTGAAACTATGAAAATTCAATCTATTGAACTACATATTAATGTTTGACTGTTTTCATTTTGTGCATACCTGTGAGAATCCTTTGTTTCCATGACAACAATAAACCTTTCAGCCATACTGTCCAACATGGATTGTGGAATGTCTTGACCATCCACATTGATTCCTTGGTGATGAATTCGAGTAAAGGACTGCTGCATGTAGTTGGCCTCTCTAAAGTGCACCTGAAAGAGTAGGCAATATATTGACACTACTGGTATTCATAATGAAAGAAATATAGCAGAGCTGCCAACCTCCAGAACAGAAAATCAGTAATCACAAGGCTCAAAATCAGAAATTTTGGGAATAAATCAGTAATTTCCTATGCGGGGCTTTAAATCTTTAAAAAAACGGCACGCCAAAACTGCACGGATGCATGCGTGCATGATTATTTTTGGTGATTTTACTCACACAAAGTTGCTAAATATTGATTTTCAGGTCATCACAACACATCAGTTTCCCATGAAAAATTGGCTTCTATTAAAAAATACTTGATACTTTTCCATCATTCTCAGCGAGTGTTGGATGGCCGCCATACTGCACAGCACTCGCTACGATAAATCATATTTACGCCAAAAAACAAACAAACAAAAACAAAAAAATGTTTGTTTTTTTTTTATCCGTAATTTTAGACAACATTCCGTACTGCCGTAATGATTGTTAATTTCCGTACCAATTACGGGAAATCCGTACTAGTTGGCAGCTCTATATGATCTGTGGTTAATTTACCGCACTAACTGAACTCCTTACTTCAATCTTGGACCAAATATTATACCTTACCCTAACACTAACCTAAACCTAACTTTTTATTGAAACCCTAACCCAAACCCTATAACTTTGATGAAATAAAGCCTGGAGCAATCGTCGCTGGAGTAAATGTTGCAGAACCAAATGTGGAGCTTGTAGTTAGAATGTGACCTCAGCATAAGTATAGGTTCAGTAGCTACTACCATACATGGCTTCCAAATAATTAGATGAAAATGCAAGATATGTAGGCATATCTTGTGTTTGATGCTTCAATCCGTTAGAACTTCATTCTGCTCGGTCAAGAAAAATGACTCCCTATATTACCTTATGCTCTTCCAATCTCCTCTTCATCTGGCTCCAGGTAGCATCTTGTGACTCCAGCGGCTCCACCTCTCCTCTCTTCAACAGCTCATCTGCTCTATTCAACCAAGCTCCTATTCGACCCAGCTCTCCTGGCATGTCATTCTCCAGCTGTTTCCTCCATTCTTCATAGTCTCCTGAAACCTTGGTCCATCTCTCGATCAAGATGTCGCACTCCTCCGTAGTCATTGTTACAAAGACTTTCTTCTGTTTCTTATCGATCAGCTTCATCATCATCTGCTTGCTCTTCTTGTGTTCCTTTTCAAACTCTACAAATCTCTGAACAAACAAAAAAAGTCATAACACATATTTATTGATGAAATGGTTGTTTGGTTTGTTTATATTGAACTATTCATGAGTTCTCAGAGAAGCGATTCTGACAATCAATACATGATGAATTAAACAAGAATTGCACAGATTATAATCGGTGGTTACATCATTGTTTCAGCATGTTGAGTTCTGTGCTGAATTGAGGGGGCCGTGCACTTGCTACACACGATAGACCACAATGAGAATCCCATTGTTGCACTGGGAAATTTTCTTGTGGACTTGGTATCTTGTAACAATGCTTATACATGTATTTACAGACCAACAGGATTACACTTATGCGCGATATCTGATCTACATCATAAAAATACAAAGTATACTGGGCAAAAGTTTCAAACCGGGTAAGCTCAATTCCAATGATTGCAGAGAGGTAAAAGACAAAGTTGTACCTGATAATCTGATATTGATGATAATGTTGCAGGCTGTTTGGTTGCTAAGACAGCTTCCTCTACTGATAGACAGTCATTCAGTTTCTTACAGACTGCTCTCTCTTCATCACCCTCTCCCTCTGTTTCCTTTCTCTGAAAAATTCACAACAAAGAAAAAATTAGCAAAAATCATTTTGAACTTGGCAGAAAGACATATGAACAGCTGCAAGGACAGTGGATCTATATTAAAATTTCCTAATATGTTGAATATTGTAAAATCATCTCAGGCTTTCCAATCGTATTGCAGATGTTGTACATGATTGCAATTTTTGTTTACTAGCTATTATGTAGATGCATTATGGTATAGTGGAAGACTCAGCAGACTGTGGATCACTTGGTACATGGTGTAAATCCCTATCATGACACTAACATCCTTTGTAATACTAATATACATTTGCCACTTTCGACCTAGGTGAAGTAAACAGGTCTCCAAGTAGGAAGAAATTCCTTGATTGATAATTGCCTTATTGTGGATGATCCTTTCTAGCTGTATACTACATTGTAGCTACATGAATACAGCCAAACATCAGTAGGCCTATACTGGTAGACGATCTTGACTACCATACAAGAGGTTCTGTGTTTGATGCTTGCTCAGTGCTTAGATCCTTGGACAAGGTGTTTTAACTACATTTGTCCCTTTCCACCAAGGTTTATCAATTGAGTACCTAGCTAGCAATGATTGGATAATAATAATTGCAAGGCCATCAGGAAGAGCATTTTAAAACTGGTGAGTGAATAAGACAATACTCTTTTTTTTTAATCCAAGAGATTCACCTTTGCTGTCGACCCAGTGTCAGGATAAGCAGTGAAGAATTGAGAGACATAAGTCATGATTGACTTCTCATCTGGCTTATCAACATCAACATCTGAAACAAAACAAGCATTATTAAAATCAATTTAAGAACTAAGGTATAATTGAATGAGAAAAAATGTGGAGTATCTTAGCTACGTAACAGTTGAAAGATATGTGTCATAAAATAAATTGCATGACACAGAGGAGGTTGAATTAATTCTTGGGATCATATTAAAGATATAGTTGCAATTGATGCGAACTCATGATAGTTGCAATTGATGCAAATCGATCGCAATCAACTGAAACTATGTACTAAAGAGATAAGAGTTTGTACGTTTGTTATTGATAAGAGGACTTGTGATTAATCTGAATCAATTGTAACTTTTAAAGGCAGGACCCAGCTAGGTATAGGGAAGAAATTTAATAATGACCACTCCTTCCTAATTTTATTTTCATTTGAAATAACTTCAAAGTCATCAACTACAACAGTCCAGATTTTAGCATAGCTAGTAAAGGAATTCACATGAATTCAAGACCATTATTGTCCAAAATAGCTTAGCTGCAAACAGTGGTTGAGAATGTAAAGCATATGGACTGTAATTTTTCATCTTTCTAGGACTGCCCCAGAGTATATACTGGTATAACTTCATAGACATTTGTATTACTTAACTTATCATGAGTGGCATGTGACGTGTGGTGATATTACAAGGGCAATTCACTACACCCACTTGGGGAGATGTGATTCAATGAATTAAATATCACAAAAATCATTTACATCAAACTTTGAATAAAGCATGTAAACTAGATGTGGAACTCATGAATTCTTGTTTTTTGTCCTTTGTTTGGAGCTTCTCCCCTCCCCCTCCCTCCTGGCTGAAAAGAGAGTGTTGCATCTTTTTGTATGTTAATCCAGTGGCGTAGGCAGTCTTAAAACCTTGTTCCGATACGACGCACAAATCTGCCTTTAAAAACCACAGCAGCAAAGTAAAGTGACAAAACTGAGGTGCGCTTCATATATTTCTGTATCTTATATCACACAGATGAGAGAGGACACATAGGGGAACTTGTTAAGCATAGATAAACATAGTCTTTTCTAACTCCCACTTGCTAATCACTTACACATGAAGTAGTTTATAGTTTGCCATGGCATTTTACAGCAGTGATTTACTGGTTCATATGTGAAGGAGCCTTTCAGGTTATCTGTCTCAACCTACCATTCGGATCCAGGAGTTTGGCGATTCCCAGCCTCTCTTCTGCTAGACTAAAGGCTTGTTCCAACCTTTCTGAATTGGTCTGACCACTGAGAGATTGCAGATCAATCAGATCATGCTGGATGTTATGAATCAACATGTTGAAGGCATTACCATCTCTCCAACTTGGTCCGAAGTCTTTTATCTCCACTGCTGGACCACCAGGTATGGATCTACAGTGTAGTGTGAAATGAGTAAAACATGAGGGTTTTCATTGAAACATATATAGGGAACAACTGCAAAATACTCAACCACACAAATAACCTTAAACCTGACACTGACCCTAGGGCCCAATGCTGACTGCACCCTAACCCTTATCCTGAACCCTAACTCTGACTCTTATCCTGACCCTAATCCTAACCCTAATACATGTACATGACACTGATGCATGCATGGTGGGATATTCTGCAGTTGAGCCAAATAAAGTTATTTCATTCATTATCATGTAGAAATCCTCTGTTTGGAGCCTGAAGGGTGTTACGTACAGTATCTCATGTCATTTTACACCGAGTTAATGTCCTTCTGGCTCCATACAGATAAAACTATCTTCCTGAAAACATTAAACTCCTTTAAAGGTACTATGTCCCATTTGCAGGCCAAAAAAATAAAAAGGTTAAATTAATTCCAACGGCATTTGAAAGATAATACTAATTTAGAACTTCCCTAAAAAAAAGGGGGCTTGAAAATGTCTTTAAGTGGGAAAATAACGACATTTAGTTGTCGAATCGACTTAAGTGTTACCAATACAGTAAGTAATAGTCTGATTTTCAGACCATTGTACCGAATGGTCGTACGTTTTGTGCTGCGCAAAGATTCAATCAGTTTAATTTTGGCCATTACAAGAAGTGGGTTATTGATGTAGACAAATGCTCATGTACCCTTTACAGCTCATTGTATGTATGTTATTACCAAAGAAGAAAAAGCCAGTCAGTCACTCAATAGTGTCTGACAGTGAAGTCTAGCAAGTAAACGGGTTTCCTTGCATAATTTGAATATTAGGACACTGCTAACGTTTAAATTTCATAGATAGGACATACATGACATATTCATAATTCCTGCAAAGTTCTACAGAATTTGATGTTGGCTGCAAAAGGGACATCTTTAAGGCTGAAAGATTTTTCTTTACAAGTCATATAGGCCCAACCTGTTCAGTCCAGCTAAGGACTCAGTTTGGGTCAGGTCAGGGGGGTGTTTCACAAAGACTAAGATCAACTTTATAGTTGGACTTAAATGTGGCTCTCACGGGTCGTAAAATTATGGTCATAAATCTATAGAATTAATATTTTTTTATAATTCATTATCATGGAAAAGATATAATCTACCGGTATATATAAAGATCATAACGGTGAGAGCAAACAGTATCATGAACGACCTGCCATAGTTAAGTCCAACTTAAATTCGATCTTAGTCTTTGTGAAACACCCCCCAGGTCTGAAACATAGAAAGTAAAAACCCTGAAGTGATGCGTAGTGTTGTGTCCGATAATTAAAGGTTATAAGATCTAATTCTAAGGCATAGAGGGCCTATATAGAGGGCCTACATCATCCCTAGAGCTTAATGTCCTTCAAGTCAATATCATTATTATGTCAGGCAAACATATTCAGAGACAGAGAGAAGAGAGAGCTACAAAGAAGAAGATGGGGAAAAGGGGAAGGGAGGGTGAGGGAGATCGAGGTGATCGAGGCAAAGGGGAATGGAGGGTGAGCGGGGAAAGAGAGGAGGCTGAGGGAAAGGGAGATCGAGGTGATCGAGGCAAAGGGGATGGGAGAGAGATTATATATTATGTGTGTATTCAATGCATTCATGCATATTTGCGCTCATATTCGTAATTCTTAAGGGGGAATTGGTACAGCGGGACTGAAATTCGTAATAATTACAATTTTTTTTTTCTTCGTAAAAGTCGACAGCCATGAACTGTTCAGAGGAAAAACACAAAAAGGAAGCAAGGAAGACAATTAAGACTGCATGCATAACCTAAAATAGCAGATAGAAAATATGTATGGTTGTTCTCTTTTATTCATTTTTGAATGAGGATGATCTAGGTCAATAAAGATCAAACAGAATATTTGCAATGAGAGGTGGAGTATTTGTTGATACTACTCAGTTGAAAAAGCTTTCAAACACATTTTTCTTTGTGTGAAAATAAAGCGTGCAAAACATGTAGCTACATTATACTTCATACACACACCCTCACACTGATGCAGACACTGACTGGCAAAATGCCAAGTGCATTCTTCTGTACAGTACACTTGTACATGAACATGTTGGAATGGAACATGTTGGAATGGAACATTTGAGACATACAGTAGTCAGCTATCCGTGTATTTCAAGAACATACATGCTGTGAATAGAAGTGTATAGAATGATTTCTATTTTGGTCTACCCAATTAACAAATCACCTTACATTATATCAATTCCCTATTATATAAGTTCACATAGCATGAAAATAATTATGATCATGCAAGTACAAAAAAGTGATTTATGTTGATTATCAGTAGCATAGGTATAGTTTGGGAAGATTTTTTTAATCAATGGTATAAGCATGAACCTACTACAATGATAATAATGCAATGTTGTTATATAGCATATATCCCTGCTAAGTCATCTCTATACACTCAATAACTCCTACTAGCATATGTGTCACATATTTGTGACAAAAAGAAAAAGCCATAAATAATTGTAAATTTCTCCAATAGAGAATGTGGATATGGTGTTCATTGTATAATACTTTTTAGAGCGTGAATCGGTTAGTTGAATAGTATTTTTATTACTTTATAGTTAATAGAATTATTACATATATAACAATTGCTTCATCAACTTGTTGATTTGTTTTAAAACACAATCTGTCTTTTTCTCTCTCTCCCTCTAAGGTCTATAGGTTACATAAAAAAAAGTTAAAGGGTAATACTTTACATTTGTACTCTCTTGCAGTTCTTTATAGGACGTAGTGTCAAACAGCCTTTTTGCATGAATTGTTTTGTTGTTTGTTATTCCATGATATCTAATATACAAATACTGACTGCATTAGTGTCACTATAGACAAATTCGAGGGGCAAAGTCTAAGCTTGGGATCATCGAGGAGAATCCCACTTGTGGATTTTCCCCCAAATGGACATTTTGAAAAAATATCCTGTCCAAATCATGTTTGAAAATGAGGGGAAATCAACCAAGGTATAAAGTCTATAAGAAGTGCGTGTATCCACTCTGCGCACCCATTCTTAACTTCATGCACATCTATTGCATCCTTACAACATACACGCAACTAGAACTATGCCCGGTCAATATTTTTTGTTACATACCTCACTTTAGAAATCGAGCCATCTGAGTGGTCGAAATTGGAGTCGTGATTTTAGCCATGCCCCGCCTACCAGTCAATAGTCTATTAAAAAGTGCCCTCATCCTGCGATCCCCATTGGTTTACGTGTTAATTAACTTAGTTTGTAGAGCGCGGCTACCATACATTTTTTTGTGCGATTAATTTGGTTGCTACAAACACAGATCATGTCCCCTATCTCGATTGTAGCTAGGCCTAGATCTATGTAATGACGAGCTAGATGATGCCCCTTTGGAAATTTGGAGATAAACCTGCTCTTTCATATGACACCTCATTTTTTGAGTATCACCTTCAGGATCACAAGCAATAAAGATTTGAATCTCGATTTGGAAATTATTACATTGACCAATTTTACATGATCGGGCAATGCACGTAGACTTCATAGGGATATATGCGTGCAATCTTAATGGGAAGGATTTTAGCACACAAAATCTAGTGCGCCTAAGCTACCTGCAAGTTTATCAACACAGACCTCGATAGCGTAAACAAACTTGATTACCATGATTGGCCAGTAAGTCGCACATGTATTTATGACCCCTTTTTCGGTATATAAAAGAGATAATGACTGCTTTAATATTCGGGGAATAGTTGTTTTATAGGCTGAAGGGGATGTTGCATCCCCTTCAGCCTATAAAACTACTATTACCCTCATAGCAGTCATTCATCTCTATACTATAATGCCCAGCAGTCAGTCATGAATTTCATGCCAACAGTTTTAACCAATCAGAGGCCTAGAATCTTAACATGCAGTATACAATAAATTTGATGAGAATGACTAATTATTAGGTAAAGATGCTATTAATAATCCATATGATCACTACTTTTGTCCATATTAATTGAAAAGAAAAAGATTTTATCATTTATAACTAAAGTAATAAAATAAGTCATACTTTTCTTTTTTTCTATTTAAACAACTCTTTCTATGTCATCTACTTCTATCAGAGGCTTTACACTGGTAAAGACAATCTATTGACAAATGGAATACGTCATCATTGTAATGATGCAAAAATTGTATCTTTGACTGCAATACATGTTCAGGAAATGATTCAGGAAACCACACACTTGGATGGATTGAATAATTTCTACTTGACACTTCCATGACAGCTGTTAATATAAATCTTTTATTAGTGAAGGACACTGTCATAAATCAAACAACAATATGAAACTTACAGAGCTTTTGAAGCCTTCTTGGCCCAATTGAGGAGAGCTTTCTTAGCAGTCACCTTCTGTTTCAACTTGGACGCAGCCCTGAAAGCCTTCTTCATAGGAGGAGGTTCATCTGATTGAGATCCTCGTCTGGAGGTGGTAGGACTTGAGGCTGCTGAGCTACCCACACTGCTTGAATCATACTCAGCTAGAGCATCCAGAAGACTTGTATTGGCTTCAATCTAGAAGGCATGATCATTGATTTTGTAAGATTTCACTCATATTTCAGACCAATGATCCATTATTTACCAAAAAGATGTTGTAAAAATATGAGAAATTACAACAGAGAGCATATTTTTGTCAATCATTGTTCCTGTTATTCTTCATCAGCAGAATCTAATTCAACATAGATGAACTAAACCCTTTCTCTCATATTTGCTCAGCTCACAATATATGTGTAATTGAGACCATTTTGGTCACAAGATTATGCAAAAATATCACTACATGCTTGCTCACATACGCTGTGGTAAACTGCCATGAATTTGTGTATACTTAATAAATGGAAAGTGGGGATGAAAGAGTAGCTGCATGCAACAACGGCTCACTTTCTCACATATTTTGTATTTTATCAGATACAAAAATGGGAAGCACAGTACTCTTATAAAACTAGATGGACCTTCGACTGCGCGCAGTCGAAAATGATGCCTCCGCCATAGCGCGATTTTACAAACCAAAACAGAAGCAAATTTTAAAATTCATGTTTGATTGTAATCCATTAACAGGTTCTCAGAATATTGTGATAACAAACTATTTTTCATATACATGTATATACCTTGATATATTTTTGATCTTTGACCTCATGACCCTCAAATCTAATCAGTTCATTGGCTCTGCAAGATACAGTACATACATGTACATGTCCTGAGTTTGATAGTAATCCATCCGTCGGTTCTATTGATAATACGTTCACAAGCTTTTTTTGCAGACATAATGAGCCCCATGACCTTTGAACTTTGACCTCGTGACCCCAAAATCTAATTAGTTCATGGGCTCTGCAAGAAATATACATGACATAAGTTTGGCGGGAATCCATCAATTGGTTCTTGAGATAAGGCGATCACGAGCTATTTTTGAATACATAATGGGCCCTGTGACCTTTGGCCTTGGACCTCGTGACCCCAAAATCTAATCAGTTCATTGGCTCTGCAAGATACATACACAACCCAAGTTTGGCGGGAATCCATCAATCGGTTCTTGAGATAACGCGATCACGAAAACGGGACGTACAGACGTACGTACGGACGTACGGACGGACGGACAACCCGAAAACATAATGCCTCCGGCTACTTTGTAGCGGAGGCATAAAAAACACATGCTAAACTGCCATGGTTTGCCCTGGCATATGTGAACAAGCCTTCAAAGATGACACAGAATATGAAAACTAAACCTACCTGGAAGTACAGAATAATTGTCCAGATAAGACCAAGACAAATTGGTGGACGACCATCCACAATATCGCCTGCATTGATGTTCACTAGCTTGATCTGCAGATAGGTACAGTATAGAAATACAGTCGACGAGAATTTAATACAGAATAGAGATGGAATGTTCAGCAAAATGAAGTGCCACTTTAATGATACATCCAGAATGCAAAACCACAAATGTTGGTGATATTGAGGAATTAAAAAGTATTATTTGACATACGCCTGAATTGCAGTTGGGTAATGTTAAACCTTTTTATGGTAATGAAAGAATTTACCAGCTTCATCTATGCAATAAAGTTACAATTTTCACCTATTCTGCATTTTGCATCCTGGCTGCCTCTCTATGCACCACTCCCTTATCCTAATCTAAAGTACCTAAGTCTTCACAGATTTTTCAATATATGAAGATATTTATACATCAATTTTAAATTCATTTGCATTCATTCTTTAAAAGACCTACATTTCAAACACTGATATCAAATCAATTTTATCCTAAATGCCTTGTATAGTATAATATGATATAGTGATTTGTCCCCTCTGATTCATAATCATATAAAACATGGTATGTATTTTATTCACCTTTTTCTCCTGAAGAAACTTGAGAGCTGTGTTCACGTTGGACAGCCAGTGTACTCTTTTCATGTGTCTTCCTTTTTCATAAGGCTGTATGGAAATACAAACAATGTATGGGATTATAGGTGTATAAGTCAAGGCGGGCTGGGGCTAGGGGCTGCAGCCCTCCTCAAGATATTTAAAGTTTTAATATTTGGATAACCATTACTTCCTATTGGGACAGTGAGGTGCCCAAATACACTCTGTTTCAAGTTGGGGCAGTGAGATTCTAAGATATGCTCATTTTCAGATAGCCAGGTGCCCTAATATGTAAATATTATACTCTTTCTAGAGTACTTATATGACAAAATTACAATTTTACCATAATTCAACTATTTGGGGGCTTATTCACTTCATTTGCTTAGAAAATTTATAACTGAAAATTTGATATTGAGGCAGGAGGCATCAACTCCCTGGTAATAAAATGTACTGCATAAGCAATTCGCTTTTTTTCATTCGTCTCACATTCATTCGACATTCACCCTCACATAAAGATTTAGTATTCACCCTATCCATGAAAATATTCTACTTGCCAGAATAGTTGAAAACATAAATCATTACAAGTATCATTTCCCCAGTATTCCACAAGACTACACATCCAGTGCAATGTACCCCTTGAATGTCAGCTCCTAGCAGGTAATGAGCATGAATGTATGTTACAGGGCTGCCAACACTTACGCATTGAGCGTGAGACTCACGCATTTCACTCAATTCTCACGCTCTCACGCTAACAATGAAATTCCTCACGCACAAATCTTAAATAACTAAATAATTATAAAAATCAAAATAATAAAAAACCAAAATCAAGAATTTAGAAAGTTTTCCCCTTTTTATCGAAGACGAAAGCCTCGATCTCACTTATCGCGCGTGTGCGTGTGTAAGATCGGCGACTATATTAGTATATAGCTAGCTAGCCTGATGTACGATCCTCGCACCGTACTCCATATCCATATGCAGCTAGCCGGGTCGGCCCGAGCCTGCCCCGACGCGCCCGGATATGGATCGGACGTACGAACCAGCAGCGAGCTCGAGTACGTCATCAGTTGACAATTCAATTGATCGAGAACAGCAAAGATTTCACGGTTCTATGCTTTGTTTTTAAAGAAGGCCTAATATTACTTCATACAGTAGAATAGAATGATCGAGAGGGATTATAAAAATATAAAAATATAAAGTGAGTTTTGAGAGTGAAAAATGACTTGTGATTATATGTAACAACTTAAAGTTGAACGAAAACTTGCCTGAGGCTTTGTCTCATGCAGAGAGTGAGCGCGTGGGGCCCTCAGCACCTCGCTCTACGCCTAGCCCAGCGGCCCACGTTCGTGGGCGAACATGCAATCAGGTATTCCATGTTAATAATTTTCTTTATATCTCTGTATGATTTTCTCTCTCTCCATATTAATTAATTGCGTTTAGGTATGTGTTAAAATACTCTCTAAAGTATGCACCAGATCACACAATTTTTCCTTGAAAAATAAAAAGCTCTACACTGTGGGAGGGGGACGCCCTCCCACACCCACACCGACCTCGCTCCGCTCGGTCGGGCTTGGTCGCTTCGCTCCCTCGCGCTGACGCTTCTCGTATAATCTCACTCTCAACTGTTTTCCAATGTTGGCAGCTCTGATGTTATTACTATTTATTAGTCATTGATTAGTGATTATGACCTCTTTCAGTACATTGCCATTAAAGTAGTTATCATTGAATGTACTTGCAAATTCACACTTCATTAAAAAGCAGAGTCTATTTTCAGTTCTTAATTGCTTGGCTAAATCTAGGGTAATAATATGATTGCACAGCCCTCAAGGAAATCATTATTGATAAAAAGGACACTAGCATAGTATAGGGGGCTACCATGGGTAATAGGCAGTGGGCCCAGCAACCAAAAGTGCCTTAGTTTTTAGTTTTGTTTCACTTTTTTTGTGGAGGAAGATTTATTGATCTTAAAATTACAATTTAAAAAAACGAAAAATAACATTTTGACTTGTTCTTCTACTACAAGTTGCATGTTAGCTAACAATTTATAATATAACAGGAAATTACAGGATTCCAGCAAGGTTCTCCTAAAAATGAACGAATAGGCTGATCAACATTGACCAATCAGAGAGACAAATTTACAGTTCAAAGCAAACATGGCAGCCTGCATAGACGATTCAGACAAAGATGTTGGCAAAAAGAAATGAGCTAAAATGAAATGTTTTGTACATTTTGAGACTTGTAAGGCAAGTTAACATTCTTTAATCTTCATATTTGATGAGATTTCCTTGAAAGTACAAGAAAATTATGGGATTCAACTTTCATCAGGGAGATACTGCCTGACATTTTCAAGCTTCACGAGGGCTCTCACTCAATGACCTCTCCACACTTTCACTCGCCGAAGATTCAGGCTATATGATGGGTATTGATCGCCTGTAAGCCAGGCATTGTACGGGCCGAATAATAGCGAGATGAGCTAATACTAATAGTAATACTAATAGTCCAAGATTCTTTGTGTGAATTATCAAACAGCTGTTTACCAACAAAGCCTCTAAAAACTTCAGGATCTCCCACCCCTGCCCTGCTGTCCACCCTTGAAGGATTGATGGCTAGAGTGTATGTAAAGTCTAGTTATCCATACAGATTTTCACTCAGTGGTCGACACTCATATTTGCACTGGCACTTGACTTGTATTATTTAAAAACCCTCAATGTGGTGATCCTGCAAAGCGTTCTACTACAGGTGCACAAACATTCCATGTGGGCAGAATGACTGTACTAATTCTACTTTGAACAAAAATGACAATAAAGATGCCCAAGTAATGAAACGATATTAAAACTAAATTAGACAAGTTATTCGTAAGTACGGTCATATTACGCAGAATCCGTGTATACAGCTAAATCAGCAATGTTAAACACAAATCTGCTTGCTATTTTTAGTTTGACAAACACCTTGTATTTCTTCAATACATCTGGACTATCTTGCGAATATTCTGGAAGGTAGAGGTGTTGTGGCATAGTGGATAAGTCGTCGGACTGTGGATCACAGGGTCCGCGGCTCAAGTCCTGCCGCAGCACTAATGTCCTTTGGCAAGACATTAATCTACACTTGCCGCTCTCCACCCAGGTGTTAAATGGGTACCGGTAGGAAGGAATTCCTTGAATGCTGTGAGCGCCGAAATCGGCAGCCTAGCATAGGCATAGCCGGGTAATGTTGGAGCGCCTTGAGCACCTTGCACGGTGGATACGTGCGCTATATAAGAATCCAATATTATTATTATTATCAGGAAGTTTTCGGAAGCTACGTAACTCACACAAGACAAGTATTTCATTATAGAAATACAGATATTCACCGTATATGTCTACATGACCCGGGATGTCATGCCCTTTCAATTCAGTGCTGTGTATCTTGCATGCATCGCGTTAAATGCAGATGTATATCATTACGTGGCAGCAATGCGGCTCGTACAATTGTACAAAGGTGTCAGGAAATGTCATTCTAAATTATGCTGTTTGTTAATGTGCCACATTTGAACATGGGAACAAATAATTTTGGAATCTTTATATTTTAAGCCTATTTTTGAAAGTATGAAAACAAAATCACGGCAAACTGTAAACGAAACTGAACAATAAAGAGGCTCTGCCCACGCGGCCTATAAACAAGATGTTGTTCTTTTAATCCTTTGTCGGGCTATATGATCATTCCTAATTCCAACAGAAAGGATCAATATTTAAAATCTTTAACTCTTACTCTTCCCTCAATGCTTTTTTCACTTTCCTTGCCACAAAGAATTTACTAATCATATATATGTACTGAAAAACCAGAAACTTTGTGACAGGAAACTGTTGCACATTTTATATCAAAGCTGCTTTTATGGCAAGTGAAGTAAGTAAACTTAAGTTTTTAACAGTTTTATTGTCAGTTGTGATTCAAATATTTCAGGGTATGAATTTTTGTTTTTTTTTGTTGCAAATCTGAGCCACTCAAAAATATTCAAGAATGTTTCATGAATGGAAAATCTTTTGATTTTATAGTTTCTAAATGATTCAAAAATATGTACTAATCAGGGTATATTAGATAATACTCTTTGTACATAGAGCATGATTTTGCTACATACATGTAGGAATGCAGCAGCGAATGACATGGTCTGTGACGTGCCATATGAGATTAACTTTGCACAGAAAGTGCATGCAAAATGAATTCACATAAATGTTAAGTTTACTCATTCAGAAATGCCTCAGAATGTACCATAGAGCATCTTAAGGTTCACAATTTTCTGAGGCCCTTAAGCAGGACCCAGACCCCATGCCGTAAAAGCGCGCTCGCAATGTCGTACATTTCACGCCCCCCTTTTTGGAAAGTCCAGGATCTGCCCCTGCAAACAATGCACCAAATTTACTTGACAGATTTGACTGGTGCAGGTAATGATGCAACAGAAATGACACTTTGTATGCAACAGGCATAACAATATAAACAAAAATATCATAATATGAAATTGACAACTTACTAGAGCTTCACCCGAGAGAATCTCGAGGAGAGCCAGTAGTACTGTTCCGGTCTGGATGTCACGAAAGAGATCATCAATCTTGTAAGGTGGGTCATGCTACAAGCAGTTTACAAGAAAAAGTAGGATAATAATTAATAATTTAATAATAATTTTCAGCTCAATTTATCCTATTTTGCCATTTCATTCCTTTATTATGATTTAATAATGCAAGATGGCATGTTTAGTTAAGCTATAGTATTAAGATTTTCTTTTGAAATGACTCCACTGCCCTTTCTTGACCTTTTGATTCCAAGCTTTGATTTAAGTGTCACAATATTATGATCAAAATGAGTACAAAAATTACAAAATTGTATACAATTAATTATAATAAAGAAGTTCTTCCTTTGCTTCCTGAAAAAAAAAAATATATATATATATATATATATATGATGTAGTTACAATCAGCATTCATCAAGGTGATTTTTGTTTCTCTAATTTTTGGCACAGCTATCTTGTTAGTTTTCCAAAACCCTGTTTAGGTTTCCACAGCTTTCCAAAGTTTTCCAGAGCTGAATCACACATTGGTCCTGTCCACATATTTTTCACTATGTAGAACCATACTTGCAAACCATGATCAGTTCGTTTGAGGTCACTTCATCTAGAGTACTTAATGAGCAATTCTGTGTTAGGGCTTTAAAAGTATTCTAACATTTCAAATGTGCTTTTTGTTGGCAACCAATGTAATAATATTTTAGTTTACTAACTAAACCAAATAGATTAATTGAATTTTCATAGTGGAAATTTGATTTTTCACACATTTTTCCCCTTCAATATATGTTGTTGCACATTAAATTATTACAAAGAGTGTCATCCAAATGTTCAAATATTATGAATCAAAGGTCTACCGTATGACATATGATTATTTCAGCTATATCTTGCAGAGAAAGCGAAATTAATAGTTGGTTGCCATATCTTCATAGGGCTCCCTAGTAGTACTTAACTATTTCCATAAAACAAAACTACACTACTAATTCCTTTTCTTTAATTGCAAGAAAATGTTGTCTTATTCCGAATTGCCAGAATATGCTATATTTCACTAATTTGTATCATCATCTCCTATTCTATTATTGTTTTTAGGTTTAACAAAATTGTCCTTTATATCATACATTTGCATTTTTAGAAAACACAGTGTAATAAATGAATTCATTAGAGGGTTTACCTTAGCAAGGTGCGAGTTCATCCAGTTTGTGAAAGTTTTCTTCTGTACTCTCTCTTGCTCATCTGAATCAAAAGAAGAAGAAACAACACAATTAATCAATTTTGTAAACTCTTTTACAAGCATGAAAAAAGTGATTTCACGGCAAATCTCTATTAATACTCACCACTCATAAAATATCTTCTTAAGCTTATCCTAGATGGCATCGTAATTATTCAATGTTGACAGGACATTAACGTGTGAAGATTGTGAGAATTAAAGAAAAATACTATCACAATAGGAAAAAAATATCATCATTTACTCACACACATCCAAAAGAAATTACCAGTAACTCTTCTTAGAAGGTCAGAAAATAGAAATCCCCATAAATCATGACATAAATCTACTAGTAGTTTAAGTATAGATTTCAGGAAGACTCTTGTTACTGCTGGTACTGTACTAATATACTCAGTTCTTTTACACTTTTCAAACTGAATATTGAATTTTAACTGAACTTTTTTATCAACCAGAGTGAGCTCAAGCTTGAGATAATAGACTTCTCAGTGCTTCTATAGAAATCAGTCTATGATTGAAGTTTTCTCTGTTTCAAAGAAGGCCTTTCATCATTATCCCGAGATTCAAAAGTGGCTGGTTATTCGATGGGGAAATTAGGCAGATCAACTAGCTCCAGCTAATTCACAGGAAATGTGAAAATGATGAGCTAATTCACCCTAACACTTAGGATGCTATTTCCAAATTCAAGATGGGATGAAATCAAAGTTATGAGTAATCTTTTCTGTGGCACTGCGAGTTAGGTATAAAATTTACGTATCAATATAAAACTTATAGTTCTTTACATGTGAACAGGGGTTCCAGGGTGACAATATACATATATCCTATCAATCTTGTCTCAATAGGCCCATTTACATAGCCCAAACACCATTTTTTTTAAACTGTCGATTATTTGGACCATTTACACTACTGGAAAAATCCATAAAAATCATCCATGTTTGCTCATTCCGATTTGGTGGCCAATAATTTTCATGGTTGTTTTGTGAGAGGGCATTTACACTGCAAAATTCAGTGAATTTCTGCAGGCATTTAAAAACCACAATCCAGAGGTGGATTTTCAGTTTCGTTTTTGTTTGGGTATTGTTTGCAGGTAGTTGCTTAGCAACTTCTGATAAAACACCAGAATGTGAGAAACCTCAATTATTTTTGCTTGCAGTGTAAATGCAGCTTATAATGCTTTCCTGGTAGTACAAACCATTTCTACTACCCGATGAAGGTCACATTAAAAATGATACGGACAGATGTTATCAAGTTCATATTTCCCTAGCAACAAACCTGCAAAATACTGAATGGTTTCAATGCTATCATCTGTCCCATATTCATGCTTGCATGCATGATTACAGTAGATTTCACAGAGCTTTTAGAATAAAGAAATAGTCTGTGATCTCTGTTGTCTATCTTTTGCAGTTATCCATAAAAAAGGGGAAATAAGTTGTTGAGGGTCATTCTGGCAATTAATTATTCAGGGAATCTGCAGCGACTTTTTCTTTCAGACCAAGCCTTCAAAATAATTACCACCCTAAGGTGTGTTTAGTTTTTCTCGAGATCATTTATAAGGAATTCAACTGAAAAGTACAGGTATGAGAAAATCAAAAAATTTATAATTTAGATGTAACTTATAGATACTATGTCCCTTTTGCAGCCAACATCAAATTCTGTAGAACTTTGCAAGAATTATGAATATGTCATGTATGTCCTATCTGTGAAATGTAAACGTTAGCAGTGTCCTAATATTCAAATTATGCAAGGAAACCAGTTTACTTGCTAGACTTCACTGTCAGACACTATTGAGTGACTGACTGGCCTTTTTTCATCTTTGGTAATAACATACATAAAATGAGCTGTAAAGGGTACATGAGCATTATTTTGTCTACATCAATAACCCACTTCTTGTAATGGCCAAAATTAAACTGATTGAATCTTTGCGCAGCATAAAACGTACGACCATTCGGTACAATGGTTGAAAAATCAGACTATTACTTACTGGCTCTATAGCTCCTAAGTCGATTCGTCAACTAATAGTCGTTTTTTCCTACTTAAAGACATTTTCAAGCCCCCCTTTTTTTAGGGAAGTTCTAAATTAGCATTGTCTTTCAAATGCCGTTGGAACTTAACCTTTTCATTTTTTTTTGCCTGCAAATGGGACATAGTACCTTTAAAGGAGAATTATGTACCTTAAGAGAAGGTTGAGTTCTGGGAAGAGGTGAAAAATAATTTGTGAGCATTATTGTTATTATGCAAGTGTGGAAGAACATCAGATAAAAAATGTTCCCTGAAAAGCATGGCTCTTCAAATGCCTTAATATTCTAAGTAACAGCATAAAAATCGGGACAGATTTTTGTGCCCCATGTTCGTGTAGTCCCATATACATATTTCTGTGTACAGTGCTTGTAAGTTTACCAAGACTGGGCCATATTTCTTATCATTTTTCTTATCATGATTCCAGAACCTTGCAGTACACACCAATTCCTATATGCTAAATGATCAACCTTTTCTGATCGATTCCACACTGTTTCTTTCACAATGCAATCGCATGACCGGCACTCAACTTTATTTTTAAAGAAAGTTTAAATGGATGCAGACAAAGGAGTCTTTTTCACTGGCTGCCTGCCAAGCAACAAACAGAGTTGACAAAAGACTTAACTCTGTTTCATTGACGATCAGCCATGCATTAAGTTTTTTGTCTGCTTTGTGCATGGCTGATCGTCAACAAGTCTTTTGTCAACTCTGTTTGTTGCTACGGCAGGCAGCCGGTGAAAACGAATTTGTTTACTAAATTATGGAAATGCAAGCATTACTTTAAACAAACAGAACTTTGTGATTCCTGGCTCATTTTTCCTGATTGAGGTGTCATATGAAAAGGCAGAAAATGAACTTTCTAGAAATGTGATTTCTCTTTGAAATTCAGATACCGTTCGCTAAATGACTTTTTGGTACCCTTTCTTCATATTGTTTTTAATCACTCATGCTTGAAATATAATGAATCATATGATGAAAGAAGAGGATCTAAGCTTTACAAATATGAGTCATTTATTAATTATAATTGTGATTAAGTTATGATAAAACATCGATAATTCTCGGTTTCGTTTTTTCTGGTACATGTACCTCTTCTCAATACATGGTTGTATGATGGAAGTTAGTGATCTCTTTTTTTAAACCATAAAACTTTTTAAATTTATTTTGTAACTGATTTTTCTGAACTTTCAATCATCTAGTTTCTCTGATTGTTCTGCTTCCATTCATGTCAGTAAGCAAGATTATTTGTACTAAATATATGTACATGTAGTAACACTCACTGATACAAATATTCATGAAACCTATGTAAAGTGCTACAGTAATCATCATTCATTGTGCACCAACTATAATGTCTATGTGAAATTTCAAAATGTGAAACACATATAAGTCAAGCACCTCAATTCACTTTGGTAGCTTTACTATTTTAAAATGCACAATGTGGGACTTTTCCTTCTTCAAAAGATGCATGAAAACTTGGGGCCATAATACATCCAAGTGCTAACTACAAACTAGTCTATTTTCTGTGATGGGTTTATTCTTCCCTGTTAACCCTTTTGTGCTGTAGGCAGTTATCCTCCCATATAATTGCAACTATAAACTTAACGTGTTAGCTTTTTAAAAAAATGTTATTTTGATCAGAAACTAAAACGGGGGCATGTATTCCGCAGAAAAGGAGATGTTCTGAAGAATCCAACTACAACCTGTATCAAACAAGGAATGAAAATTCAAAACTTGATTTCTGAATGTGGGTAAATCTAGTCACATGGAAAGGGATTAAGGATCAACATTTAGATTCCTTTCCACTATAATACAGTGTATTTATTGCATTCAGTCTGTCATTAAAAAAAAGAAATCCAAATACATATAATAACATAACAACGGACCATGTACCCTAGTAGATCTACTGCATTGCATTCTATTGATTCACCCCCTTGAGTAAATAAAGGGTGCAGGTGTATGTTGTAGAAATTCAAGGATAACATACATACACTGTGATTTTTTTTCTTATTCATTCTGATTTATTATTTTATTTGAAAACTTGTCACTCCTTTTTTTATCCATTGTACCATCTACATGTAGGAGGCCTATAGGCAAGCTAGTCCTCAGCTGGTGGCTCAAGCGGCTATGCTTATATGTCAGCTAGCTCTTAGATAGTCCTATTATAATCCTCTACTCCATTCAAATTGTTCTGACCCCCTCATGCATGTATGTGCATTGGGTCAAAACCATGATGACCTCAAAGCTGCAATAAGTATGGTCAGCTACTACCAAAAATGGCAGAGAAGTTATTTACATAACATGAAATGGATTGAATTGCTCCCCATCCCCAAAAAGGACAAACCAACAGTATTTCATTATTTACCTTCTGCACAACATCTGTCTGGTCTGGCACTTACAGCACCAAAATATTGGTAGAAACTAATTTGTTTTATTCTTAAAGAAATAACAGGATTTAGTACTTTGTTAGTAGAATATGAGTAAGAAAGCTCATTCGGTTGGATATGTGGATTTTATTTGAGTTTTTGTAACTATTTACAGTGAATATCATATGCTCTACCATTTTTTATATAGAAAGATTCGACTTTAAAACATTGCAACTATGTGGTAGACATGTATCTGAACTCTGAGTGCAATCAGACTACAACTAGTACTACACTGTACACATATCCAAACACTGCATGGATCTCCTTTATATCAACATCTTTCTTTCTACAAATGAATTCACTTACGTTGAAGCTTCTTTCCTAAGTTCTTCACATAGGACATATTGGTTTAATCATGCACAACATCTATTTACAATCCAATATATCTTGTGATTCTAACTGCAAAGTATTCCATTTATATTCCAAATATTCCTGTCAACACTCCATGTATTCCTGTCAAACAAAGTTATATTCAAGAATCCACAGCCAGGCATGCAAACATCATCTATACAGACGCTAGCATCATCTCTGTGGATGGACGCCAAGGCGCACATACATGAAATCTGATCGAGCTCTTGAGAAAACCAATCCACTTGTTTAGGACTCTGCAGGAGGGAACACTCAGAGGTCAGGTCAACCAAAATGTTTTCCAAACATTCCAATGAAAGATAACTCCACTATATGAAGATGACACTCCAAATGTTCTCTAAACAATCCCATGTAACACACCTCCCTTATCATCACAGTTTCTTCTATTATTAGAGTTAATCTCTCATAATACTGCCCTTAATATCACTTCAAATGTTTTTGAAGATTGTTATCTGAAAACTCAGTGTACATGCAGTTGCAACAATGTTTGAGGTTCAGATTGTCTATTCTGTATTTCCTTAGTCTGGGCATTTGCATGTTCACAGCTACGGTTGAGTGGGCAACTATTGAGGATTATTGTTAACAATACTTCTTCATCTCTCTCTTCAATGGACCAGAGTACTGATTTTCCTCAACAAAATAGGATCCTTGGACTCCTTGACTGAAACCAGGATTAAAATCCCTACCCTGGATTAAATATAGGTTATTGTCCGTCTCGGAACTGTTAACAGTTAAGTTAGGCTTACATGTCTGAATGCACTCCATACTCGAGGGAACAAAGTGGCCAGGGTGAGCTTAGACCAAGTAAGATTTACATTTATCTCTTCATACTTCTATGATGTAGAATGAGTGTTCATTTTTTATTTAAGGCATATACAGATTTCCAATTTGTGAACTCATATATGGCTACATTGTGATTGTTTCTCCCTCTAAACAATCATGATTTAGCATGATTAAATAAATTATATATGCAATCTCAGAAGAGATTTTAAAGTGAGTTTGTTCTATTAAAGATGGATGGTTTCATGATGTTCTCATACACACTGGTGTTTTGGTCTTGGTGTGTCCTAACTAATTGCTTGGCTCAGTAAACTTTGTCAATGAGGTCACCGTTTGACCATTGCAATAATAAAAAGGGCATTTAATCACTCAAAATCCCCATGAATGGGCTTTAGAATCACATCACTATTATAATTGAATTATATCATTTCTTAGTCATGTTAATATAAAAGCATTACACAAACTGTTCAAATAATGTTTTAATGCCTTTAACAAGTAAATAAGATATTAATCCATATACATGTATCGGTCTCCCATAGAAAAGTCAGCTGAAGAATGAATAGTCTGTAATTACAGGCCAATGAGAAGACAACAATTTTTATGTATGAATTTCTTTACATATTTCCCATTTTAAAGCATAATTTTGAAACAAATCATATCACATAATTATTTGATAAATAAATGTTAAAACTTTGAGTCATAAATCTAATTCTTTTCATTATTTTCTAGAATAGAATAAAATCAGGGTCTTCTTTTGACTAGATATGAGTTATGGTATCCTCTTACTTGTAAATTTTGATTTGCTCGTCACAAAAGCAAACTTCATTTTCCTCAATTTTATAAATTCTTACGGATGTCATCAAGAACACATGTTCTCATGCAAATTGGATGTTTGTATCATTTGTGCTACCACTCTCTTAAGATTTTTGCTTTTCCAAACAGTATGAATGAAATTAAACCTCCTTATCTCTTTTGAAGTTTTGGTGATTCAGGATAAAATCTGATGGATCGAGACGATATAGTATCGAAATCATGAAATTGTCGCTTATCATGGTTTTGTGAAATGGGCTGTCCACTTCATGACATCTCCGTAGGTCACGGACAAAGATACGATTGTCATGGATTTGGTGTTGTGAATCAACCCCCTAGTCCCATCTAATGTCAAAGTTTGACCCATATATCCAATGCAGGCATTCCAGCTTGCTCTGTGCTGGGGGTGTTCCCATGGCAACACACAACCAACCATGATCATCAGTGTAAACAGAATGGTAGCAATGTCCCCTCACTTGACCTTTCATGCTAGTCTTTACATGCAGACTCTTTTCAATTATGACAGGAGTAATGCTGTACATTTCTTTGCTGTGAAATAAACATTAACATCAATATCTTGTGGGGGCCTGAAAAACTGTAAAATAAAAAAGGTGATTTCTTTTCTCCTCCCCAAAATTCAACTAATCAGTCTTGAGAATTTGAGATCGAAGACATCCCTTCCATCGTGAAAGCAAAAAGCAAGTGTCAATCTATTCTAAGGTTGAACTCCAGCTCAGCTGCAGGCCATATTGCATGATGATGAGAATGATTTCATACTATCGGTTTGCAGAAATTAAATAATAATAACAATTAACAACAATAACATTACATTTATATAGCCCCTTTTCATTAGATACAGAGCGCATAAACAAGAAATACTTACAAACAGAGAGAACATTTTCATACAAAGCTTACATTAATTAAAAATCAGAACAACAAATCAGAAAAGATGTGTTGCAGACACCTCTTGAAGTTGAAAGCTGTGAGTGTATGGCAATTCTTTAGTACAGGGGGTAAGGAGTTCCAGGTTTGGGGGGCAATAACTTTTAAAGCCCTAGCTATTACCTTTCTGTTTACTGGTTTGAGGGACGGTAAGTGCAATACTAGTGGCTGATCATGTATTATACATGGAATGATGGATGTGTGCGAATGCAGTGGATTACCTAGGTATGCTGGGGCTTGATTATTGAGACACTTGTAAGTGAGAGTTAAGGTCTTATGTATGATACGATTATTAACGAGAAGCCAGTGAAGATCAGTGATAACAGCTAGGAGAAGCATGGACAAATTTTGGTCTACAATGAATGAGCCATGCTGCTTTATTTTGGAGGAGTTGAAGGGAGTTAAGATCTTTAAGTGATATACTATGGAGTAATGAATTACAATAATCTAAAGGAGACAAAACAAAAGATCTTGCGATTGCATGAGAAGAATCTTTCTCTATGAACTTCCTTATAATGCTACTGAGGTTACGCAAGTGAAATTAACAGATTTGGATAATTTCAAACATGATCTGACATATTCATATATGCTTGTCAAAGCTAGGTAACATCTAATATGCGAAGAGATGGCAAAGGTGAAATGATGGTATGATCGTCAATCTTAAAGGGACTTGGTAACATTGATCAGATGAGAGAAAATGGTGCTAAGGTAGTGACTTCAATGCTAGATGTACAATTAAAAATAATCTGAAAGTTTGAGTGAAAACAGACCATTATTAATGATAAAAAATTGGGAAAAAACTGATCTGATCGATTCCCTAATTCTCCCAACTATATTATTACAATTTAATTACATTTTAGGTGAATGTAAATCATCACAAGGCAATGAATTGGCTCTAAATACCCTTCCAGACATTTAAGTGTTGAAAGATTTTTTAAAGCCTGTCTTTTGTCTATTTTCATGGAAAAACAGTTGGGAAAATTCAAAAATGGTCGGGAGAATTTACCGTTAGAGGGTGTTGCACATACAGTAGAAGGAATATAATAAGTAACATTTCATACAAAAATTACACAGTTTTTTCATCAACCTAGTTCGACAATGTAACTGAGTCACTTTAAGATGGACATGTTGTAACTGCTGTTGGTGCTTTGGTGATGCCGCAATCATGAATTCTGTCTTGTCCAGGTTAATTAGTTTCAGTTTATTAGCCAAAGTTGTGGCTCATGGCTTATTGCATGTATTTTTTAAACATCATTGCCAAAATATGACCTTAAAACTTACATTTTTTCAAAAATGTTGAAAATGAACTTTAAATCACTAACTGCTACTACCACTCGTGATTCTCTTGTCATATGATACCTCAGTCACACCAATGAGACTGGGACCAGACCGACAACAGACTGAGCAAAAAAAATGACACTACACCAAATGACCAAGAATCGAACAGTCTGGAGTCGGTTAAAAATCGGACTGGTGTTGTGGATGAAGTTTAAGTATGACCATTGACCACACTCCCAAATGTGCACATCCTAAGGCATTGTTGACATTGACACAAGAAGTCCTTCTTCACAGAATGCAAGGCAGTTGAATGAAGTCAGTTAATTAATGGTACTGCTGCACTGCATCAGTTCAAAACACCAATTTTTCCATTCTTTTAAATAGAAGCAATTTTAGGTAAATGTACATGTACCATTGCTTCTTCTAATTTTTAATATTATGAAAATTGTAACAATTACTAATTTAGAGATTATTGAGTTAGTCATGATATTGATAGCACATATATTGATGTAAAAAGTGTATTTGGGGAATTTTAATATAATTCGAAGTTGATAACTGCATGTAAGTTAATTAAAACTAAAATATCAAATGTTTAATAGTCCTAAAGCACTACTGTTTTACTGAGAAATTGACAGAGAAAAATACTTTGAAGACAGTTTGTATAATACAGCCATTCAGTATTATGCCTTGGTGAATAATAGCCTGTTCAGAAACAAACACTGTATCCCAAAATTTGATAAAGAATTATTGTATTGCAAACAGGGCATTCAGATACAAAAATATATCATGAATCTCTATAAAGAAATGTTCCATAGATGCGCAGTAGAAAAATGCGCATTTTATTTTGGTACTGCTCATACCATCTGCCTTTGATTGAGCGCTAATTTGATTAAACTTGTACAGGTCTACATGTACGTATCCAGTTTCTGAGTTTGTTTCTCTGTTGCGGTGGGTCCTTGCAAATAATCATTAAATCCATTTACTCCCCTAAACCAAACATCAAGGAGGCAATTAACTTTGAAGATGCTCCAGCAATCCCCCTCTCTTTCGCTATGTTCGAGTTCATGCTAAAGCTCATGACTGCAGTACTTACAATTGTGCTTAGCTCGATCTACACCATGTGTATAGACGTCGTTTCGTTAGTAAGCAGTTAGAAACATAAATTCATCTTTAGCTTTATCAAAATTAATGTTTAACGTATAGCCATACAACAAATTATTTGTGTCTCAACGCAGGTTATATTCATCATTATAAATGATGCTCCTAATGACTTCTCCAGTGCTACTCCACCTGTCTCTCCTCACATCATACATGTGTAGCTCAAATATCTGGAGATCAACCAACCGCATGACTTTCAAAGCCATGTACATTGACGTCAGATATACACGGTGAGACAAAAAAAGAAACCCATGTTATGATAATAAAATAATAATAAATAACAATTGGGTCTTATTAACTCAGAGTAGTCACATCAGTGAAATTTAAACGTTAGCAGTGTCCTAATATTCAAATTATGCAAGGAAACCTGTTTACTTGCTAGACTTCACTGTCAGACACTATTGAGTGACTGACTGGCTTTTTTCATCTTTGGTAATAACATACATAAAATGAGCTGTAAAGGGTACATGAGCATTTGTCTACATCAATAACCCACTTCTTATAATGGCCAAAATTAAACTGATTGAATCTTTGCGCAGCATAAAACGTATGGCCATTCGGTACAATGGTCTGAAAAATCAGACTATTATTTACTGGCTCTATAGCTCCTAAGTCGATTGGACAACTAATATTCGTTATTTTCCCACTTAAAGACATTTTCAAACCCCCCTATTTTTAGGGAAGTTCTAAATTAGTATCGTCTTTCAAATGCCGTTGGAATTTAACCTTTTCATTTTTTGGCCTGCAAATGGGACATAGTACCTTTTTATTTAATGATTTTTATTTAATAATACACAAAAGAAGTGAAAATAAAAAAGTAAATAAATATTTTAAAATATCAGGATTGAGAATACAGCCACATAAATAAAAAGACTTATCAAACTACACAAATAAATAATGGATTAGGAATATACAAGGCATGAAGCTCACTCCTCACAACAAGTAGAAATGTTATGCCTGCACACATAGTATTCTAATTTTGTCTCAGTTCAGCCTTAGCCAACTACCCTTTTCAGCGAGTCACTCATGGACAGGGATCAGCCAGTGCATAACACCCTTTGCATCATGACCAAATGTGTGTGTGTGTGGGGGGGGGGCAAAATCTCCCTGACAAAGGTTCTGCTATAAGTATAATTATAACCTGAAAACTACTTTAATCTTCCTGACCTGAACCATATCCTGGGATGCTACAAGGCAAAATATTACTTGATATAGACCAGGGTAAACATATTCCTAGAAGTCAGTCATGTACTTGAAAAAAGAAAGAAAACAAGAGGATATTAGTGTAAAGCACTCCTGAGTCTCCAAAGGATTTCAAGATTTTCAAATAAACACCAGTAGTGGATTCAAACCACTACTGTTTTGACATATTTTAGGAAAGAGATAAATCCCCCCATCTATTCATATATCTAAATACTAGGGTAGTCCTATGTTAAAGATACTATGTCCCTTTTGCAGCCAACATCAAATTCTGTAGAACTTTGCAGGAATTATGAATATGTCATGTATGTCTTATCTGTGAAATTTAAACGTTAGCAGTATCCTAATATTCAAATTATGCAAGGAAACCCGTTTACTTGCTAGACTTCACTGTCAGACACTATTGAGTGACTGACTGGCTTTTTCATCTTTGGTAATAACATACATAAAATGAGCTGTAAAGGGTACATGAGCATTTGTCTACATCAATAACCCACTTCTTGTAATGGCCAAAATTAAACTGATTGAATCTTTGCGCAGCATAAAACGTACGACCATTCGGTACAATGGTCTGAAAAATCAGACTATTACTTACTGGCTCTATAGCTCCTAAGTCGATTCGACAACTAATAGTCGTTATTTTCCCACTTAAAGACATTTTCAAGCCCCCTTTTTAGGGAAGTTCTAAATAAGTATTGTCTTTCAAATGCCGTTGGAATTTAACCTTTTCATTTTTTGGGCCTGCAAATGGGACATAGTACCTTTAAAGTTACATGAAGAAATTATATTCAAAATTAATTTCATTAAATCAATAAGTAATTATTAACTACTCAACTAAATTCTCCTTAGATGTACTTATATGTGCATAAACTGGTATTCATATTATCTAAGATATAACAATGTATATAAGCTAATATTTCTACTAGTATAATATAGCTAGATCCACATAAGCTAGTCTCTTTACACACTAAAGATATAGGATCCACATAAACTAGCATTTATAATTAACCTATGATGTACCTAAAAAATAGATCCACATATTAAAATACATACACCCAAGTTCAACATATACAAATTATCTCTGCATACTCACCCAAGATGTATAGCTCCACATAAATTGGTTGTTTTTTCTCTTTCTTAGGGCTCTTCCTAACATGATGATATCTCCTCTGGGCCATCC
Organism: Mesocentrotus franciscanus; assembly: GCA_037976565.1. Lineage (NCBI taxonomy): Eukaryota > Metazoa > Echinodermata > Echinoidea > Camarodonta > Strongylocentrotidae > Mesocentrotus > Mesocentrotus franciscanus. Next base: position 38,495,058 of record CP137669.1, on the reverse strand, counting down.
TATACCCAATCAAAGACTATCACAACATCATGATTCCCAAGTTTCTCAAACAAATATACATTGAACTGTGACAACAACTTGCAATTTCTACTTTATTCTCATTTTCTGTATTTTTCCTTCCCCCTTCCGGCCCCTCCAAAGTCATCTACTGGATGCATGAGATTTCAAACTGCTACATTTTGCCGCCCACAGATATTTGTCATTAAAAAATCATAGAATTAGTTCCAATGATTCTTGAAAAGGCCCTTAAGTTCATGAGCTCATCAGCTTCTCTTTCCTGTATGTTTTCCTCAGTAAGCCAACGTGCATAGTTCAGATTGTGTTCCAAATAGTACTACTGCATAGGAACTACCTCGTCAACAATAATTGTCGCACCGTGGGATGTAAATAAAAAGAAAAGAAAGCCTTAATCCTGTGGCTACCAGAGCCAAGTGAGGAGGCTTTGGGCTCTCAAACATCTCTGAATGCAATCTTGTTTGCATTGGGTAAGAGAATAGCTTCAGCAATCTTGACACCATTGACATTTCTCCAATGATACACCCTATGTTACCCCATCGAGGGTATTGTACAGCTTGTATTGATCACCATACATCTAACATAACAAAGTGTCATGCTTCTCTGGTCTTACTGTAATTAAATACGTTAAGGTGAATGGTCATGCTTTAGGATTTCAAAGCAAAATGGATTTATGCCTGTACAATAAACACAAACTTTTGGAGCTTAGCATAACTGCAGACCATTTTGACTTGGAAGTCAATTTTCAGCAAAATAGTGGATGTAATGATCAAAAATACTTCTTAGCAAGGCAAAAACACTGCTTCAACTCTATGAAAGACAATTTGTGGAATAAGTTTACAAAGTTCAAACTACAGAATGCTAGCTGCTGTAGCCTGTATGTTGAGGGAAAAATATCTATTCTGTTCATGTTTTAGTAGCATATGTAATAAATTAAATCACAAGAGTCTTTCTCTCAAGTTGAAGGGAAACAAAATTTTATTTAAAAAAATACAAAATTATTTTCCTGGGGAAAATATTGACTGTGCCCTTGTGCAAACTTTATCAGAATACATGACATTTCACACTATGTATTATTTGAAAAGAATTTAAATTTGCAACAAGTCACAGTGATAAAACGGCATTTATTACAAGTTTTTTTCCAAAGGGAGATGATGCATTATGCCTTTAAACTCTACATTATGATTACTTACATCAGATGTACATGTATGCATGATGCTGAACAGCACTTTTAACCAATGCTCAGGTAACAAAGTGAACACCCCTGCAAAACCCATTCTAGCATTTCTTAAAGTAGAAACGGATTCAAATACAATTATATATTAATGGAAAGCTTATGACCTCAGTAATTTTATAAAAAATATTTCAGATTTTTATGATAATCATTCAGGTCGTAGCAACCAAAAAACTACCCCCAAACCATGAATTGTTCATCATTCATTTTCTCGCCCAAATGACACCCATAAGTCGCCCAAAATAATGTGACGTGGCGATTGGGGAGTTGTCCCCAAAACAATCACAAGCTCGTACCCACTACATGGAGTCTATGGCTTTTGCCGTATAAGTTTGTTGCATGTTTTGATTGTTTTGCATGTCTGTTCTTTGAATTAAATAAAGATAAACTAAAAAGAAAAAAGTGTAATGTTCCTTATTACATAAAACTGACGAAAGAAATTATACAGATGAAATAAATCAATGAAAATTAACACAATATATGTCTAATATAGTCGGTGATCATCCGTGCTAAAAAAAATCACACTGACCGACACATCAGATCAAACATCGCATCATTCTCAGTGTTTATTTCGTATATTGGTCAGAGGCTTCTTGAACAAAAATTCACAACATTCTTCGTTGTAAATATCACCTATTTCAGATTTTATAAAGATGGAAATTACTCCTAACACTCGTTTTCTCCACCGGCTTCCAACTGCGATCGATGCGTGACGGACGAAAACATAATGAAGAGATATCCCGTGCGTATACGGAGTACATGTATCTCTATGGACGGTATGGACGAGCGATAACAAAAATTAGTATGGTGTCCTCTAGTGAGTCCATACAAAAGGAACAACGGATATCCAATTGCGCTTTCTGGGGAAAAAACCCTTCCACCAAGTGACAAGTCGGCGATCTTCATTTCAAATGGTTAAATTACAATAGTTTAGCATACTAGTAAGTATAATAGTATATTTAGTTCGATTGAAACGGATATGTAATTTGATTACTCTGTGCGCCCGTTTTTTCTTTCCTTTTGTATCTACCTTCTTAAGGACACTCTATGTTATTGTGGTACATTGTAGCTGCAAATGCACGCGGTTTTCATCGTTCGTTCGATCAGCTGTTCACGTATAAATAAATAATAGTAATTAAAAATTCACCTAGACCAGGCCTGGTCTAAATTAGTTTGCATCTTCTCCATCATGGCGGAAGACCGCGAAACTAAGAGACGAAGGAAACAAGACCCCCATGGGCATGGAGCAAGGTGTGTAGTATATGGCTGCAGTAATACTGCTCGTGATGGATTTTCCATCTACACTATGCCCGACTCGCCTGTGACAGTAAAGCAGGCATGGGTGAATTTCATCAACACCACCAGGGCCGACTTCAAACCCAGCAACTACAAGAAGGTTAGAGTTTGTAGTGGGCACTTTAGTCTAGACCAATTTGACGAGGGTCAACTCAGAATGTGCCAAAATGGGTATCGCACCAATCCACCTGCCCTGAAGAAGCATGCTGTACCATCGTTGAAATCACCAGACAGACCTCCTGATTTCTTCAGTAAGCCTGCAGTGCATGCAGTGCAACAGAATTGGGACACTGACTCTATTCAGTCCACATCACAACAAATTCGTGAGTCGATGGAAGCTAAGATAGCTAAAGAGAAGGAAGAAGCCAAAGCCAGACAGGTGAGGAAGGCTGAGAGAAAAGCAAGAAAATTAGGTGAAGCTGATAAGGCAAAGGAGCTTGAAGTTGAAACTGCACCGCCACCGTCATCTGCATCGAGTACAATTACAAATACAATGTCAACATTGTCAATGCCACTACCAGTACCATTACCAATGACTGATGATGATCCTGCTGATTACCCGACTTCTAGCCCTTCTTCAGCTACACCCACTCCCGCACCCGCTTTCAATACATGTTTTGCTGGGGCCAGCCGGGCACCATCGACAGATACCCCAGTTATTCCCTTGCCCCTGCTAGTGCTACCCAGACCAAAGAGACGTTACGCAACAGTCACATCATGGACTGAGGATGGTATACCTATCAAACGAAGGAGAAGATCATTTTATCAGCGAGAAAAGGTATGTTATAAAGTTTTTATTGCATGAAGTTACAGCCTCTATCGGGCATGGGATAAGAATTCCCAGTTTGTTATCTCACTCACAAACTAAGGCCTAGGGCTAACACTGCACTGAGTAACAGTAAAATTGTACCATCATGTATGATTTTTTTATTTGGGAGTGGCCTTCTCTTCTTTTTTCTTGCTATTTTCTTTTTTTGTCCTTGCTTTGTTTCTCAAAGGCCAGCATGCATAAATTAGCCTATCAGCTATCCAGGACAGGCTTGTGCATTTTTATGAGCTTTTCATAGACTACCACGTGTCCCCCACGGACATGGGTAAACAAAGAAGAATTCAGGCATGTAATTTCCTTTAAAAAAATTGAAATCAAGAAATAATCTAAGAGGTGCATGACTTTTGACAAATATCATTTAGTATGGTGATTATGGTAAATTAAGGCAGTAATAATAATCTGAATTTGGATTTACCTTCAAAATTCAGGGAATTCACATGCCTGACAATTATTTCAAACTTATGATGTTTGGTGATTTCAACCCATTAAATTGAATACATGATATGAATATTAATTATTATGTAGATTTTTAGTGAAATTTATTTTGTGTCACGTGGGGCTAAAAATAATGTTATGTCTCAAAGCTCCCGCTCACGTTCGTCTTTACTACTAATAGTAGCACGTCCATTTCTGCTCAAAATTGAATTGTTTTTAAAATTATTCTAAAAATATTTTTTGGGCTACAATACTTGTTTGGGCTACATTTCCTTTGGTCCACATTTAAGCAACCTACCCCTGGTTATGATCTGTTTGAAGTTTGAAGTATTTTAATTCAAAATTAAGATTTTAAAAAGTAAAGACTACTTGTGCACAAATCAAAGATTGTAATGTGTCAAATGTGTGCATTTGGATATGAAAATTATTAGAAATAAAAGTGCATGCAAAAATCATTGTTCATGCTCAAATGTGTTGTTTATATCTATTAAACTACCATTTGTAAACATCCTATTTATTCCTATTTTTTCAATGCTCCTCCACCACAGGAATTTCAGAACATTGCAGAGGCATATAAAAAGGCTGCTACCGAAGAAAAAGAACAACAGGATGCTGTGTCAGTGAATACAAATGACGAAGTGTTCCAGGCTGGACCGCAGGTTAGTTTAAACTTTGCAAACAGTTTGTTTAACTGGATTCTTGTGGGGTTTTTTTTCAGGTCAAGTAAGGGTCAAATTACCTTTCCAATTATTGCTGAAAGTCGCTGTATCTAGCATTTGTTTACAGTGTATACCCCAAACAGAGAATTTCAACTTGACTACAATTAGCAATCTCAAATAAATCTTTATATTCAATCTAGACAATTATATAAGGCAGTAAGTGTTCATTTAGGAACTGATCACTATTTACGCCAGAGGGATGGAAAATTTCCCCTAATCTAACATAAAAACTGTGTTTCCCCCCCCCCCCTTTAAATTTTCTGTTCCTTGTATATAAATTTCAAGATTCCCCCTTAATATTCTAAGGGTGTGTTTGCGTTTCCCCCTTCTTTCTGCATCCCCCTGGCCTATATGGTGATTGGTCTATTACCCTCAGATTTATTGGATTTGTTTGCTTTTTACCCTTCATAACAGATGGCTCACCGACGTGTTCAAGTCAAAGTGAGAATGCATTCTTTTGGTAGTCAGGTGACTCCAAAGTCATTTGTGAGGTCACGAGGTAAGCCTTTGATTTCTTGTACATTTATTTATTTTTTTTACAACATTTTGTTACTTATTATTAGCACAAAAGTTTTAAAAAGTTGCACTTTTGTGCAAAACATTTGTCAAACTTTTCCAAAGGGGGAAGAATACATTTGTCACCCCCTCCCTCTACAGTCTGTACCTTGTCCCTCCTATGCAAATCATCCACAAAAAGGTCACTTCCATCTTATCACAAATCTTTTTAAAAAACAGCTTACAATGTACCAGAACTATGTTACTTTAAAGTATACACTCAATTTTTTGCTATACATCATGTTTTCTAGGAACTCAAACAGAGATGCAAAGGACAATGGTCTTACCAAATCGTCATTTGCTAGTGAACGCATCAGCACAGACAGATGCCTCTAATGCAGGACCTACATGTAGTACATGTACAGGAGAGCCAGTTGCAAGAGAGGAGGAGCCTGGCATTGCAGACGATGAGGATCCGGTGGAACCACCTGATTTTGAGAGGGAAGACCCTACCTGGCAGCCACCAGATTCGTTTGACAGTGAATCCTCATCAGATGAATCATGTTCTGAACATGAAGACATGTAAGTACTGTGAATGAACACTTAGGGAGAAAAAAATAACAAACCATGCACACAAAGCGAAATCTTTTGTGTCCGGTTTGTATTTAATATTTCTTGTTTTTATCTGTATGTGTGTTTTTTTAAAGCAAAAATAAATTAATTTGAGACAAAGCAATGGAAATGAAACTGCTAGCCAGCTTATGATTTCACTTCTTTGAAAACAAGATAATTCTTCTTAGAAAAGTACCATTCAGCTATAGAACATTTTGTATGAAAATTGACATCTCGATCTGACCATGGGATGGTAGCTGAAGAAAGTCCAATCAGATTGTCATGATGTATTTTCTTCAAATATTTCTGTTTCGTTTCTCACATTTTAAAATTTTCTTTATTTTTCCTCTTTTAGATATACCTATGACAATGTCCACGACATGCCAAAATACATTGTATTTGAGGAAAACCTGTTGGAGCTTTTCAGGATTTGCCGCAAATGTTCCGGACCATGTAACGTGGAGAAGTTCAGGCCCAAAGTATTTGGATCTCAAATTAAGATTGTTTCAACCTGCAATTGTTGTGGCCACGAACATGCATGGCACAGCCAGCCAAAAATTGGCAACTTTTATGCAGGCAACATTTCGTTGTCAGCATCAATTCTGTTTGCGGGGGCAAGCCCAACCCAGACCCTCAAGGTGCTGAACCATTTGAATCTTGTGGCGATATCGAACAGCTGTTTCCTGGATCACCAGAGAAGTTTTCTTTGGCCTGTGATCAAGAAGGTGTGGGAGAGGAGGCAGAATCAAATGCTGCAGGAGTTGGCTCCTTCTCCAATAGTCCTGGGAGGAGATGGAAGAGCGGACAGCCCTGGCCATTGTGCGAAATATGGCTCCTACAGCTTAATGAACTTGAAAACAGGGAAAATTGTGGAAGTTCAGCTAGTGCAGGTAAATTATAATATGAATTTTAGCACTATAAGTACATGTAATATGCAATTATAATTTAATATTCACTCATATATATCACGATGGTTGTGATGGTTGTGATGGTTATTTTACCTGGCTGCTAAGAAAGCATAAATGCTTGTAAGTAAGCAACCAGACGGACAATGGCTTTAGGTCCTCTCCGAGGACCTGGTAGTGAGGATTAATGCCTTACCAAAGGGCACCAGCGCATCGACTTGGTTTCGAACCCGGGTCACCTGATTACGAGACCGCTGCTCTACCAAGTGAGCTATTGCGCCTCCCTGAATACTTTGGCACAAATTTGCACAAGATGTCCTCCGTCAGCAGCAGCACCCTTGTGTAGATGCTGAACAGGCTTTGACAAGTACTACTACTAGGGTAGAACTACCATCTTAAATGACCACTATTTAAAATATAATTGATTTTTCAAAATGTAAATTTACATTTAGGCGTGACTTTGAAACTCAACCGCCGGCTGCTTTGCAGTTCTGTGCGGTTGAAGTGGGTTTCTGTTGTTGAAAATAACTAGCGGTTGAACTGCACTGAACCATCGGTCAATCAGCAGTTTAGTTTTGAAGTCTCCCTTTAATAACTCTGGTATATGTTTGGGTGTGGTGGTGTCGAGGTGTGTGAGTGTAGGGCTAGCTAGGGGTGTCTGATTGTTGCTGTGACTGGCCTTCGATGGGTGTGTGTTGAGCAATTTTTTAATAGTGCATTTTGCTTACAGAATAGATATGTTGCAAGTCTTACATCAAGACAATCCTTAACCCATTACTTACGGGGACCATGTATAAACTCTATGGGAACTACAGAACCTCAGAGGGAACGGGCTAATGTGGAGATGTTCTATTCTTATGTTGACATAAAGGTATACTTGGCGCATATGAAAATCAATGGATCTTTAATTTTTTTTCCATTCAGAGCAATGAGGTGACTAGCTCAAATGCCATGGAGTTAGAAGGGTTGAAGCGGGCGATGACCAGACTGACAGAGGCAGGAATAACAGTGGAACGCCTTGTAACAGACCGCCATCCATCTGTACAAAAGTACATGCGAGAGCAGCATGCAGATGTTGACCACCGCTACGATGTCTGGCACATTGCTAAAGGTAATCCTCTCTTGTGGGTATTATTCTTTGCACATGTATTTATGTTTCAGCAACCTCATTCTCTTTTTCAAAATAATAATACAGTGTAATAAGATTCAAACGAGTAGCAAATACCAGACCATGAAGTACCTAAATGCATGAGACCCAATCAGATAGATTGAAAAACAAAATGTCTTGGTATGTTGAATTAAGCTTACATATAGATTGCAGTCTGCAATTACTAATTCTTAAAAATATAGATTGGTACAATAGGAGTGTCGTGGTCGAGTGGTTTAAGGCGCTTGACTGGAGAGGCGAAGGTCGATGGTTCGAATCCCGACACGGCACTAATATCCTTTGGCAAGATATTTACCTGCACTTGCTACTCTCCACCCAGGTGTTAAATGGGTACCCGGTAGGATGCGAAAGTTCATGCGGTTGGATAAGCAAGTGTGCGCTTGTAAAATGGCGAATGGCTGGAATGCTCCCAGGGAGTGGAAAATGTGCATACATTGTGTGCGGGTAAGCCTGAATCCGATGACCGGGGTAATAATATATCTGTAAAGCGCTTAGGCACATCGTTGGATCGATGTATTGGGCGCTATATAAAAGCGGAATATTATATTATTATTATTACAATAGAAGAAGTAAGTATTTTTCATTCCTCCATATCTTCAAGAGATTACAACAGACTTTATCAACATCAACCAAATTGTAAATTTTCTAAACTTGTCCAGCTTTCATACACACCAGAGTTCCGCCCTTTGGATCACCACCCCCAGAACACTGGGATGATATTGGATACACCCATTATTTTGTTTCAGAAAATGTTCGCAATTAAATTGATAAGAATATGTTTTTGCATGTTTGTACCTCAATTTCCGACCTCACAGGTGTGAAGAAAAACATCAAAGCAGTAGCCAAACAACAGGACTGTGAAGAAGCAGGACTCTGGCAGCGATCAATTGTGAACCACATCTACTGGTCGGCCGCCTCCACACCGGATGGCAACCCAGAGGTCATTCAGACCAAATACAAGTCTATCCTCAACCATGTGCAGGATATACACAGTGGTCATGGTCATGAGCTGTATGACCAATGTGCTCATGGACCACTAGACCAGCCACGAGTTTGGTTAAAACCAGGTGAGTTGCTGCAGAGATCCTTTGTGCGTACTGCAGAAAGGATAAGGATATAACCAGTTAGCTTTAAATATGAATCTGTAAGTGTTTTCCACAAACACTGTGACTTACTGCATGTTCAGGAATTACTATATTGTTTACGAGAAAGGATCATGGATCGTGCACGACACAGGCTATTTGCGCTAACATGTATGTTTAATACCACTTCTGTGTTTACCCATAGCTCTGAATTGCTGTGACAAATTGCTTTAATTTCTTTGATTGAACTGGAAGTGAACTGTATACCAGAGATAAACAATGAGGAGCAATGAGGGTAGATATATCTTGGTCAAGGGCTGCACTATGTACCACAGTCAACTCTTTCTGATGTGAATTGATCTCAGTTGCAGTGATTAGCAAAGGTATTAAAAACTGCAAATGTTATTGTGCTTGAGGTCTGCTCAAAAATCTCTAACTATAATAGCTGCAATATTGGTGCAATATGATACTGATTACTGTCATGTGTGTGGGTGAGTAAAGGCTCAAACAATCATATCATGAATTTATTTCTTACAGATTCTAAGGTGTACGACAAGCTGTCGGAGGTACTGCTTAAAACCAGACTCCTCAATGATGTCAAGAAGATGTCCCCACAGCAACAGACCAGCAACTTAGAGGCATACCACAGTGTCCTGTTGTACTGGTGTCCTAAGCTACTAGCATTTTCTTACGAGGGGATGAAATGCAGGTAAATGAATTTACTGTGTGATGGTATCAAGTAGATGACTTACTTACAGCAAAGCTTTTTTCCTGATTGTGATGTTTTTAAATTAGCTAGCCCTTTGTATTTGTGGTGTCGATCTCCATTTTCAACACACTAATTGATGAACTGATATTGTAAAGCTTTGTGAGATAAATAGACAGCGGAACCTCTTTTAGCACAGAATATGTGGGTCGCAAGTGTGTCATTGTAATACTGTTTTCTATATACTTTTGACACAGGAAGGCACATCATTACAAAGTTCAGACCTGCAAATAACTTGCTGCTATTATGTTTTTTGCTTTAACTGAATTCATATTTATGAGGTTCCACGCCTCAAACGGGATATACCACAATTCTTATACCATTCATATGCAATGGGGTTGTAATTGGGGTATTTTATTTCTGGCAACAAATCATGCATAAACAAGAAAGAAATGCACTAAATCTGCAATTTATTCAAAGCCTTGTGCATGTTCCAGCTCTGAGGAGGGCAATCTTGGTATACTGTACTCTAGGGTTGTGGATTTATCACAAAAATGAGCAAATTGATATGAAGATTGCTTGATGAGTATTAAAATATGTTAGAATATATTCTAGTGAAACAGCATTTCTCTGTAAGGTAAAAATGTTGTTGTGCATTTACTTTTTTCAGACTGTTGTTATCCGCTCTACATTGGAACGAAAATGGAGGTAGGGCTCAAGCACTAAAAGCAGACGGAACCCCCATTTACAAGATCAACTACCCCAAAGCCAAGCCCAAAGGAAGTGCTACTTTAGCCAAAGTATTGTCAGCACCTACGTATGGTAAGTGAGCATTATTGATAGTCTGATGGTAAGACTTGCAAAAGCTAATATATAATGAGAACATTAGTTTGTTTTTGATCACATTGTAATTATACTCCCTGTATCAGATACCAACATTACCCATAACCAAATTGAAATTTCATGTTGGGAAGGATTTTTTTTTTTTGGGGCCTTTGTATACCAAAATTTGATTGTTAAAAAAAAAAATTAGAAATGTATTACTGTTATGCCAGGAGTCAGTAAAATTCTACCCATCAAAATAAATAAATTGTTTTATGCCTTACCAGTTGCCATAAAGATTCAATGCCTTTGAGGATAGAAAGATTTTTAAAAAATCTAATCTGGCTTCCTCTCTTGAATTAAATCCACAGGTTATGTGACTGAGCTGATGGCAGAAACCATGAAGGTAGTTGAGATGGGGGTCAGAGATGTGAGGGACAACACATCGCCTAAACCGTTGACGGCAGATCTTGAGCGTCCAAGCAAGGAAGAAATGGTGGCAGCTCTTGCAAAGCACAGCAGATTTGCTCGACTCGAAGAACATGATGGACAATGAATGTTTTAATGCTATTAATGTTTCTTTTGAAGTGTTAATTCAGATTATGATGGGTTTTGATTTGAAGCTAATTGGTTCTCTAGGTAAACATGGAAAAGTCATCTTTTCCTATAGAAAGCATGAGAATTTTCAGGTTATATCCTGAATTCAGGCAGTTTTGTTGCCAAAATTTATTTTTAATTTATTTTCAGCACATTTTGAGGCAATTCTGTCTAATTTCACCCGCTTTTTCATGAATAGTCATTCTCATGCCAGCTATAGATATTCATATTGGAAGACTAAGCTTTCAATATTGAGCGTTGTCTTCTGAAGATGCCACTTCCTAGAGTATCAAATGCTAGGAATATACACAAATAGGAATGCTAGCTAGATGTTGTTTGTTGATGATTGACAACCTTTGTAAGACTTTCCTTTAGTGCAGCATCCATGTGCTTAATCCATATATTAATTTAGGTCATCTGTCCCTGAAAACAGCTAAGAAATCACACTGAAGGAATAAAGTTTTTGGTCAATTGAAATTTATTTTGAACTCCATTTACTTGCCATTTCAGGCACATAACACCTGGTACAGTACATGTACACACACAACTAGGCATAGGTGAATACTGTCTTGAATACACATGTATTAATATTTACTGTATTATCTACAGCTGGCAATGGCATAGCATGTTTACGCCCTTCTTTCAATTGTACAACGTTGTGAAAAATGTGTTTGAAGACAAATTTTGATGACAGAATACCAAATTTGTGTATTGTGTTGTATGCAGAAATCCAAAATTTTATCAATATTCTTCTTCAAACAAGAAGGTTGTGTTAAATGACATCCTCTTTCACATCATACAGTCGAGGTGAAATTTGGCCATCAAATGTTGGGAACACTTTAGAGGGGCATCCCCCTACATGTATTTGAAAAGTAGCTAAGCTGAAAGTTATTTAAGTTAACACAATGGTACCAGCACATTATCATCTTAATTTGGTCACAATTTAGGAGTCATTGTTAGAGACTGAATTTAACTAGATTTCAATAACAAACAGAACTCGAAACCTATCTTGCAACAGCTCTCCTTCTTATGAGACGGTAAAGACAGTTTCCCTTTCAACCTTTTAAAGCTTTTACCGCTGATGATGTCACAATGCTCTTGTTTTCTTTCATATGAAAAGCTTATTTCCAAGCAAAGAATACATGAATGCAATTAGATTTAATTTGTGTACGTTTTAATTGACATTTTTTTCACTAAAATTGATGACTCCTTTTATCTTAAATTAATTGCTATCATCAGTATTAATCATAAGAGAACGAGAAAAAGGAACATAGCTTCCTTAAAGTTTACAGTGTGTTGATATTTTATTGGTAAAGAAAATGTAAACAGTTATGTACAGACATGTGAATGAAACCACATACTCTTTCTTAAAGGTTAAAATTAACACTGTAAAGTATTTGAAATAAAGCAAAATGTTATCCTTTTATTTAACCACAGTCCATGTCCAGAGGTCGCAGAACAATATTAAACGTATGCAAACGAGAAAAAGAACATAGCTACCTTTACAGTGTGTTGATATTTTATCGTCTTGTAAAATGGTTATTGGTAAACAGTTATGTACAGACATGTGAATGAAACCACATACTCTTTCTTAAAGGTTAAAATTAACACTGTAAAGTATTTGAAATAAAGCAAAATGTTATCCTTTTATTTAACCACAGTCCATGTCCAGAGGTCGCAGAAAAATATTAAACGTATGCAAACGAGAAAAAGAACATAGCTTCCTTTACAGTGTGTTGATATTTTATCGTCTTGTAAAATGGTTATTGGTAAACAGGTATGTACAGACATGTGAATGAAACCACATACTCTTTCTTAAAGGTTAAAATTAACACTGTAAAGTATTTGAAATAAAGCAAAATGTTATCCTTTTATTTAACTACAGTCCATGTCCAGAGGTCGCAGAAAAATATTAAACGTATGCAAACGAGAAAAAGAACATAGCTTCCTTTACAGTGTGTTGATATTTTATCGTCTTGTAAAATGGTTATTGGTAAACAGTTATGTACAGACATGTGAATGAAACCACATACTCTTTCTTAAAGGTTAAAATTAACACTGTAAAGTATTTGAAATAAAGCAAAATGTTATCCTTTTATTTAACCACAGTCCATGTCCAGAGGTCGCAGAAAAATATTAAACGTATGCAAACGAGAAAAAGAACATAGCTTCCTTTACAGTGTGTTGATATTTTATCGTTTTGCCAGTCACTCCATAGTCTCTGTTTTTCACTCAGTTCATGTCCAGAGGTCGCAGAACAGTTCCCTTGTAATGAGCCTGCCCATCGGGGTATTCTGTCATTATTTTTGAGTGGGCACAGGCTGGAGTTTGGACTCGGATATCCTTTCCTAGCCATCCCCAACACCAACGGACCAGCTTCCGATAAGCAACATATCGATACTTCCTGTACAGAAAAGAAAAAGTGGAAACAAAATATTTAGTCATCAGGAAACTTTACTTGACAAAAAATGCGTGGCAATATGGAGGAAAACAAAGCAGGATTATTTTTTTCACTCAAAATTTAATGGGGGCTATTTTTAGGATGATTAGCCTTTTCCGGGATAAAGGAGGGGGTGGGATAGGATGGAGGGGGTAGGATGGAGGAGGGGGTGGTGAAGGATGGAGGGGAGGGGGTGGTGAAGGATGGAGGGGAGGGGGTGGTGAAGGATGGAGGGGGACTGACAAGAAAAATTCCAGCTGAATCCAAAAGTAACCACATGCAAAATTGATGCCATTTAATTTTGTTAGCATCCCTGCATGAAATACTTAGGAGGATAGTAAGATATCGACTCCAAATTAATATGAGGATAATTGTCAGATGGGGGAATTTGTTTTTTTGTAAAAATACTTACTCATTATTGCGATCAGCGAATGATCGGGCTGCCTGTTTCCAGCGCTCGGTATATTCTAACCATCCTATATATAAGGAGATCGGGTGCAGAATAGCTGGCTGAAATGGCTCTGAAGTCGTAATGCAAGGCGAGTTGTACCGTTCAGCCTCAGCTAGAACTTCGGGTATTTCCCTGCAACACAGGCAATCTCCAGCTGTAAAACTGGGTTCTACTCTACAATGACCACAGGTACACCTGCAAAAAGATATATAGACAAACTACATATTACCAACATGTACATATAAGACGTTGCACACACACACAAAGTTTAAATTATTAAAGACATAAAAAGATAGACTTCCATGATTTAGTTACAAAACTGTATATACTTGGGGTCGTCTACCAACACATCCAGGTTAGTAAAATCTTCCAGAAGACCAGAACATCCTAAAATGCTCTAAAATAACTATAAAAAAGATATTAAAATGATCAAATATACCTTCTTGATGCAGAATAACTAGTCCAAGGTCAACATTGAAGCTCATTTGTTGAAATTTAGGTGTTTTTTTTGTTCAGGACAATGCAATCCTTTTATGGCGCTAGTGTACTTTCGTATTTATTTTTTCACCCATAACTCCGGCGTGGAGATACCCTACTAAAACATACCCAAAATTAACTAAATCTTCATCAATTGTTCAAATAATGGTCAGGATTTAAAAGTCGTTATGTTTCTTACCTGTTTCATGTCAATTTTTATAACTATTTTGGAGTATTTTTCCTAAAAACAAAGACTTATAATATACACTTGCTCACAGGATTCACGGCAAACTGCTGCACAACACAATCGCATACAACGTATGGGTATGCAATTGTATTGTGCAGCAGTTTGCCGTGAATCCCGTTCGTGAGAAATATAGGCCTAGATCTATTAATATTATTTATGAGTCTTTGTTTTTAGGAAAAATATTTTTTTTTTGAAAATTGACACGAAAGGGGTAAGAAATATTACTTATTTTAAATCATGACCATTATTTGAACAATTGATGATTATTTAGTTGATTTTTGGTATGTTTTAGTAGGGTATCTCCACGCCGGAGTACGGTCAAAAAATGGATACGAAAGTACACTAGCGCCCTTTTTCTAACCGTGTAAGTACGACGTCCGAGAAGTGGAGGTCACGATCACGGGTAGCTAACCGTAGGCTGTCGGCGCCAATGAGCACACTTGTGAGCTAGCGCCGCACTTACACACGGTTAGAATCGTCTACCATTAACTTGATTAAGTGGGATATGCTTGATGATATTAACAAATAAACCTTTCAGAACATAACTGCAACTCACCAATCAATATCAAGAAGCCGATTTTCGTACACTTGTATCCGTGGGAGCTCCAAATTTCCACCATCATCACCCCTAATTTCGGCTATCGGCTCGTACAATCCAAATTGCACGTTGACATTTTCTCCGAGTCCAGCATTTTCATCACCTTCACCATCGAAAACTGGCCCATCGATGCCATCACTATCATCGTCACTAGATTCAGACGATGAATATTGTACATCCAAGTCACTGTCTGGCCGAATTTCACTCATTTTAATGGATGATATATAATTAAAATTGATGAGAATACGGCTGTTGTCGACTGTCTAGCGTGTGTGTTACGTACGGTGTTGTGTGAATGCGGAAGTAATACCCAATCTGACCCCAATCGCCTACGTCACCAGCGAAACCGCCCAATTTGTACGATTCGGTTTTGTTTATGAGGGGGGTGCCAATATTCAAAGTTAAATGTCTGATTGTGGTCACATATGTGTTTTTAGGAAAAAGATATGACAATTTTCACTTTCTTTAGGTCATAAGCTTTCCATTAATATATAATTGTATTTGAATCCGTTTCTACTTTAAAGGGCAATCCAACCCTTGTAATAAGTTGATTTGTATGAAAGCAGAAAAATAACAGAAACGTAATGGCAGAGGTTTGAAGTGGATCAGGCCGATAATAGGGAAGTTATGAATGTTTGAAATATGAGATCACTATTAAAGTCTATGCGAATCTCAAATTGGTAGTTTGGTCAGTGGATTGTGACGTAGGACGTGGATAACTCTCCCATTTGCCGTGTACAAAAATATCAATAATTTTTTTTTCTCGTAAGTTCCTTCTCCCTTGGGGCACTACTCAAAATATATTATAGATAGCATATTATTATAGGTCCTCTAAAATGAATAGACCCTCCTGAGCCATGATTTTTTGAAAAATTTGAATTTTAGTCATTTTATATGTTGGAACAGATGGGAAAGTAGTCCGACGCTACATCACATTGACATCACCGCTTCAGCCAATTTGAAGTGCCCATACGTGCCCATTACAACTTTCTTATATTTGGTCAGATTTAATTGGAACTTTCATCAGTTTGCTTCTCCGATTTTTCTGCTTTCGTTTAGAGTGGTTGTCTATTAAATTGGGTTGGATTTCCCTTTAAACTTCATTGAATTCTTGGCTAAAACAGGCACTGCAAAATCTGATGATCTCTCATTTCTTACATATGTTGCTTGTTAAAAAAAATCAGACTACCGGGTAGTCTTGTTCCCCTCCCCCAGTGAATCCTAGATCCGCTACTGGTTAAAATATTATTAATCACATCACTGTACATGTATGTGATTACATTCTGTGGGCAGATAATATGAAGTCATCACCCCAATGTTTGATCTGTGACACCTCAGCAAGCAATTCTACAAATGCTATTTGAAGATAACCAAGGAGTTATTCAGGCTGAAGCCTAATTAATATTATATACGGTACCTCACTTTAGAAATCTAGCCATCTGATTGGTCGAAATTGGAGTCATGATTTCAAGCCATGCCCCACTCACAGGGCATAGCAATAGCCCACAGGGCATAGTTAAAAGTTTGTACCCTCATCCTCATCCTCCTGCGATCCCCATTGGTTTACATGTTAAAATTGTCTTTGTGCGAGCGCAGACACCTTACATTTTGTGCGATGATTTAGTCGCTACATTTTAGGTTTTTTAATTGCATACGCAGACGACTGGCGATCTCGATTGTAGCTAGGCCTATGTAATGACGAGATGATGCTCCTTTGGAAATATAGAGATAAACCTGCTCTTTCATATGACACCTCATTTTTTTAGTATCACCTTCAGGCTTCAGGATCACAAGCAATAAAGTTTTGGATCTCAAATTGGAAATTTATTTATTTGGCATGATCGCACAATGCAATGACCTACAGACTGCATAGGGATATGCGTGCAATCTCAATGGCCAACTAAGCTATACCCAGTGGAAGTTTATCAACATAGAACCTCGATAGCATAAACAAACTTGATTACCATGATTGACCAGTGTATTCTATGACCCTGTTTTCAGTATATAAAAGTTATGACTGCTTTAATATTCCAGGCATAGTTGTTTTTTGGGGCTCTCTGGGAGGTTACAACGTGCCTCGGGGTGATGGCACGATGTAACCTCCCCTTGAGCAATAAAACAACTATGCCTCTCATAGCAGTCATTATTACTATACTATTAACTCCTTGAGATATAACCTAGAATAATTTCACAGAATACATGTACATGTACATCTCAAAATGGCATACATGTAAGGGTATATCGCTTATACTGGCTAAAATACCTACAGGTTCAACACTTCAAATATAGATATATTTTTCAATTACTGGATTTATTTGGAAGAAACAGATTTTGAACTTTGAAAGAGCAAACAATACTATTAAAATACACAATTCCATATTGGCAAACTGCCCAGCCCATTCCCAGTGTTATATCAGTCAAATAAGCCTCTTGTGCGAACAGAGAGTTGTGAATGTGTTATGAACAAGTCCACAGTTGACACTCATAAATTCCTTTAAAACAAATAAAGGTAATGACAATATTTATATGAATATCTCGTCAAAGGTTTTATGAATTGACATATTGATGCAGCAGCTAGCGAAAACCATGTTATTAGAGAAAACCATTGTTGAAGTTTTTTGCGTTTTGGGGGTTTCTTTTCAGACAATTTTTGTCTTTCTTTTCAGACAATGGATATCTCTTTCTACTTTCTAGCTCTGTTTGTTGTGGAAACAAATTATGAGGTGATGGTTGATAAGTAATAAGTGAAGATCTTGTCCTCTTATTCATAGTGTAAATTTAGCATGATGTTCGCTTCAATACCACTATGTCAGTTTAAATCCCCACCTCCCCCACTACCACCACCACCACCACAATTTCTTGCATGCACACTCTTTTTTTTTGGGGGTAACACGATAAATGACATTAAAATGCTGGAAGACCAGCTTAACAATAGAAACAACACACAACTTCTATTTGATATCATGGAACCAAAAAAAGGAACTTATGATTGTAAAATTAGTAAAATTAGATTGTACACTTAGTAGTAAACAAAGAGGATCATAAAGGTCAAAGGAGAACCTCTGGTACAAGAAAGGGTTCCATTCAATAAAACAGAAATATCAGTGTTCAAACAGATTTATAAAAAAAGATTTGAGGAAAATCTGACAACTAATAACAAAATTTGTTATAGTTATATATCTTAAATGTCCAAATGAGAGTTGTGGTTTTAATTGAAGATGATTTCTAGCAAGTTTTGTGAGGTTGTTTTTATTTTACTGGTTCAAACAATCAATCTATTGCAGGATAAAACAATCCATAATGAATTATAGCCATGTTCTCTTGACATACGATGCCCATACCAGAGCTCAAGATTAGCTTTAAACTTGAGTCTGTGATTTTAGACTATATACTTTAACATCTCAAGGAAGAAAGGTCTGCATCCATGTGAAAGAGTTGTGCTCTGCTGCCCTCTATATGAACAGACAGTACATTGAGCATCTTTCTTAGAAGGTTTTATTTCTAATTTTGGAAAATAGCATCTGGATGTCCCTGCTGACTCATTACCTGTGTACCGTACATATACTGTAGACAAGAGTGCTACATGTATGTTGTTTCTTTCTCCTTGAGTAAGGAAAACAGGTGGTGAATTCCCATCATGTCGAGTGTGAATCAAAGTATAGGTGTGAAAGTTTCTAGGTCTTCTCTTTAAAAATGTTGCCTTTGAATACAATTGATTATTCAATATACTTTCAAAAGTAACACAAATTTCTGGTGGCAAAAAATGAAATTGCAGTGGAATTTGATAGAAATTTCAAAAATACCAATATTCAGGTATATTTGTCACGCCATAATCAAGGCTGCAAGGTAGTCTGTTTCATTTGGTAATGTTTCTCAATCATACTGTCACTACCGGTATATTAAGTGTACATGTAGTTTACTCCTGGTGTGTATATGCATGTATGGCATAATATTATAGCTTTTAGAAAAGTAAAAATATTTGAATACATGTACACGTACATGTACCACGGTTAATTGTGTACACATTAATTAAATTAGGAAGTGAATTCTACAGACAAAGTTTCAAATTGGAAATTTTTTCAATTCAAATGAAAACAAAACTTTAATAAATTGGTAAAGACTGATTATTTTCCCTTACCAGTACAGTACATTCTCTTCCAGACAACTATTTCTGCACTAGGATCAATAAATATGCACTTCATTCATTTCAGACAAATATTGATATTAGAGACAATGACGTTCAATACAAATGTAATAAAATGACTAATGACAAAGGTCGACAATTGAATATCATTTCTTTGAACATGACAAAATCTCACATTGGACATTGAGCACTCACTTTAACACTTATCCATTACCGGTATAAACATCACAATTGCAATGTTGTTGAAGGTAAAATGTGGTGTTTTAGGTGTAATACCAGAAATTTATCTTTCCTCTTACTTTCTCATCCCTTTTCTCTATTTGAACTTGCTACTTTTCAATTTCCTTTTCTCTTCTTTATTTCTGGTCATTCCTCTCTATTTCTATTTCACTCCCATCCCCTCTCTCTTTATCTCTCTCACTGTCTCTGTCTCTGTCTCTCTCTCTCTCTGTCTCTGTCTCTAGGGGCATTTACACTGTCATCCAAATACGCCAAAAAATGCCAAACCGGAGCCTGACCGCGATGTTTACCATGGCAACTACCCTTTACCGGCAAAAATGCCAAGCCCGAAACATTCCAAAACGAAGTGTGATCTTTTGGCATATCTTGGCGTATTTCGCAAGTATAAACGCCGCTCTTGTAAAATCGCGATTTTAGGTCACGTGACTTTAGGAGCGTGGCTAGCTGTCCTGAAGCCTTAGTTGCATAAAGTGAACAACTTGTTTACGCTGAACCGCTACGAAAGAGTCTCAGCTAAACTGTAAAATCTCGCTTTAGAAACCACTAAATGAAATGATTGAAATGTCAAATGGAAGAAGAAGGGTTGTTCTAACTCATAAATATTGCAAATAGTTGTCAAATCCTGTTTTAATATACGAAAACTGAGCGAAACAAAGCGCAATCCTTTTGTATTATTTTATCTGAAAATATTTCAGTATTTTTCATATTTTCCGTCATTACACCAAATCTATACTTTCGTACGTGATAAATCAAAGTATATCAAAGCTCTCTTCCAAATATCTTCTCATAATTCTATGTCCCACGGTTGTTTCGGGAATAAATCGAAGGCAATGTCATCAACGAACCCATGGCGAAACATTCACGGAAGCGTAAATGTAGTCCCATCTATAGGGTGCGTGTGGTAACATGTAGTCCATGTAGTCACACGCACCGTTATACGTACATGACTGTTCGTGCTGGACTCGCTGTGTATGATTGAGCATTTTGCATTGGGAAGACCGCGCATGCGCATTACCAACAAAACACGCCAAAACATCGCTGAGCAGCTCAGTCGGTGATGTTTCGGCACAAGTGTAAACGGGTGCACGAAAAATCGCGATTTTTCAAAATGAGGTATTTGACAGTATAAATGCGCCTTCTGTCTCTGCTCTCTCTGCCTCTTTCTCCCTCCGTCTCTCCCTCCTCTCTGTTTCTCTGTTTCTCTCTCTCTCTCTCTCTCTCTGTGTCCTCTTCACCTCTTTCTCTTCTGGTGATGTTTTTCAGTACAACATTCTTTGATTATCTGCTATTCTTACTGTGACCAATAATACCTAAAGACTTCAAATTTTCTTCATGTGCAATATGTTTATACATGTATTGTACTCATGTCACCCTTGTGATTAGCACACTACCAAGACTCCAATTTTAATACTTTTTAATACTTTTTGATACTTATTATATCATCTGAATAGAATTTGTATATCATTTTTTATCGCATTAGTTAATTGAGTTCATGTATCTGTATACATTTTATTTGTCTATGACAATTATTCTCTCAGTAACAAAACAGAAGGCCTTAATTTATTCATTTTTTCTCATAAAGCTTCAATCTATTTATTTTGAATTTATTCATTTTCAGTACACTCACCTGACGTGCTAGCAATATACTGCTTTTGTATTTTTGTTTTTGTTACAATGTAATACTTTTGATGTTTTGATGTTAACATTAATTTATTTTGATATATTTTCTCCCATTTTCTATGATTTTCTTTATATATATATATATATATATATATATATATATTTGATTTTGCTTTTTTATATAATTGTATGTATTATGTAAACTCGCATTTTTAGTCTTTGGACTTTTTGACGAGATTGAATAAAACTTCATTTGAATTGAATTGAATTGAATTGAAATATATTCACTATTACTATTTAAATCTCTATATAATTTGTGTGAAATTTCTTCTACTTCTACATGAACATACAGGCTTTAATATAAATTCATATTTCTACATCCAGTATGAATAAATGCACCAAATATAGACTTCATGACTTAAATTTTGAATCCAAATGAAATTTAATATTCAAACACACCCCCTGCACAGCATCTGCATCAAATGAGTGTATTCATCCTTTCATACACACACAGGGAGTCCGAAGCAACCATCTGCCCTTTTGTATCCCACACAAAGAAATTACCTCACACATCTATTCTAGGTAATGTGGCATTTAGAGCACTAAACATAGGCATGTTCTTATACTGGCCTTCAGTGCTACAATATATTATGTTTGACATATATACTCTATACAAGTTGTCCATGGCCTGTCATCTGTGTAAGATAAAAGAATTACATTGAGAGAAGGGTCGTTATAGTAAGCTTGAAGGGAAAGCAAGGCAGCCAAATAGAGTTTATGTAGCCTTGATGTTGATATCAAGGTTTGTTTTGAGTTGCACATGCAGACTAACTTCTTGTTTTACAATTATCATGCTATAGCATTAATTGCATTTACTCAGTAAATCATGCTGCATCAACTACCATCTCAACACACATACACTATTATAACTTGATAAAAGGCAATCTATTTCTCAATCCTCAGACTATACATTTTTTAAAGAAAGCTCAAAGATTAAATTCAAACCAGATCACCTTTCTCACTAACACCATTCAACACTATTATCCACTCTACGCCATTACTCCTTGTTTGAACATGGCTATGCCTATGATGGTATTATATTGTTTGATCATGGTTATGACAATATCATGTGAAAATGGCTATGATGCTATGATGATCATAGTTATGATAAATTTTTTGAACATGGCTATGATTGTTTGAACAGGGCTATAATGCCATGAAACTATGAAAGTCCAATTACAAAACACAGACATATTTCATAACTGAGTGGCAAACTTTAAGGCATAGAAGTGTATTCCAGGCTCATGTGCAACAGCATTTTCGATAGTACCTATTGTTTTATTATTTCATGCGCACACCCAGTCTGACTCGTTTAACTCCACCAGGAGTGTTGGCTTTATTATTTTCAGATTCAGATTTAAAAGAGAAGTGAAACTTAATGGGTCCTTTTTAGATCATTTAGCAGGTAACTAGTGATAAAGGTATTGCTTATTAATTGTTAAAAGTATGTATCGATGGCTTGAAAAGTACATGTAAAGAAGTTATAGTCTGTAACATATTTAGATTCAACAACTTCACCTCCTTATCACAAAGGCAGCACTAAATATTGACAAATACTAGTGTAGTAAAACTGATGGGAATTACCAAACCAGTAGTTGAATGAATGGCTAACAATGGGTGCGTTTATCGTGCAATTTTTTGCCTCGAATCAGCGTTTTCAAACGTCTTTCAGGCAAATTTTTAAGATGAAAAAACGCAAAGCCTTTTTCAAACGTCTTTAGATATGGGTATATTGAAACGTTTCTGAGAGATGATAAACGCAAAGCTATTTTGAACCACACATACAAATCGGACTTTCCCAGGCTAATCTGCTTCCCGGGTCAAACGGCGCAAAGCAGCTGTGCAGAGACAAGGCCTTTTTTAGAATCGTGAAGAGTCGATAAACGCGACATCCCGCAAAACACGTTCGTATAGTGAGGTTCGATATGTACATATAGAAACGCTGATTCTGAGTGGCAAGACACGATAAACGCACCCAATAACAACCAGTAAATGTAAATCAGTTGGTTATATTCAAACAAGCAGCTTGTAAAGTCTCCTGTGTACACAATTCAAGTTGAAGCCTTAACAATTGTCTCCTTGGTGATAAAGAAGCTTACAAGACAATGCTTCTTCACAAGCAAATCATCAGATATTCCCTTAAAAAACAGCATTAGAGAAGAGTCTGGAAAGAATGTCAATGAATGATACATGTACATGTAGGTACCATGGATCATGATAAATGTATATGACCTTTAAAAGTGATACCCTAAATACGTTGTTTATCTATAACGTTGAAGGCATTATTTCACTTTCTATCTAAATTTTTTTAGTCAGGACATGAATATAAAATGTACATTTCCTCTTGTAGGACAGATCATACGTTATCAAAAGTTGTAACTTTGAATTTTTGGACTCACGAATCATATTTATTTTTAGTGAAATTATTTGTTGCATTCGTTATTTTTTTTATCTGCATAAAACACATACAAACTTTGGCAGATTGTTAAAACATGAAAAGAACATAAAGCGTACTTTCTATCAGTGATCAACTCTATTTTTGTAACATACTACATGTACTTCCGACTTCCCATCCACTAGTCACAACTTCTTACTTGTAATGTTTATCTCTACTACAAACATCACAGTAGAATGAAATCTCTTTTTAGTATCTCATAATGTTTACCAACTCTTTCTCAAACACTTGCCTAATTCTTCTGTTCCTGACTAACAGGAGAAGATTCACTCTAATTCTACAAGTGTCTGAAACTCAAAAGAGATAACATGATCATTGGGTTTAGCTGATATTCTCTTGGCTTCATTCGAAATTGTAATCATTTATGGCTGGTTCTTCAATAATTGTCCTAGCATACTGTACATACAACTGCTGCAGACATTATTGATTCAATCTTTATAGGACTCTTCTTGGATGCAACTTTACGATAAGCCTACTACATTTAAGCGTAAAAATGAAAATGAACAAATTCAGTGAATTATGCTGACAAATGTATTTTGGTGAACAAAAAAAAAGACAAACATGTTCAGTTTTAACTTCAAGATTTCCCAACATTGTATATAGACATTTTGTCAACATTTGCCATCTACAGCATTGATGAGTTAAAAACTATACAAGAAATGAAATAGCACCTTGAGTATATCCCAATTCCTATGAAATAAGGGGAATCAGTGATGACCAAAATAAAATCTCCATGACTTCAAATAGTTCCTCTAAAACATGGAAGTACAATGATAGCTTGATGGAGTAAGTTTCTTTAACATTCTTAGCTGCATGTTCTTTGTTTCTGTGTGTATAACCTACACTTTTTCTGTAGACTGCAGCCTCATGTATCTGGCTTAGTATTCACTGGATCTAACGACAGAGCCTCAAAAAGAGGCCACACTGTTTAGTGTTGTTGCTAGGGTAGGCAGTTACCAGGAAGGGCTTCCCCTGCCAACACATACAGTCATATCACTTAAACATGCAAATTACCATCTTATCAATACTCTTGACTGAGTCAAGTTCAGTTTGTAGTTTTAAAGAAACATCTGCCAAGTCTGAAAGGTGACAAATACTCATCAATCGGTCCCAATATGAAGGCAATGAATGAGGGTCTATCAAGGAAATATTAATACCTATGTGTATCTGAAGGATTTTACCACAAATTATGTTCTGAAACTGATTTTATCTTATATATTTATCTTAAGAGTTGGGGACAAGATTATAATTATAATACATGTAAATGTATAGCATATTGGTTGATAAATGTGCATAAGTGGACGCCTTTGTAGAAGACATTTTGACCAAAGACCAAATGAAATATTGCAATTTTAATTTAGTAAATGTGAACTAAAACATTCTTACTAAAGTCAAGATAAAATAATTCACAGAATGCCACATTAGGTCATCCTAATTTGTTTTTTTAATACAAAAGACAGCTTTACATTTTTAATACAAAGGCATTGGTGGCAATGTGACTATTCAAATAATATATTTACAGCTACAGGTATAGGATAGGTATACATATTATTAGGTTAGGTATGTATAGATTCAAGATTGTAAGTATACTTGTTTAATATAGTAACTAATGTAGTGGGACTGGGCCCTTATTTTGCACCATAAGAAGAATCTCACTGTCATATAATGTCATGATAGAATATAAATCAACATCTATTAATCATCAATGATTTATTTCTAAAACATGAAGGGCACAAAGATCATGCAAGCTGTTTGCTCGGGAACAAAAGTTGGGGACAAATAGTGATATTTACACAGGTGGTATCACAGACACCCTAATAAACACATGAATCAGTATAGGACACTCCTCTTCATTCCAATTAAGAAGTATACATGTATCTTGTACAACTAAACACCAAGTGACATAAAAGGAGTCTAACTCTGAAAAGTCTCCAAGAACTTACTGCTACTCCATGATATGGAAAGTGAAAGGAGATATGGAAAAAATAATAATGTGAAAATTAACAATATTAATTTCTTTACCCATATTCATTTGTACATAATATGTATAATATGGGCAATTCCATATTAGGAAAAAATGGAAATATGATGACATTTTTAACCTTCCATACGGATATATATATTTAATGAAATTTGTTTTACATACAAGTTCACTACCCAAGTACATGTACATGTATCAGCAACAACAAAAAAGGTTAATGGTCATAATGGAGATATATTCATTATCGGGTAGCATAAAATGGATAGTTTTTTTTGGGTTTTTTTTTGTCAAATACAATAAATTGGAGCCCATTTTCCATTCATTTCACAAAAAATGATCAATAAATCTGAGTGACAAGTGATTATCAATTTATTGTGACACTCTGATAATACTTACAGTCAATAAATATTGTTAATATATATGATGACTTACTTAGATTAGTAAGTTTAAAATACTGTAAAACAGGTATATGTTTCTCTTACATGTAATTGCCCATGTATTGATAAAACTCATATGAGCATTATACAGTATATGACTGAGTCCTGAAACATACCAAGTTTGCACACTGCAGCCCATTAACATACTCTACTGAGTATGAACACATACAGTGCACTGGAGGATATTGTACACTTTCCTCCAGTGCTAAAACCCATCAATATTGTGAAGTATTGACAATCCATCTGGACAAGTACAATCACGCCAACTTTGTGGCTGATGCCCATTATCATAACTGTAAGAGTGCAGATGATTATGATCAAATAAGGTAGGCCTACGTGTCTATTTTCTATTGTAAGAAAGTACCAGTATATTAATTGGAAAGCAGGCAAATGAAACCAATTTGATCTTTGAGTTCTTTTCTTTACAAAGTGATGCATCACTGATCGACCAATGGCCATAAAATATTAATTTTCAGAAAGATGGAGCTGAAAATAAACATAACCACAAAATAAATACATCAAAGAAGAATGTATAACATCAGACAGGGACTTATTCTTTCTCAGTATAAATAGTTTTAGATATATGCCTATATCATTTGCAATCATCCTAGCTTTGCTTACATGTCAGAAGTTAAAGTGTGATATGAATATCAGAATTATCAAAATTCTAACATCTTAGCTCCTGATTTTGTCATCTGTTGTAGAGAGATCAGTGAAAAGAGTGTACAAAAAGATTCTTACAATAATTTATAACAATGATAAATAAATGTGTCCCAAAACTGATAATGCCAAATAAACATCATTCATTTAAACATCTGCTTGCACACAATTGGTTGGCATCTTCCACTATGTATACTATTAGGTTTGCAGAACCTACATGTAAAAGAAAATGCACTTCATGAGCCTAGAGATGGTAGCAGAAGAAACTCATTTAGCCTGAAATTCAGACTATATTGTAGACACTCAGAATTAAGTCTGTTTTTTGATATCTCATCTGTTGAAACCAGGCTTCAGAGCCAGAAGATCGTTCACTCTGTGTGAAGGCCTTTCTGGCTCCAAACAGACAATCTATTATGTTGCTCTGTAAAGCACAGCCTAAAGCATCTCATACCAAGGCATCTCATATCAAGGTATCTCATAACATGCCATGTTAATCCAATGTCTTCAGATAGAGAGTACTGTCATATATCACAGTCGCCCATCTCAGACATAACACACTATATGTACATGGCATGTGTGTTTCTTTGTGAAGTGTAGGCCTACAGTATGTGAGAGAAATCATGCAATGTGTTTTTACATGTGGGAAGTAGGGGATTGAGGAGACCTTTATTGTTGTATTCGTTGTGAGTCAAGTGAATTCATTGCTAAAACCCTTTTTCATACATGCAGATAGCGATGAATATAAGTTCTTACAAAGCCAACACTCCCAGAACACCTTCCATGATTAGAATGCTAAGAAAAGAAGAAAAAAATGCAAATCTTGTAAGAAAATTCATAGTTGTTTGTTTTTCTTGTCATCATGCCATTCACAACACATATTTCTGTGTTAATGCTCAAAATGAGTAATTACTTTATCTCACAATAGTTAAAGATACTATGTCCCTTTTGCAGCCAACATCAAATTCTGTAGAACTTTGCAGGAGTTATGAATATGTAATGTATGTCCTATCTGTGAAATTTAAACGTTAGCAGTGTCCTAATATTCAAATTATGCAAGGAAACCCGTTTACTTGCTAGACTTCACTGTCAGACACTATTGAGTGACTGACTGGCTTTTTTCATCTTTGGTAATAACATACATAAAAATGAGCTGTAAAGGGTACATGAGCATTGTCTACATCAATAACCCACTTCTTGTAATGGCCAAAATTAAACTGATTGAATCTTTGCGCAGCATAAAACATACGACCATTCGGTACAATGGTCTGAAAAATCAGACTATTACTTACTGGCTCTATAGCTCCTAAGTCGATTTGACAACTAATAGTCGTTATTTTCCCACTTAAAGACATTTTCAAGCCCCCTTTTTTTTAGGGAAGTTCTAAATTAGTATTGTCTTTCAAATGCCGTTGGAATTTAACCTTTTCATTTTTTTGGCCTGCAAATGGGACATAGTACCTTTAAAGTATTAAATTTGAAACATTACTGGTATAACATGATATTTCTTAGTTTGTTTGTACTGCAGTGTATATTGCTGTTAATGATGTTGTTATCAATTTAAATCTAATACACACTGTTCACTATATGAGTCCCTTGAATAATTTCAAAGAAATAAGGAAGGGTAGATTATAACTCTTTCTAGACTTGAACAAATGCCAGGTTTTGTAACTGTCTGTAGATACTCTTGTCTGTTTGGAGACAGAAGAGCATTAACCAAAGTTCTTTAACAAAGTGTCAATATCCTGCTGGCTCTGACCAAACTAAATGTTCCCCCTGACATATTAGTCACATGAAGTGTTTGTCTTGATCTATCAGCAATAGAGTCATAAGGAGTGCACAATCATCCTACATGAATGTAGCTTGGCATGCCACATATATTGCCTTAATGAAGATTCAACTTGCACTGTCTATAGCTAACAATTGCATTCAGTAAAATCATCAAAGAATCCCAAATAATTATGTTATGGTGGTGATTTTCAATTAGAATACAAATTAGGTATACAATTCTACATGACATTTGTACGAGACAGTATTGTAATAATGACCTTGAAATCATCAGATTTCATTATTTGTACATAGATGATCATGTTAACCTGTCCAATTGAAATCTAAGGAGCATTATTCATGTCTGACACTACCATCTTAAATTATAAGTTGATTGAAAGTTTCATGGATGGACACATATGAGTGAATAGTGTGTAAAAATCAGACATACATTGTCATAACCAAGACACAGACCTGTAGTCTTATTGACATTTGAAAATCGCCCTTTCTGGATATGATAATATTCCTGAGTACTGATAAAAGAACATGGCCTTGACTTTCAGAGTGTACATACAGGAGGTGTTCAAGGTTACTCGGTTCTAAATGGAGTTTCCAATTTTTGTAATATGTAACCAAAATTGAATGCATACGTCTTTGTCAAGTGCCTCAATACATGTACAAATATTACATTCACCTGTAATGAATAATTGTATTCCAATAGTCAGAATGCAAAATGCATATATATGTTAAATGTGTTGTTAGGTAGGGCAAGCCATAATGTTTGTCCTACCTGGCAACAACTAATGTATGCAGTTTGCATTCTGACAATTGGAATACAATTATTCATAATAGATGAATGAAATGATTGGTATTGAGGCACTTCACAATTTAAGACGTATGCATTAGATTTGGTTACAATACGAAAATGGTCTATTGAAAGGTCCAGGATTTGAAAAATGTGTTGGTCTACAACTGTATAGATGTTTTAAGTGCCTTAGGGGGAACTGGGCTAATACCAGGGTAATTATAATCATTTGTAGGTGCTTTAAAGGGCAAGTCCACTCCAAAAATAACTGACTCTCAATAAAAGCAGAAAAATCAGACAAACCAATCGAAAAAAGTTTGAGCAAAATCGGATAACTAATAAGAAAGTTATGAATTTTTGAAAAAGTATGTAAAACTATGGAACAATGAGAATCACAACACAAATTGCCAAGATGGTTATCAGTTTGTGACGTCATGTCCTAACAACTTATCAATTGCTTTATATAGTTTAATCCCATTAATTTCCCTTTTTATCCCCAAAACTTGATTTCCCCAAGCCTTTGCCCAGGTTATATGATTTGTATCATATTGCATGCATGACATTTCCCAAAATCTTTTATAAATTTTGAAGAATTGATACTATTTTTCTGTATATTGTATTTCATAATTATTGATTTTTATATAAATAGTTTATCAAAATTCAAATTTTTCATGATTTAACTGGAAAAAAATTACTCTATAATAGTGCATCCACACAAAAACATATTACTATCAATCTAACTTGGATGCTGGTGTGAAGAAATAAGATTCTTAGGGGGAAAATAGGAAATTTACATTATCAATATAAAGAAAATAATTAGTGGATAGTGAGGACCATACGTCACAGACTCATGAGTGAGTTGCCAATTTGTGTAGTGATTTTCAAAGTTTTTCATGTCATTAAATATTCATAACTTTCTTATTAGTTATCCGATTTTGCTCAAACTTTTTTTGATTGGTTTGTCTGATTTTTCTGGTTCTATTGAAAGTAAGTTATTTTTGGAGTGGACTTGGACTTTAAGCATTCCCTGGGATAGATTAGATACTGTATATGAGCACAATATATATTATTATTATTAACTCATCCCTCTGTAGGGACTAAAACTATTTTCACTGTTAATTTATCTTCTATCCTATAATTTTCTTTCCTACTTTCCATATTCAAGGGATACCACCTAGAACAAACAAATAGTCACAAAATATGAGAAGAAATTTCTGCATTTGATCGCAACCACACTCCTAGAATCCATATAGAGACTGTACAGCGGATATCCCATGGGAAGATTTGGGAATTACTTTTGATACCTGATCCTGTGCACAAAATTATTCATCTCACATTCCTTACCCTGTGGATTTTTACACAATTGCCAAACAATTAGATCAGTGTTTTCAGACAAGATAGAATTACATATTGCTTGCTTCAAACTTCAGAATTCCAATCAGGTATGTAGCAAGACACATAAGTGACAAAACCTTCCCCATATTTTATGAAAAATCCTGTACTAGCTGCATTTTCACTGTGCACAAGCAAGTATTTTTCTTACAATACGGTGTTTCGTGGGTAGTTGCTTAGCAAAAAGGACAACAAAAAACAAAAGAGAAAAAAATCCACCTCTGGAGTGTGGTTTTTTTAAATGCTGGCATAAATTTCACTGATTTTTGCAGTGTAAATGCACGCTCTCAAAACATTGGTGAATAATTTGGTCACGTGACTCTCCTCCTTCCATGCCAATCACATGCAGAGTGCGCATGAGCAGTACTCACCAAAATAGGAATGAGCAAACACCGGAGGTTTCCTATCTACAGTAAATGGCAGTCCAGAATTGACAATTTTTTCAAAATGGTGTAAATGCGCCTACTGTCACCTTTATTTGCAAGTTTTCAAATTTTGAGATAATGGTATTCATAACACAAAAATTTATTCAAAGAACTGCCAATCATTTGAAGGGTAATACTTCAAAGTAAACTTGTCATATGCTTTGCTGTACATCTCTCAAATTATGTATGACAGATATTACTACCCCCGGCCCCCCCCCCCACCCCCCTCCAGTCAGGTCAGGGTAGTTGGGGATTTCTTTTTGGGGGCGGACACCATAAT
Source organism: Mesocentrotus franciscanus (assembly GCA_037976565.1). Classification (NCBI taxonomy): domain Eukaryota; kingdom Metazoa; phylum Echinodermata; class Echinoidea; order Camarodonta; family Strongylocentrotidae; genus Mesocentrotus; species Mesocentrotus franciscanus. Next base: position 38,463,667 of record CP137669.1, on the reverse strand, counting down.
GCCACAGATAGATATTAATTTTCTTTATGTTCATAACAATTTCATTTTTGTATCCTGCTGTCTCATATACGAAAGAAGAGGAAGAACCATCTTTTTTTACCAGGACCAAAAATCTGATGTTGCAATGCAAATCCATTTTGGTGCGATTTACAAATTATACAGTGGCGTAATGAGCAAAAACTTTTGGGGATCAGAGCACATATTTTTTTTTTTTTGGGGGGGGTCCAGTTTTTGAGGCAAAATTTAGCACCGATTCAGCCGGTCGGTGAATAAGCGGGGGCAGAAAAATCGCCACGTGGATCAGCGCCTACATTTCAGCAACATTAGTAAATCACTGGTATCGAATTAGTAATAAACCACGTTTGAATTTTATTTGGGGGTCAACTGCCACCCAAGCCCCACATCAGTACGCTAGTGCTTCCTGGCTATTTGGGAATGTGTCAGTTTGCAACAGAAATGGAGAAACGTGCATTTTGTTGAAAATCATGTGATATCACGAACATTTATAAATCACTTGTATGGAATTGAAAATAAGTCATGGTTTAATTTTATTGGGGGCAAGCGCCCCCCACCAGTACACCAGTGAAATTATATATGAATCTGAGATGGGGAAGGGGAGCAAGGACTAGCCCTGGTAAATAGGTAATGCTAAGCATGCTAATGCTAACCACCTCCCGCGCAAAGCGCGTAAGTTTTGACGTTTCATTAAATTGTTAGAGAAAGAACACGTTTCGTTGTACGTACGTTCTTGACTCTTAATCTTTGTTCGATTCAGTAATTTCCCCCTCCCTGCGAAGCGCGGAAGCTTTGACATTTCATTAAATTATTAGAGAAAGAAGACGATTGATTGTACCGTTCTCGACTCTTAATCCTTGTTTGAATTCAAGGGCGAAGCGCGGAAGCTTTGACGTTTCATTAAATTATTTTAAAAAGAAGACGATTCGTTGTAAGTACTTTCTTGACTTTTAATCCTTGTTTGAATTCAGTCCCCCCTTCCGTGCGAAGCGCGGAACCTGTGACGTTTCATTTGATTATCAGAGAAAGAAGACGATTCGTTGTCAACACAGAGAGAAAGAGAGAGAGAGAAAGAAAAAAACAAGAAGATTTTATCCCCAAATCGTAGGGGGGACATTTCACCACCTGAAAATTTGTGGGGGACATTTCACCATCTGAAAATTCGTGGGGGACGCGTCCCCCACCCCCTGGGATTGACGCCCCTGACAGACACAAAATGTCATTTAGAAGGTATTTTCATAATCTCTTGCTGTGCCAATGGGTTGTAAATGTTCAAGATTTTGACAAAAAATAAAGTTAAATCTCACTTCATGAGATATAACCCATCGCTATTCAGCAAGTACACTGTATGTAAAATACTTGCTTGTAAAGTCTATAAAGATGGAAAGAAGCCACCTTAGTCCTTAGCAAATTGCAACCCTCTAAATCTACTATGCAGAGAAGTGAGTGATGGTTTAATTTCATGAAAATGTCTGGTTTATTAAAAGCAACATATTTTGGAGCCAGATTTCTCCTCCAGATATCACAGCCAATCTCATCTCTCATGAAGCCATCATTCAACAATCTATGTAGGTCAAAATTGCTTGACCTCCTGTGCATTAACCTTATAATGCACACAAGGATCCTAATGAGGCCAAGACATGTAAATCTATCTCCTCAGAGACATCTCACAGTACACTAACACACTGACTCAAATGTCATCACTAACACTGGCCTGCTGTCCTATTGGGTTTCACTGCATCTCTTCACAGGCCACTGAATACAGTGAAGATGACATTTATGTCTTTATATAAATATATCTCAACAGTGACATGGTTTCACCAATTAATTATTCATATTCAAAATTCAAAATTATTCAAATCATGACATAAATCATCAATCATTGTAAATTTATACCTGTTTTCACTGTATTGTACACATTTTAATAACAATCAAATACAATAATGATGCAAATCAATGAGACTACACAAAGATAACCACTAATGTACAGTGTTAGTGCATTATCTTTGTTAATACTTGGGATTTAAGGATACATCTATGAGCATATTGATGGAAGACTGAGCTGAATAGTAGGTATTGGCAATAGGTAATCTATCATTGCCTACATGATTTTTGCAGAGCCAACCTAATACTGTATTGAATTAGCATTTATGATGCTATAGTTTTGGAACAGTCCTATATACTACTACTAACTCCTACTCCTACTCCTACATGTACTCCTACTAGTCTACTACTACTTCTAATAATAATAATTATAATACTACTACTACTAATGATAATAATAATAACAATAATAATAATAAATAATATTGAATAATAATAACAAACAATGATAATAATAATAATATAAAATAATATAGAATAATAATAACATAAAATAATGATAATACTAATAATAATAACAATGATAATGATCATCATCATCATCATCCTCCTCCTCTATCCATCCACCCACCCATCCATCCATCCATCCATCCATCCATCCATCCATCCATCCATCCATCCATCCATCCATCCATCCATCCATCCATCCATCCATCCATCCATCATTATCAGTTAAAATATGATACAATAGATCAATCTAGAGGGTCCATATACAAGTAAGATAATCTAGACTGATGGTACAGGGTAATATTTTGGTGTATGTATGTATATATATATATATATATATATATATATATATACCTCTCTATAAAAAAAAATGACATGAGAAGGAAAACTGTTATTTATTCAGATATTACAAGAGAATTGCACACTAATTGGTACTGCATTGGATAACTATATAATGGAATACTAAGCAGATCAAACTCTTGAAAAATTCATGTTTAATGATGACTTACTTGCAAGCTTCTTGATTGTCACTGCAATTTCTGCATCTCTCAGACCAGTGAAGCCTTGAGGGCTTCCAAATCCTCGATTTAATCTCCGAGATGCCATCTCTTGTTTAATAAAAGTGCTCTCTAGATGTTGGTTAGGTGTTTGGGCATAGGTTCAATGATGTGCAGCTATCAGACAAAATGATAGCTGAGTCTCCCATGATGATTATTGCACTTGCTGAAAGAACAAATATATAATAGATAATTATCATAAGATTTCTCAACTACACATACATGTAGAACACACAACACATATGGGCTTGCTCTCAATGTAACTTGTATCATTATCATATACTTTACATCACTACCCAACAGCCATGGAAAATAATTATAAAATGAAAGGTTACTAATAATGTCATTTTTTCTGGCAATGTGCAACTGTTAAGTATTTTATTCATTCAAGGAAGTACAAAGATAATCATCTTTTATTAGTTACAAGCATGTTCTAATACCCCTATAAAATTACATTGTCTTTCAAGAATTTTTAGAATGCTGATTTTGTACATTGACCCTCATGGACCATATTTCCTTTAATATCATTGAATTTTTTTTCTATGCACTGTAAAAAAAAATTGTGGGTAGACTGTCGCCCAACAGAAGGGAAACTATGAATCAACTTTTGGACAATTACATGCCCAACTTGGTTAATATTTCACCTAATCATGACCGATTTTTACTAAAAATTGAGTTTAAAAAAATTCAGATCAGATACAGGCTGGTTGGACACATCATTAACATCGTCATCATGTTGGACATTTCTTACAGTTTGAGATACAGGAGCCTCATATTTATTATCCAATTATCATGTATGCTTCCAGCTAGACCGTACTACCCATCCCAATCCCCATCCCAATATCCATCATCCCTTATCACCAAGTTATTCCCTCACCAGCTCAACCTTCTCTTTAAGCTGTAGATAAAATTGCTCACACTATTAGACAACCCAGCAGTAGCAATCACTGACCTTTACTTGTGTTAAAGGTAAAGACTAGTTTTGGAAACGCCCCTCTCAAAAAATGAAATGGAAGCTCTCATTACCCATCATGTGAAAGAATATGTTTTGACTAATACGTGATGATACAAATTTTGCTGGGAAACCGCCTACTAATTGATATATTTGGTAAATGATTATATCTATTGGGACCAAATAGATATCGCGCATATCGTGGTCGTGTAGTCCCATATACATCTTTCTGTGTACAGTGCTTGTAACTTTACCAAGACTGGGCCAAATTTCTTATCATTTTGATGATTCCAGAACCTTGCAGTAAACACCAATACTTATATGCTAGATGATCAACCTTTTCTGATCGATTTCACAACGTTTCTTTCACAATGCAATCGCATGACCAGAACTGGCCTTTATCTTTAAGAAAGTAAATTCAAAATATAGTTCATTGATACATTCACTTTATATTATGGACTATGGACTGCATTATTCTGACAAGCGTCAGTTTAAAGTGTTTGTAGTATATGCTACAGTCAAGAAAAGGACTACCGGTAAACATGCTATGTACAACAATCATAATGGTAGAGAAATCCATTTTCTGTCTTGTCAAGAAGCATGGCCAATAGGATATTTGGGAGCATTATCTCCTATACAATAGAAGAAACAATCAATAAGACATGTAATCCTCTTTGGCAGTCAATAACAAGATCCATTTATTATCACATTCCTTTCATAGTACCTTCCTGTACTAGATTTTATATTGCAGGGCTTGATATCAGTCCTGGGGCAACCAAAAGCCTGTCTCATGCCTGACAACATTATAGAGGGGAAGTCTATGTTCATGCACACATTTTATTGATTTTTTATTGATTTTTCTCCAGAACCTTCAAAAAGGGGGTGTACACTGGATTTACTTCATGCTGGTATGCAAGTAGTATACCGTAACTATAATGCGTTGTAATGTGTAATGTCTTCATTACATATTTCATACATCACATGCTGATATTTTGATATGTTTGATATATATATATTACAGACAAACATTAAATGGGACATATAGTACAAGCCATAAAACAACCAACATATCTGAGGCATTAGAGGTGATCACTACAGCAGATTTGAATATCAGTCAAATCTGCTGTAGTACATGGTATTTGAAATAATACCAAATGGCCGTCATGTCATTTGATTTAAAAAATGACTTTGGTCAATTAACCTGATTCAATAACCTTTCTATACATACATGAATATGGAAATGGTTGGCAAATGCCATTTTCAATAATTTCCCATACCAGACGGTTATTTATGTTCATCTTGCACTTTGACATACACTTGTCGGGCTGTCTTAGCAATTTCACTGTCAGCTCAGTTCAGGGTCATAAGATTCACGTCATAACATAACATAATAATTGGGTCATGAGATGGAGATAAATCTATCACTTACCACAATAATAAGAGTTCGTTTGTCTCTATACGTCCACGACTATTTAATACATTCCTGAATATATAACTCCAAAGGGCGCGTAGAGAAATTATGAATATCCACACGCTTAAAATTGCAAGAACATTTGCAAATTTCGCGATTTTAACGAGTCGCATCTCATCATGAGGATGCTTCTAGCAGTTGGTATACTCATGTATGCAGTGTATCACCGTAAATGCACCTGCTGTGTGTGCGGTGGTGTGGCGTGCGCCGTCTCTCCACGCAGCTCAGCTGGAGAACGAGACATGTTTCAGACCATCGATTTCTGACTGATGACTTGTTTTGAAGTTCGCACGATGTGCGATGATCAAAAGATGGAGCTATTCTACAATGAATATACACAAACACCGTTATTTTGCGATTCAGTGCAATGTGTCCCGTACTTAACACGATCGCAAAGACTTACGAAAAATCAAATGAACAATTCCAATAGCCTTTCCTATACATATATCAAGGTTTGAAATGTGAAAACATTAAAATGACGTATAACATATGCAGAAGAAAATTCTATGGGTTATACCAGGTGCTTCTCAAAGTCCGGACCTGGAGTCCGGACCGCCCTGGTGCATGGCTCTGTTTTGGGGGGTTTTTGTTAACCTTAAAAAAAGGGCAGGGGGAAGAATCCACACCGGTCACCTATTTTTGATACCAAATTTATAAATAATTTCGACTAAAGTGTACCATTGGTACTGCGTAGCGTAAAAAATCGCTGCGTGCGGCCAAAATGAACATTTTCCCATGAATTATGTTTCGTAAACAATGCAGAATTGTCACTACGCAGATATGTGTATAGTTTCAAAAACCATTTGGGACATATAGATATGAAATTCTATGGACTTATTCTTTCAGTTTTAGTTTAAGATTTTTTTTTCGTCATTCCATGGCCGAGATTCCGAGGGGACCCCCTCGGCTGAGAGAGTACCAAAATAGCCTGGCCCTAATTATTAGGGTTAAATTGTATCAATCCCCTTAGATCAGATATAGACCTAAAAATTTAAAACAAGGCTCATCAAGGCTCATTTTCTCCAGTATACAAGCTCCAGTACTGTAAATTTTAGGAGTAGATTGTCTGAACGAATTGCATCAGGCAGCTTACTGCCGGAAAACAGTGCCATTTTCCCCACTGATATATAAGCTACATGCATATAACTATTGACTGTCTTAACTCTTGAAATTAAGGTACATGTAAAGCAGGGGCGGATCCAGCCGGCGGCAAGGGAGGGGGCCGAAAAAGGGGCCCACTTCGTACCAAAATGTGAAAACCGTGCCGGTTGATTTTTCGCTCAGTGGGGGGTAGTGACCACAATTTTTTACCACCCCCCTTGAGCGTCAGGGGAGGGGGCCCATCTTCATTTTTTTACAAAAAAGGGTGTTTTTACCTGTTTTTTCTAGGGGAGGGGGCCGGGCCCCCCGGGCCCCCCCTGGATCCGCCACTGATATAAAGACACCTATGTGTAATAACACAAACTTATATGTATGGAAATAATTGATTAAGTAAACTAAATTTGCTCATTGTCAGGCGCGGATCCAGGATTTCTTAGACGGGGGCACAATTTTTTCTCCTGCAAATTTTAAAATCGCGCCGGCCGAAAATTTGCTCAGTGGGGGGTGGGGGGGTAGTGGGCACTTTTTTTTCACCCGAAAATTGGAAAATTGGAAAATCGCGCCGGCTGAAAATTCGCTCAGTGGGGGGTAGTGAGCACAATTTTTTTTTTTTTTTTTTTTTGGCCGCGGAGGCACGTGCTCCCTGTGCCCCCCCCCCGCCAATGGTTGTTTCGGACTTTTAGCTTTTATAGAAATCACATCTGAACCGTCAAGGAAAAAGTTTGAGAAAAAGGCCCTGGGTTATACCATAGAGCAGCGTTTTTCAACCTTTTCCAGTCACTACACCCTTTTCAGAAATAAAAAAAAATTCGCGTCATTCCAATCCCGTATTCAGCACAACATATTACTTGTACATCACTCTGAAACTCGTCAAGTGTCATGTACACACATACGCTCATATTTTTTTCTAATTTTTGCAAGCGATCGAAGCAAGCGAGTCCCCCCAAGGCATCTCCAACTTATGTTTAAAAATATTTTGTTAATCAATAAACTAGAGAGGATATAACATAACGTATGCGGGCATCCCGCCGTCAAATTTACATGAATATGAGAATTTTCGGGCGTCACGTTGCCCGGAATTATCCCGTTTCTAAATGATGCGAGCGAGTGAAGCGAACAAGCGGTAAACATGTTATTTTGATGTAAAATATATAACATACATTCGCGCACCTCGCTGTCAAATAGTATGATATTCGATCGGACACCTCGTTGTCAAAATATGGAGCTATTCAGGCATTTCGCTGCTTGAATCATCATCCTGTTTCTAAATAATGTGAGCGAGCAAGGAAGAAATACACTTTTTCATCTTTAAAATGCTTTTCCCTCATGAAATTACTTATTCTGACTAGCGGTTTCTAAAATATGGTGTTCCACGAAATCGACGTAACTCCTAAAATAATTGTTGTGATGTAACTAAATTTCTCTCGCGGCACCCTAGAGACGTCTTGCGGCACCCCGCAGCACCACGGTTGAAAACGCTGCAATAGGGTATTGAAATCGCCCTTGACTTGATTTCTTGAAAGTAGTTGCGATGGTGTTACTGTCTTTTATACTCTACGGGCGGCCGGATTCAACTGTCATTTTTCAACGGTCATTTAATGACCGTTTAATCCGGCCGCCCGTAGAGTATAAAAGACGCTTGCTTACATTAGATTTTATCACCTGACGAAATGTTGCAGCGGCGCACGAAACGTCGTGATCTTTTAGATCCCTTATTGACCATACATCGTGAGACAAACGAATATCACAAGCGATATTATTTTCGATATTGTCCTTGTACATGGGCAAATTCCTGGAGAGACGATTTTGGTATAGGGAAAATAACGGATTTTGATAAAATTCAATCTTTTGAAGAAAATCACAATAAAACCATGTTTCTTACCTAAAATTGCGATGTTAACTAATCCCAAATTATGTCAAAGTTTGTATCAAAATGTAGATTCTCTTTCATATGACGCCAAACTCATGGTGGTTCAAGGTTTCATTAAAAAAATATATGCAAAATTGTTTTTTTTTCTTCAAAAGGGCGGCTTTTTTTTGGATGGCTCATCCGGTTTAGGGGTGACTGCTACAAGAAAAAGAAAGAAAAAACTTTTAAAATTTTGGGTATTATGATAAAATCTTTCGAATTAACAAGGTGTGCTTGATATTTGACTTTGGTCCTCCGCTTATAACGAATTTTAATATTAGGCCTAAGTGATAGTTAATTTAGGTTGAATTGTAATTTGTATAATACCCGCTCCGTGACTGCAACAAAAATAAATATTGGTATTGCAACACCATATCGGGTAGGTACAGAAGATGTTAGATATCTTAGATTTATTTTATATTTGGCATTATTTTTTCACAGCTCATGGAGGAGAGTGATTTTTTTAAAAATATCATGTGTAAAGATATATGAATCTCAAATTGGTGAAAAGATGATTCGACATTATGTCACGACAGCTTTCCTATTTTTGTCCAGGAAATTATCGTTAATTCATTCCATTAGTTGTATTCAGGGGCAGCGATTTCTTGTCATGACCAGGGGGGACAAAATGCGAGGGACGAGGGAGCAGTGGCGTAATGAGCAAAACGTTTTTGGGGGGCAGAAAAAAAATCCGCATCACCACCAATCTTACATGTTACGCAGGCCCTGGGAACGTTCTTCAAAGTGGGGGGCTAAAGTATTTACGATCAGGTAGAGCAAAGCGAGCTAAGCAAGTGGAGCGTATGTTGGCGTGGGGTCCAGGGGTCCAGGGGTAAATCCCTGGCGGGGATCAAGGGGCGTTGCCCATGAAACTCAGGGGTTTTAGGCATTTAATTACGGTCAGATGAGCATATTTTGATAACTTATTTGTGACACTATGGCATGCAGGTCACTTATTGGAGTGGGGTCCACGAGGCGGAGCTCCCAGAAGTTAGGGGATTTAGGCATTACATTACGATCAGATGAGCATCCAGGGGCCGCCCTAGGGCCCTTGGTGGGGTCCAGGGGGCAGAGCCCCCGGAAGCTCAGGCGTTTAAGGCATTTAATTACGGTCAGATGAGCAATCAGGGGCCCGCCTTAAGGCCCTTGGTGGGATCCAGAGGGCAGAGCCCCTGGAAGCTCAGGGAAAAATCATGCCATTTCAGCAACATTTGTAAATCACTGGTATCGAATTTGAAATAAACCACGTTTGAATTTTATTTGAAGGGGGAACTGCCCCCCCCCCATCAGTACGCAAGTGCGAGGGAGCATAGTGAATGAGAGGGGTGAAGGGACGAAAGTGACTACCCCCTCACAGGTTTTTGAAGTTTTGTTGTATTACAAAATTACATTCCTTAGAAAAACTAAAGTATAACAACAAGCAATATACTTTTTTCACACTTCACTTTTCTCGGTATTTACTTGTACATTTTGAAGGATATTATCCGAGGGAGCGTAGCTACCGAGTGAGAAGATTTTTGCATTTTTTGTTGTCTAAACGCTGCACTCTTGGGCCCTCCAGAGCCTAAAAGTGTGTTGCAGTCTTTAGTCAGTATTTGCTTTACATTTTCTGTGTGCACTTTTTCAAATTTTGAGGGGACGATCCCCTAAAAATTGAGGGGTCCCCTCCCCCGGATCGCCGCCCCTGCTTGTATTATTGTATGGAGAAAAGGACATGGGAAAGTCAAAAGTTTGACTCTAACCGATACGTTGCTTATTTTTTAGGCCCAGCGAATTGCGCCCCCTCTTGACCAAGCCTAATATAATATATACGCAAAGCGAACCGAACGTTAGTTTTATTTTGCGTTGTTTGTTTTTCATGTTAACTTTTAACCCTCAAGAACGCAATTTATTACGCATGATATCGATACAAATTTCGCAAGTGAGCACTGCAATCAAATGGCGGAGTGTCGTATTTTGAGCGTTGATAAGCAGTTTTCTTTTCACTTTTTATTCAAATATTAATGGGGCGCTAAATTTATGAACAAATCTGGAGAAATATAGTAAAAGAATTGTGCACGGTAACCGAATGTTTCTTTTAAAAGTTGAACCTTGGCAAATGCCTTTTTATACATGTTAGTTTAATGGAGGCGAAAAATTTGACAAGGGTTAAACGGAATTTATATAATAAGGAGCAAAGCAACGTATATATCATTTATTTCATAATCAAAATAAACAGTGTTACAAATAGATCATAATTGTTCAGACATTTATCACGATATAGCATACATATGGCCCAGGACAATGGATTTGCCAAAGCAGGACATAACATGAACATAAAACATACAGTTGTATAGATATGATACATTAATTCAATGAGGTTATGAGGTAATTGACATTTCAGAAATATTAATTAAATATAAATAAATTAGATATAGGCGTTGTTTTTATCATATGAGAATGATGTGATAAGTGACATGGAGTATAGTGATGACCGCGGGCGGTAGACTTGAGTCAGTGAGAGAGAGAGAGAGAGAGAGAGAGAGAGGGGAGGGATAGAGAGAGAGAGAGAGAGAGAGAGAGAGAGAGAAAGAGAGAGAGAAGGAGAGAGGTGACATGTTTTCGATAGGTAAGTTAGTTCTGGGAAGAAAGTAAAGAGGAAAGAAAGGAGCGAAGAATAAAGGGAGAGGGTATTTAAAGTGAGTTCACCTTGACAGGTAATGATTAGAGTCATTGAAAATAAGTTACAATATTAATGATCAGAGAGTAAATCATAAACTGATCATATTATTGAGAATAATAAAATATCGATACTACATTCCTTATTACTAGTTATAATGTAATTAATCATTAATATAACATTAATTTTGCAATAACATTCTTCTACGATCATCAGTCCACAGATTTCAGATCTTCATCATATCTGATATTGATCGTTAGACTCCTTACTGAAGAAGTGGGGGGGGGGTGACACCCACGTAGGTTCTTGTCTAGCATGGAAGATGGAAAATGACGACACTACTGCCATTTTACAGATTTGTTTCGATAGTTGTTGGGCGGTGGAGTTTGAGTTAGCCATTTTGATAAGTGTTTTAAGAGATCGGAAATTTTGGTTTGTCAGGAGACCGCCGCGAGGCGCGCCGCTTCCAACTTCAAATGCTAAAAGGGATACTTCGAAATTTCGGGCTGAGATGTCGTGAATGAGGGGGGCATATTTATTACATTTATATTAATGGGCCTTCCTGTTTTTGAGATCAAATTGGACGGTTAGTTCAAAGATGAGTATTTTCCATTCATTTGGCCAGTAGAGTACGAGGTCAGGTCGGTCAATTGTGGGCATTATTTTATTTTGGGATAGTGGAGGTTGCATGGGCACTCGTCATGTTGGGCTGAGAAAGATCTGCAATGAGACAAGGTTTGGGTATGTTATTTTGTGTATCCTTTGTCTTGGTGAGGGCCGAGTACATTATCGTGTCTCCAAGTGTAGCGCCATTGAGTGAGTTGCACATTACAATTGTTCAGTGCATGAATCAGTGTTTCTCGGTTATATCGCAAAGTTTGCATTTATCTCATCTGATACGTTTTCCCCCAAACGGACAAGTTTTGATTTGGTAGGTAGTGTGTCTATGTTGGACCCTACTTGGGACGTCATAGATAAATATTCCAGCTGACAGACAACTCCTCCTCCAAGGTGAGTGCTAGCAGGTTCCCCTGGAGGACGAGTGTTTTCAGTTTATCCCAGTGGCGGATCCAGGGGGGGGGGTGCCCCGGGGCAGGGGCTGCCGAGCGACTTCTAAAGTGGGGAGGGGCACCAAGAAAAAAGGGCACTTTCTGGATAAAAAGGGCACCTACAAATGGAAATCTCAAAGCGAAAATATACAATTTGTTAGACATTGTTATATACCCCTACATTGTGATTACATTATCAGGGATGATTTCAATATTTGTTTCACTTCATATACCATACAAGATATTGCTTACGCATCATACTTTGCAGTTGGGTGTGATGGTCTGAAGAAAAAAGGGCACTTTCTGGATAAAAAGGGCACCTACAAAGGGAAATCTCAAAGCGAAAATATACAATTTGTTAGACATTGTTATATACCCCTACATTGTGATTACATTATCAGGGATGATTTCAATATTTGTTTCACTTCATATACCATACAAGATATTGCTTACGCATCATACTTTGCAGTTGGGTGTGATGGTCTGAAAATTTATTTGCGAGCGAGCGAAGCGAGCGATGAAACTTTTTAAGATTTGTGAGGTCGCCGCGTGCGAAAAATTACATCTTATAAAGAGGAAAAAATGCCCAATCGTGATGGGGTTATAAGCACATTCTCATAACGGAAGACTGAAAAGACCTTTAATAAGTAACATAAGTATATCATCTATAATGCGTGCGAGCGTAGCGAGCGAGCTTTGGGGTAAATTGCTCTTAGTCACTTGAAATTAGGGGCGCGTTTCATGATGAGAGGAAAAGGGGACACTTATCAGAAAAAAAAGGAGCATGTGTCAACGTACAAAGAGTAATTACCAGAGGTGAAAATGGGGCACTTCTTACACCTTCAAAAAGACGCACTCACTAGGGATGAAAAACGTCACTCATGATAATAGGAAATGGGCATTTTTCGACGGAAAAGGGGCCTCCATCAGATTTTGATAGGGGCATTTATAAGAGGTGAAAGGGGGCATTTATGAAAAGGGGATAGGTCCCTTATTAGAAAGGAAGAGGGGCACGTATCATTGTTAAATGGGAAATTATCAGAGGTGAAAAGAGGCACTTATATGGAGGTGTTGTGGTCGAGTGGATACGTCGCCGGACTGTCGATCACAAGGTCCGCGGTTCGAGTCCCGCCGCTGCACTAATGTCCTTTGGCAAGACATTGATCTACATTTGCCACACTCCACCCAGGTGAAGTAAATGGGTACCTGGTAGGAATTTATTCCTTGAAACGCAGCGCGTAACAGCTGCACTGCTAAAGCCAGGGTAATTATGCTGCATTATTGTAGAGCGCTTAGAGACTTCTGATAAAGTAAGTGTTAGGCGCTATATAAGCACTGTAATTATTATTATTATTATTATTATTATTATCGCACCTGAAAAGGGGCAATGACCAGATATGAAAAGGGGCACTTATGTGAATGAAAAAGGGGCACTTATAATAAAGGAAAATGTGCAGTAGTTGATGGAAAGGGGCACTTCTTACAAAGGAAAAGGGGCACTTGTCAACGTAAAAGAGGCACCTCTCAGATTTTAAAGGGGCATTTATCGGAGGTGAAGGGGGCACTTATCTGAAGTGAAAAGCAGTAACTTCTTGTAGCTGAAAAGGGTTATTTACCAGAGATGAAAAGGGGCATTTATGAGAAGGGGAAGGGGCTAGTTTTGTTTTAATGGGGGCACTTATCATTAGGAAAAGGGGCACTTATCATTAGGAAAAGGGGAACTTATTAGAAAGGAAAAGGGGCACATGTGAAAATATAAAGTGCGCTTATCGAAGTTAAAATGGGGGTAGTTATTAAAAGGGGAAGGGGCACTTCTTACAAAGGAAAAGGGGCACTTGTCAACGTAAAAGAGGCACCTCTCAGATTTGAATAGGGCAGTTATCAGAGGTGAAGGGGGGCACCTATCTGAAGTGAAAAGGAGTAACTTCTCGTACCTGAAAAGGGTCATTTATGAGAAGGGGAAGGGGCTCTTTTTGTTGTAATGGGGGCACTTATCATTAGGAAAAGGGGAACTTATTAGAAAGGAAAAGGGGCACATGTGAAAATATAAGGTGCGCTCATCCGAGTTAAAATGGGGGTAGTTATTAAAAGGGGAAGGGGCACTTCGTACAAAGGAAAAGGGGCACTTGTCAAAGTAAAAGAGGCACCTCTCAGATTTGAATAGGGCAATTATCAGAGGTGAAGGGGGCACTTCTCGTACCTGAAAAGGGACACTTACTAGAGATTAAAAAGGGTACTTATGAGAATGGAAAATGGACACTTATTGCAAAGGAAAATGGAAACTTGTCGAAAGAAAAGGGGCACGTGTCAAAATAAAAGGGGCACATGCTCACTACCCCCCTCCCCGTTGAGCAAAAAATTAAATAATAACGCTCCTTACCCCCTTATTAGCCGGCTGGCTGATTCGCCGCTAAATATTTTCTCATGAATTGCCCCCCCTCCCGTTGCCCCCTTGCCGCCGGCTGGATCCGCCCTGGTTTATCCTGCCATGTTTTCCTGGAATCGTCTCTAAGTGCACATTTTACTGACTTCTGTACAGTAACATTTTGATCTACAGGCTTCTCTGTATTTTCCACGATAGGAGTAACAATCACATCAACGATTGGAAGCAAGACAGATTTGCGTTTAGATCATTGTTTTTTTCTTTTCTACCCTGGAAGCTATTGCTGCCTAGACTTTATCGTCTCCTTTCATGATATATGAAGTGTATGACATTGCTTGACATTCCCTATATAGGACTGATATGGGGATTATACCCAAATTTGAACCTTTTCAAATGCTATTTAAAAAACATACTGGAGCGCAAAATTACGTAATGCTAAAAAACAATATGGGAGGGAGCAAAGCGAACCCTGCTAAAGGCACTTTACCCGGCGAAGGACGGGTGAGGAGGGGGGGGGCATCTTTAAAAATCATAAAATTGTCTTCCTTTTCTCTCCTTTCTCAGGGCCTCGTTTCATAAAACTCAGCAGATGCATGGTAACTTCGCAATTAATGGTAACTTCCATGGAAACTTTGATTTGATTGGCTGCTCAGTGATGTTCCAGAGGTAGTTAATATTAATGGCAAAGTTACCATCAATGGTAAGTTTTATGCAACGGGGCCTAGGCTTTTGCATTTTTTGCACTCCTCACTTTTGAGTTTTTTGCGTCCATTTCAAGTGCCCACAAAGATAAGCCTCTGGTTAAGCCTCTTCCAAAATGGTGACCCTCCCATGTAACAAACATTTTGCCCCCTGTCGCCCCCTCCTGAGCTGTGCTCTATACAATGTGGTTTAATAAAAACTACATGGATCGCTATAAGCTAGACTGTTTGTTCCCCCCATCCAAACCCTTGAAATCGAGACCTTGATATGCCTCTGAATTAGTGTAATGTGAGGGGATGGCGGTGTCGTGTGTTGTATTAATGAGTTTAACACATAGCTTAATCATTTACAGAGCTGTGTTCTTTTTGTTTCCAAGATAATTTTGAATGTCTTGATAAATAGGGGTTTATCTACCGAGCGTCTGATATTTTGAATCATACTTTCAGAATGGCAACGAAATGACAAACATGTTCAAGGCCATTCTTACAAGTAGATGCATAACAGTATTCATTCATTTATAACCGTAATAGTGCTCTCGCTTTTTCATAGGATGATGAACCCCACTTGGGTATCAATGGCTCATATTTGCTTTTCACACAGTCTTTTCACACCTTCTTGATTATTGTGATAAAGAGTTCGTAGGCCTTTGTCCAAAGTCGTATGACTCAGAGTCGAAACCGAATGAATCATATCTATTTCTAGAACGTTTCGCCGATGTATCTAATATTCAGGGAATGGACGACAATTCTGCGGAAGGGGGGGGGGAGGGTTGGTTTCGATTGGGTTTCATGGCTTCAAATGACACGTGCATCCCCTCCCTCATAGAGTGGTAAAAAAGGGGAGAGAAGAGGGTGAAATGGGATGTAAAAAGGAGACTCTACGATCTCCCCCTACACTCTTTTCCTAATAACCTTGTTATTTGCATTGCATCAGCTGAGTAAGACCATTGCCCCCCTGCTCTCTCCGTGATGCTGGTGCCCCCCTCCTCCGCTCTCTCCGTGATGCTGGTGCCCCCCTCCTCCGCTCTCTCCCTGATGCTGGTGCCCCCTCCTCCGCTCTCTCCGTGATGCTGGTGCCCCCTCCTCCTCCGCTCTCTCCGTGATGCTGGCGCCCCTCGATGTCTGAACCCACGCTATATACGCCTTTGCTATACCGCGTCGTATATTGGCCCATTTTGTAGATTCCACTATAATTTTTTCTATCATTTTCGTTGCACAGTTTGCTGTAGAATGTGTAGCAGGAAGAACTTTCTTTTGAAGTGTTTCGTTTTCATCACAGCGCAGTAGGGTATATTTATTTATTTATTTAGTAGCTCTGCTATATAGATTGGTTTTATCATTATTATCATTAAATGATACAGCTTTACTACTAGAGTTCAATAGTACTCTTTAGAATTTTAACTTTAAAGATAGTGTTATTAGTACACCGTTTGTTCGAGGTGCTGAAACATCGCAAATAATCTTCTTTAATATGACTTGTAAACAGCAAATCAGGAAATTATGTATTAAGATAGTTCTTTGATCGTCTATTTTAGAATGTAGCTATTACGTAATGGTGTAGGCCTACCAGATTTTAGAAGCTCCAAATAACCAAACAACGATGTAACATAAGGTTATGCAGATTTTAAACCACCGTCACACCAGGGACTCACACCGTTTTGCTCCCTTTTCGTGAACCACAACAAGTGGCGTAGCAAGGATCCAGCCAATGAAGAGGGGGGGGGAGTGGGGTGGGGGCACCAGTGTTACACGGCGATTGGAATCTAATTTTTTTCTCTATTTAATGGGGAATGTGCCCCTTGTGGCCTCCCCCTATAGCTACGCCACTGACTACAACGAGACACTATTTTGGCACGTTTCCTTGTCTCTTTGCGGGATGAATTTTGAACCGACGCGATCAGGCATTGACGAGGGAAAATGACGCTTTATTTCCCCCAACAAAACGTGTAAATGCACCATTTTGCTCATACGAAATTGACAAAAAGAAATTTGAAATGTGGGGGATACTTTCAATGTCACTGTCTAGTATCAATAAGATAATAAAGTTGGCTCCATATAAAGGTTTTCTTATCAAATGTGTCGTTGCATCTTTCATATGCCAATCATTGTTATACTAGTATTGTTGATAATTTCAAAGTGAGATGTTTAGACAAGCTTTGTCACGTCTTGCCGCGCCTTCAATTATATGTTTACTAAATGCATGACCTGCAAAAATGAATTTGTCCAGACAAAAATAAAATTTCATTCCATGAATGAATCCATAAATCATCAACCCCCTCTAAAATCTTGAAAAAATGACTAAAAGTGAATTTGTTCAGTAACCACCACTGATGTAGAAAACACTGTCCACATATACTTATACGCAACTACATGCATGTAGTATGTGGATAATGTGTTGGGATAAAAATGTGAAATGTTCAATTGTTTCATTTATTGCACAACACATCACACCAACATGATTTACCCAACTTTCTGTTCACTCGTATATGGTTTCGAATCCGGGACCTCCCGATTCTATTTAGCCAGCATCGCACCCCTATAGATGACTCTACGTCAATTCATATATCAATATCAAGTTTAAGAGCTCCAATTATTATAATAGCCCATGCAACTTACTGCAACATCACATCATTAATCGTAATAACACTTCCGAACTAGTACCTTCTCTATTTGTACATGTTTTAAACCAGATACATGTAATCTTATCTTGAAACTATAGTGTTAGTGAAATCACCTTTTAAAAGGGTCGAAGGCCGGCCACACTTTCAACCTTTATAGTTGTATCCAGCATTTTAAAGTGTCAAATCTACCATTTCGAAAATTTGTGGTCACCCCTCGATCCTTTTAAATGGTGGTTTAAGTAACACGTAGTTTTAGAGAGTCCTATATCTAGATTTTCTGACTCATCATTCATGTCATTCATACTATGTATCTTACATGCGTTTATAGCACCTTGGGTACGTGCCATCCAGAGATAATCATATTGTGTGCCTAGTTCGTATGGGTTTAAAAAAACAAGTGTTTGCTCAATTTTTCACAATATCATTGTCATAATGTTTATTCTAAATTTATTTCCATGTTGATATGCAAGTGGTCGAATCTTCTATCAGCTTATCCAGGGGAAGTCATGTCTGCTTCAAAATATCTTGTTTAAACACTTCATTCGAGTCGAAATCAACGAAGCTTGCTGAAGTATGCTTTTTTTATTGCGTATCTGATAACATCTGTTTGTTTCGAATGATAATGACAGTTAAACAAGTTAAACATACACTTTATTCCGTACAACGGCCGATAGCGATGTGCATCGATGAAAATAGTCGTGATCTTTGCAAGTCTCCCAGTAACCTTTTATCAGCTTGCCTTGGGTGACGTTATCAGCAGTCGACTGAAGGTATGATGGGAATTACTTTAGAGCATATAATTAACTAGTTTTGATGGCTCACTTAAATTCTAATATTAATAACTTTTGCTACAATTTGCTACAATTGGTTGGTTTGTTTTACCTGACTGCTAAATGTGTGTGCTTGTAAGTAAGCAACCAGGGGACCGAAGACTTTAAAGGGACTTGGTAACATTGTTCAGATGAGAGAAAATGGTGTAAGGTAGTGACTTCAATGCTAGATGTAAAATTAAAGATAATCTGAAAGTTTGAGTGAAAACAGACCATTATTAACGATAAAAATAGGGAAAAACTGATCTGATCGATTCCTTAATTCTCCCAACTATATTATTACAATTTAATTACATTTTAGGTGAATGTAAATCGTAACAAACCTATGAATTGGTTCTATATATCATTCCAGACATTTAAGTGTTGAACGATTTTTAAAATCCTGTCTTACGTCTTATTTTCATGGAAAAACGGTTGGGAAAATTCAAAAATGGTTGGGAGAATTTACTGTTAGAAGGTGTTGACCAGTGACGCCTTCAAAGAAAACCATAAATATCTTTGTGATTTGAGAATTTTTTCAGGATTTTTTGCATGCTAGAGGGTTAGTACAGTAGACCTTCAACCTTCAACAATGTTACCGAGACATTTTAAGTCCTCTCCGAGGGACTTGGTAATGAGGAGTTAATGCCTTACCAAAGGGCACTAGCGCATCGACGTGGTTTTGTAGCCGCGACCTCTTGGTTACGAGACCACTGATCTACCACTGAGACATCACGCCTCCGTGAATAAAATAACAACAACAAAAACAAAGTTACAAAGTGTCAGGAGAACGACGGCCCCCGACTCCGAGACCGACAGCCCATCATATAGACAGACAAACATAACACAACAGAGAAATAAACGATCGGAGAAAAGCATCGATCTCGGGGGGCTCTGGAATAGGGATAGAAGGCCCACAAATACGATATTGTCGATCTCATGGCCTGTAGCCGAGATTTCTTGTCACATGAACTTTGTCTCCATAGCTACAGTGATGAAACATTCTCATGTCAGAGTTTATGTATATAATGGTATAAGAGATGCGTTGCATTCCATTAACCTGAAAAGCATGCATATCACAATCAATGAATGATACGACAAAAGAGAAAATAAAGGGAGAGAGAGAGAGAGAGAGGGTCATTCAGTGTTGAATCAACCATTTTTCAATATACACCCCACCCCTTTAAAAATATCCCAAAATTGGTAGACCTCTATATGAGGTCGCGGACGCATTTAGTTTTTACGATTGAATTAAACGAGTGCTAAGTTCCTACCACCCTCGTCACACCGACAAGACCGACACGAGATCGACAACAGACTGCTTATGTACAATGGTATAAAGTGGCCAAGAGTCGGTCGGTTAGGGTCGGTTTGGAGTCGGTTTGGCGGTGTGACTCAGGCATGATTTTGTTATTACCATTATTAACATTTCCATCATGTCATAGTATTATTTCTTTCAAACTATGTTTTAATTTTTAAGAATATTGTCACTTTAAAATACAAGCTAAACATTGTCATGTTTGTGAAAATAGTTCCTTACTTATTTGTTGGTGTCCATATTTTCTTTCAAAGGAACCTAAAAAGAAATGTTCCACATAATTATATCTTAATCAAATTTATAAAGATTTACTGAAAAAGAAGCATTTCGATGTCACGTTAACCCCCTCCTCCGCAATTAAATTACTCAACTAACAATTATTGATGACCCGGTAGAATCTTGTTTGCTGACGTGTCTGGCAGAATTCAACCCACATCTACTGTATATCAGAATAAAGGTTATTTAGATTAAAGGGGGAGGGGTCCGTGTACATAGCATGATATTGAATATAAAGAACGTGTCAAGTACAATCGGATTATTTGCAAGAGGCAAATTTGTCAAATTGCCACATAAGGAATCGTGAATTATTCAAAGCAGACACTTCGATCATCATCAGGCAGTTTTCAGCTGAAAATGCCCTTGTACATGTTTAATCTCATGATTCTCAGCTATCGCTAAATCACGATTACAAAAAATGAGTCAAACATTTGCGCCAATATTGGTTCAAACTCGATTGCCTTGATTGTTTTCCACATATTGTTTTTTCTGACATTGTAATGCCGGTAGTTTTAAATTTGGTACTTTTTTGCGAGCGAGCGAAAAAAAAAACGCGAAAAGAAAAGAGAGTTTAGCTGACAGCCATCATTTGTGTATGTTATGTGTAAAAAATTGATGGAGTTCTGTCTTTGAATAGGGTTAATCATGTTAATAAGGTTGTTCGTGTTTAGAATTTGTTTAAAAGAGATCTTTTCGTCTGTTTTGCGTTGTATTTTATTACGTCATTATTCAATGAGGCTTCATTCCCGAGGAGATTTGTTACTTGCCAACACTGTTCCTGGTCTTTATTTGATTTCCTTAACTGTGTATGTGCTCATGCATTTCCACCGAGTGGATAGCTCTCCAGAAAATAGTATTAATCATAATGATAATAATGATAATAATAATAACAATAATGATAATAATAATAATAATAACAATAATAATAACAATAATATAAATAATAAGATTTTGACATTTTTGCATAAGGCTCATGCATCTTTACAGACCCTAAAAGTTCGATCCGGATCTGAAAAGTTAATGTGGAGCTCTGTCAGATAAAGGTCTACTTATTAGAGAACGGACAATTGTTTTGTTTTGAAGGGATATAAACTAAATTAAGGCGTAGAAAATTAAGAGCTGGCAATTTTAGGAGGGGCATTTTTGGTATTGGAATGGCCATTTTGTCTTACTTTTTTGAAACTTGAATCATGAGCCCCTCTACAACGTCCCCTAATTACTGTCACATTTTCATTGTTGCTATGATCCTTTGAGTATCCGCGAGGAATATGCAATCACAGTCTAAAGTAAATATTTAATGTAGCCGAGTGTCATAAGAAGAACGGACCATGCACAAGATCAAATTAAGTTGGTTCCTATAGTTTCTCGCCCCCTTCCTATTTTTTCCGACCGCCTCATTTAATGTTGTCGTTGTTCTTAATAATTTCGTTTTGAAATGAAGATAAATAATCTAGGGCATGTAGATAGTTACATAACCAAAAGAGAGGGTGAAAAGGGGAAAACCTTTTACATAATGCAATTCCATCTGGTCTTGAACCCCTGAAGTGCATGCAAATACTGAATATGATTCTATTTTTTGAAAATGACCTAATAAAATGTTATTGTACAGGATAATAACAAACATCACATAACATGAAAGCCACTCCAACTCATTTTCATATTATTCGGACGAGAAACTAGGAATCCATTTCAACTGGCCTTAGGCCTTTCAGAGCAAAGGTTAATTTTGATGATAGCTATACACTCTTGTTTGGTGATTATCATCACGTTCCTATAGATTCGAGGACTTAGCTTCCCTGTTTGCTAAGGCCCTGGACCAATCGAAACGCGATTGGAAACTCGATAAATATGTGCGTCTCAAAAACCTCTTCCCCACACCTCCAACACCTCCTGGTGCCAGCACTTCTCATTCTCCTAGCCAGGTAAGAACATCTGTTTTGTACGACTCATTGCCGCCGGAGCAAATCTCAGATCATCTTTGGGATTAAAAATTAGACGAAATTTCCACTATATTAGACGAGTTCGTTTTTTCTTCTTTATAAGAGCAGAGTAATTTTTTAGTAGAACAACTATTCAATGATTATTGAACACCAAATTTGTCAATTTGACTAGAATTCTATTCACCTTTAATATCGTAGATTCAAACTAATGGCAATATCGGAATATCCGTATGACTTTGAATACCTATAGGATAATCAAATTTACGAGAATCTGTTCATGTTTAAAAGACTCTCGAACGAGTTTTTTTCTATTCAAGTTAAATATATGGTACATTGTATTAACATTTGAATAGATAATTATGACAGTGTAGTTTTTGTCCTTTCTTCGTGAACGATTTAGTTATCATTGTATTTTACGGTTTATACCCATCTTTAAGATTTTGTTTTCACCTTGTAGTATGTCGTTTGAACTTACAAACGTACAGTTTAGTCAGTGTAAAATATGAATAAAAGTTTCATCATTGATAACTAGGCCTATAGTGTGCTTATTTCTTACGATTGGAATTCTGTTAATTTCAATGTATCTATTTGTTCTCTTTTAAAAATGCAAAGAAACCTTTATTCAGTCTGATGTGGTTATGGGTGTGGTTCCATTTACACGACTTCAAGTGAATTCATACTAATTTATCATAACGATATTAATATTAGTGCATGGATCTTGTATAGCGATCATGTCTGTCAAACTTGACACTCCTGGCTTTACCCCGGCTTTAGTGTTGCTGCTATTATTGTGGCACTCTAGCATTTCAAGAAATTAATTTCAATGTCAGGTACCCATTTATCTCTCCTGGGTCGAGTGTGGAAATTGTAGTTGAATGTCTTGCCAAAGGACGTTAGCGCCCAGTACCCTGTGGCTCACAGTCCGACGACTTATCCGCTAGACCACAACACCTCATGATAACTTATTAACTTTAGGTCAGCCTCTTTATAAGGGCCCTTCACCTTTTTTTTGGCTGCTACCTGCCCCAGCATACATGTATATATATATCTGTATAGAGTGTTTTATGTTATTTTCTTTTATGCTGTAATTTGTCATTTCAAAATTCCTCTGTTGTGTTTTTATGCTACAAGTGAAATAAAATGAATGAATAATGAATGAACTCTTCATCTGCTTCGGTCAAATAATGGAACAAACACTGGCCATAGTCGAGTTTTGTCAAACGTACAAGGAGTACACGTATCATACAACCTACAAGTTACGGCAATGTAGAATTTTAATCCAACACGATCGAAACTACTTTAAAAAATCAACCTAAGGCAATTTCAATAGTCTTGTGCTGTGCGTTACCTAAATGTGCGAACATGACAATGAGTTATAACTTAAACTGGAGATGATTTCTATGGGATGTACAATAGGGTGTTGAAATTGCCCTTGAGTTGGATTTTTCGAAAATAGTTGCAATCGTTTTATCCGTAGACGACATATGGAAAGAGGTAATTAATAATCAATTTGATTTCCTATATTCAGTTGATTTAGATTCCAATCATCCATCATGCCTAACCTCTCTGGTTCATGGACTCTGGCCAAACATGATTCATTGGATGCTGTCCTAGATAAGCTCCAAGTTCCTGCTGACAAACGCCCTCCAGGAACCATCACCGGACTCAGTATGACCATCACTCAGAATGGCGACAACTTCACCGTCAAGACCGTAGCACAGCGTGGCACCCGTGAGACTACCTTTGCCGTGGGAACCACTTTCGAGACCGAGCTCCTCATGGGCACCATCACGGTTAAGGTTTGTAAGCCTATTATCATCTCGGTTCGGCAGTAACAATTCTCAGTCAATTAATCAATCAATATGTCAATCAATATATCCATCCAATCAATCAGTCAATCAACCAATTATTCATTCAAACAATCAATCAAACAAGAAATCAATCCATCAATCAATGACTATATCATTTAAACAATCAATCAATATATCAATATGGAATTAAACCAATCAACCAACCAATCAAGCAATCAATAAATTAATCAATCAACCGACCAATCAATCAATCGATTCTTCTTAGTTTTCCAGTAAACTTAAATAGACATTTCTAATGTTTAAATGCAATATACAAAAGAAATACACGTTGATAGATGATTAAAATGATAATACAATATGTTCAAAAATATTGAACAGGAAAAATACAATGATGATGCATACGATTCCCTGTCTTTATATTGATATGTGCTTTCGCTAAAATAACAACACATGCTCCTATGACAACTGCTCCACGGCAATTTGTTACAATAACCGAATTCCCAATTCAACCCTGAACCAAAATTATACTATACCTAAGCCTAACCCTAAAAAGAACAAGAACTTATCTGCAACCCTTACCTAAACCCTACATCTTTGAGGAACTAGAGTCCAGAGCAAAATGTCGCAGGAGCAAAATAATGTCGGATATCCTATAGATTGATCCCAGTAAGGAATTAATTCCCAACTTTACAACTTCGAGAGAGATGACTGTGTTGCTGCTTGCTCTGGAGTATGAACCATAGATCTATAACCAAAATTCATGCTTATACTACAATTCGTAACATCAATTTCGGGAAGGCTTATTATTAATTAGTTGCTAATTAGCTCATTACCTTCCAAGGGAATGAAGAATGTGCATACATTGTGTGCGGGGAAGCCTGAATCTGATGACCGGGGTAATAATATTTCTACAAATCGCTTAAAAACATCGTCAATGTATTAAGCGCTATACAAACCCAGATGATCATGTATTCAAACTATTATTATCATTATTACAGGTGACTGCTGCATGGGACGGTGACAGTCTGGTTCTTACCGGTGAGAAGGGCGCCAAGCTCTGCCGTCAAATCGTTGGAGGTCAACTCGTCTCAACCATTGACGTCGGTGGTACCTGTGCCAAATTCTACTTCAACAAAGCTTAGAATGAGGAACTCTTTATCGTCGGCAACACATTTGATGAAGAAAGACTGTACATAATTGTGGAAATCACATTTCTCTAGTGAAAAGAAATTATCGATATTCTCTATTTTTCCCGACCGAATTCTTGAGGTTTATAGCAGTGAATCAGAAAATAGCCTTTTGTTGGTAATATTCTGCTACCTCAGCATGAATGACATCACATTGCACACCCGAATGGACCGTTTGTTAATAAAATAATAGAAATAAAAACGTTCTGCTATGAATCGTTAAAAATTTAAGGTGTCTTTGTCTCTTTATTTTGAATGTTTTTTTAATGATCCATCAAAAAACTTACTGAAGGATTAAAAAAAAAAAACTTTAGTAGGCTGGTATATTGTAATGCTCCGCCCTGGATTTGGGAGCTATAGTGTAAAACCGGACAGTATTACTGTATAAAATCCTATTAAATTCGAATAAAGTGTGTGAAGGCGTACAAATGGAACCGTCAAAGATTGCATTTGAAAACGAGAAAGAAACCCATGCATTGTGATGTGACCTTATATAGGTTCATAATGGGAAGATAAGAGAGATGTGGGACAAGAAAGAGAGAGAAATAAAGAGAGATCGAGATAGATAAGAAGGGTGAGAGAGAGAGAGAGAGAGAGGGGGGGTGAGAGAGAGAGTTGATAGAGACTTGAGAAATTAAGAGAAAGAGAGATGAGAAAGACTTGAGAAAGAGAGAGAGAGAGAGAGAAGGTGTGTGCATGGAGACAGCGTTTGCATGCAGAATTCCCCTTTTCGTTAATGCCCCCTTTTCGATAGAGAAATGTATCACGATGGGAAGCGGGGGCGGGGGTTTCGGCTGTACTCTGGGCAACAGTAGAACAGATTGAAGTGTGGGAGCAAATTAACATTCAAGTTCATTTATTCAAAACCACACAAACATGATATAATCTTTTAAATAAAAAAGAGACTGGTAATAGTACATTCATCAACTTAATTACATCATAAAATGAATGATTTTAGGACCCCTTTAAAGCTAAGTTTGTGAGCGGGCCCTATAGTCCCTATAGTCCACAAAATACATACATTTACAATTTGGCAAGGTGAATAAAAGGAATGTAACGTATTTACAAGGGATGGAAATACTAAGCTACAGAATATAGGACACAAAAATACTCTCACACACGCGCGCGCACGCACACACACACACACACACACACACACACACACACACACACACACACACGCACACGTACACAGCAAACACACCGATGAGTAGGTCCTCAGTGGTCGAAAAAACATTTTAGAATGAGAAATTATTAAGATACAAAGAAAAATTATGTCAGTCTTTCAAGTAGGTACGTTTTTGATAACCTTCTAAACCTAGAAAGAGTTTTACCCTTTAAAAAAAAATATCATCAGGCAAACTGTTCCATTCTTTAATGCAAGAGATATGGAAAGAGGTCAGAGTGACATTTGTTCTTGCAAAAGGCTGATGAATAAGATCCCTTTGACGTGTATTATAATTAAGAATTTGTGAGTTCTGACGGAAGAAATCTTTTAACGTACATTCATGAGGCATAGACTGGAGTTTAAACATAAACAATACGCAATTGAACGACACAAGTCCACTTAGTGGTAACATTCTTAGTCGAAGGAACAATGGAGAACTTGGATGTCTATAATTAGAATTAGTAATAAGCCTTATTGCCTTCTTCTGCAATACTCTCAACTTATCAATATATGGCTTAAAAGTGTTTCCCCAAGCAACATTACAATATGTCAAATAAGGAAGAATAATACTATTATATAATGTTATCAGCACTCTTTCGGTTAAAATAAATTTTAATCTAAAAATGACACCTACACTTCGGGACAACTTTGTGCATACAACATCTAAATGATTTTTCCAAGATAAATGCTCATCCATAGTTAACCCTAAGAACTGAACATTTTCACTGAGCGCAACATCATGGCCTCCAACAATTAAGAAAAGTGATACCATCTGGAAGCTTTTTACCCTTTCAGCGAAAAATAACACACTTTGTCTTTTGAACATTCAACAATAACTTATTACAACAATACCATGCATGCATACAGTTTTTGAATCTCTTGATTTGTAATTAGTAAAAAATCTTCAGCCTTCTTATCAGCCAGCAGCAAGCTGGTATCATCAGCAATTCACTTTTTTGCTGATGATACCGGCTTGCTGGCTGATTCTCATACTATGAGAATAATTTTGATGAGTGTATTATATCATTTATATAGATCAAATACAAAAGGGGACCTAGAACAGAAACCTGAGGTACACCATATTTAATAGAAGCAAGTTGGGAACTAGTACCATCCACCACAACAAATTGAGTCCTGTCAAACAAATAGCTTCGGAACCAAGACAATGCTACACCACGTGTAGTATGGGAGCCAGGGGGGGGGGGGTCAACCTAGCTGGAAAGGAAACCAATTTTCATGTGCACAGATGTAAAGATCGCATAGCTCCATATAGCAAATTGACCGTCTGGCATGTTCTAAGTGGTGAATGTGGCCAGGGGGCGGACCCTCCCAAAAAAGTGGCCCTTTTGACGACAAAATAGTATTTTGTAAATAATATTGTAAGGAAACCTTGAACCACCATGAGTTTGGTGTCATATGAAAGAAAATTAAATCATCTACATTTTGATACCTATTCCAACGAAATTAGGATTAATTAACATCGCAAATTTAAGTAATAAACATGATTTTGGGTGATTTTTTTCGAAATATTGAATTTTATCAAAAAAGATTATTTTTCCATATATCAAAATCGGAGAAGTGCTTTTTGTTATAACTTTCCAGGAATTTGCTTATGTACAAAGACAATATCCTGTGCAAGGGAGAGGTTTATATATCTTTTCAATAAAAAGTTATAGCAATCCAAAGTTATTGATTTGATTTTCACAAAAAACAACATTTTTACCCACATGTGTATTAACTGTATGCATATACGTGCATTAGTGTATTAAGGACCTGTTTGGTGTGTTTACATCGAGTTTAAAAGATAACTTTTAACTAAAACCTCTAATCACCATGTATTTTGCTATTGCAGCCCCCAAACTATGGAATAGCTTGCCAATAGAAATACGAAGCACTCCATCTCTCAATGTCTTCAAATCCAAATTAAAAACATATTTGTTTAATTGAGAGATTCTATTTTGTGAAATTTAGTAAAAAGGAGCTCTGAACCAGCGCAGCTGAATATATTTTGTATAAAAGCTGCGCTATATAAATTTATTATTATTATTATTATTATTATTATTTGGTGTCAAAAGATGGATAATTAAAATACCTTCATCCTGATACCAATTTCAATGAGTGATGTAGTGTGAAATATAAATTTTGAGCCAAAAAGGTGCTTTATTGTAGATATTCCTCTGATTTTGGCCAGTATCTCGGTATATTAACTGGACAAAAGTGATTAGACATTTAGTAGTGCAGAAAGTTCAGAGGATTTGGAGCGCTAGGTGCAATTGATAAGTTCTTCTTCTGTACTCTGGGATGTTTCAGGAAATGTGGACATTGGCAGTTGCCTCTCCCCACCCCCACCCCGCCCCCTTCCAGCCGCTTGTCATAATCTTGCCCATGACCAAAACAAGTTAGTGCATCGATCAACATGAATATAATATAATGTTTCCAAAATTATAAGCTGCTCCTAATGACGTTTTCCAATCATCAAATCGTGAGATCCTTAGAAGTTCAAGGAGTTAGTAACGATTTTAAGTCATTCATGGCTAAGCAGAACAGATTTCAAATTGATCTCTATTATTGTTGTGGAACTTCCTATTTGAAACACACAAAGACTAAAACTGAGATTCAATCGAATCAAGTAGTTTCATAATGTTCCTTCGATCTTTGTACCGAATTACTTGTTATCGAGAGAAAAAAATAACTTTGCATACCTAGCCGAAACTATTTTATGAGAAAAGTTTATGTCATTCTAATCTAATCACAATAGGAATTATGAGTATTGGTTGCTTACAAGCATACACATGTTTTTTTAGTAGTCAGGCAAAATAAACCATTAAATCAAACATGGCGATATTATATTATATTCATGTTGATCGATGCACTAATTCGATGTAAACACACCAAACAGGTCCTTAATACACTAATGCACGTATATGCATACAGTTAATACACATGTGGGCAAAAATGTTGTTTTTGTGGAAATCAAATCAATAACTTTGGATTGCTATAACTTTTTATTGAAAAGATATATAAACCTCTCCCTTGCACAGGATATTGTCTTTGTACATAAGCAAATTCCTGGAAAGTTATAACAAAAAGCACTTCTCCGATTTTGATATATGGAAAAATAATCTTTTTTGATAAAATTCAATATTTCGAAAAAAATCACCCAAAATCATGTTTTTTACTTAAATTTGCGATGTTAATTAATCCTAATTTCGTTGGAATAGGTATCAAAATGTAGATAATTTAATTTTCTTTCATATGACACCAAACTCATGGTGATTTAAGGTTTCCTTAAAAATATTATTTACAAAATACTATTTTGTCGTCAAAAGGGCCGCTTTTTGGGAGGGGGCCACCCCCTGGCCACACCCACCACTTAAAACATGCCAGACGGTCAATTTGCTATATGGAGCTATGCGATCTTTACATCTGTGCACATAAAAATTGGTTAATTTCCTTTCCAGCTAGCCCCCACCCCCGCCTGGCTCCCGGACTAGTGTTCCATAATGCTCAAGTTTCCTGAGGAGGATGCCTTTTGGTCAATGCCAATGGTATCAAACGCCTTAGATAGATCTAAAAATATCCCCAAACAATACTTGTCTCCATCAATAGCTTTTACTTAATAAATTAAACACGGCACCCATTTCAGTGGAGAAGTACTTACGAAATCCACACTGCTGAGGAATCAAGATATTATTTTTAGATAGAAACTCATTTAAGCGATTATAAATTATTTTCTCAAGTATTTTAGAAAAGATTGGTACCAATGCTATTGGCCTATAATTAATGACATTTTTACGGTCAGTTTTTTTATACAGTACTGCATGGTACTACTTTAGCTATCTTCAATTTATCAGGAACAACTCCCTGAGATTAATGATTTTACATAAGGGATCAATAAAAAGGTGAATGCACTCCTTTAGAATTTTAGGTGATTATCAGAACCGCTAGATGTAGATGGTTTCAAAGATGACACAATATCGATGATCTCAGATTTTGATTTTCCTGCTTTATATATTTTTTTTTTTTAAACCAGGTTTCGAATTAATATCTATGAAAAAAAGAGATAAAAAGAGGCTAGACTGGAGCAATTAATAGAAAAATCACTATACTATATTTGGGGCTGCGGGAAATCACTGATATACGAGACGAAGTAAAAACAGCTTCCGAGCATATATAATCTTGTCATATGTAACGAGTGTAATACCAGAGGACTGGCGTGAGGCGAATGTTGTACCAATCTACAAGAAAGGTAATAGATCAACTCCAGTAAACTATCGTCCCATCTCACTAACATGCATTTGCTGCAAACCAATGGAACATGTTCTAGCCAGCAATATCATGAAGCATGGGGACAGAAATAGCATCATCTTCCCCCTTCAATATGGCTTTCGCAAGAACATGTCATGTGAACAACAGTTATTAGGATTCACAAGCGACCTGCACAAGAACTTGGACGAAGGACGTCAAATGGATGCCATAATCATGGATTTTTCAAAAGCATTCGACAAGGTGGGCATCAACGGCTCTTGCACAAGTTGAACTTCTATGGTGTCAGAGGGAAGAATCTTGGATGGATCCAAAGCTCTCTCCATGGAAGAAGTCAAAGAGTCCTTCAGTGGATGGCAAGGACTCATCATCAACAGCAGTGGAATCTGGAGTGCCTCAAGGGTCGGTTCTTGGACCTTGTCTCTTTCTATTCTACATAAATGACTTGCCAAATGGTCTACGGCATCCAAAGTTCGCCTATTTGCCGATGATGCGATTTCCTACATGACCATCGACAACCAACATCATGCACACAATCTTCAACAAGACCTCAACAGGATTGGTGATTGGGCTGAAAAATGGATGATGGTTTTAAAGGCCAGGTTCATTGAAATTTGGAAAAAAGGCAAATCACACCTCTACAGATTGCTGAGAACATTAAAGATACTATGTCCCTTTTGCAGCCAACATCAAATTCTGTAGAACTTTGCAGGAATTATGAATATGTCATGTATGTCCTTTGTGTGAAATTTAAATGTTAGCAGAGTCCTAATATTCAAATTATGCAAGGAAACCCGTTTACTTGCTAGACTTCACTGTCAGACACTATTGAGTGACTGACTGGCTTTTTTTTTCATCTTTGGTAATAACATACATAAAATGAGCTGTAAAGGGTGAGCATTTGTCTACATCAATAACCCACTTCTTTTAATGGCCAAAATTAAACTGATTGAATCTTTGGGCAGCATAAAACGTACGACCAATCGGTACAGATGTCTGAAAAATCAGACTATTACTTACTGGCTCTATAGCTCCTAAGTCAATTCGACAACTAATAGTCGTTATTTTCCCACTTAAAGACATTTTCAAGCCCCCTTTTTTAGGGAAGTTCTAAATTAGTTTTGTCTTTCAAATGCCGTTGGAATTTAACCTTTTCATTTTTTTGGCATGCAAATGGGACATAGTACCTTTAACAAAATGACTAAAGTACTTTTAAAGCCCTCACTATTGTGAGGAATAAATTAATTGCAATTTTGTTACCCTTTCCAAAACCCACTCACAAAGTGAAATGACGGCGTTATTTACATGCGATAAAATGACGTCACATTATGAACAACCTGCAATCACACATTCGGGACAATGTTGGATACCCATTGCAATTTTTAGATATGGGTTAACGTTGTTTGTATATTTACCGCCAGTTGTGATATTTCCTTTATTTTAGGCACTTTGAATGAGATACACTGAATAAATAATACTTTCTACAAATGTGTATTCGATTTTTATGTTATTTACCGTCACATTTGACCATAAAAATCGGGAAAATAATCACATATTCTGAGGGCAGCTCAGCGTGTTTGTGTCGGATCTGGGAGTGCCTAAGACATTTTGCATGCTGAACTAACGACTCTTCTGGGGCAAAATATGCGACAAGTTTACATATAATTGTCCAAATATTCATTACGAAAATGTCTGATTAGGCCGATTAGTTTAGATTTTTGATAGATAAATGGGGAAAGTGGAAGTCGATCGAGAGAAGACTTAGATCAGTCCGGTTCGCGATTCACAGCTAGCTCGATCAAGCGCCGGGCCGGCTGGCCTGGCTGTGATATGCGGGCTCATGACACGCAGCGACTGCGGCTGCCCCGACAGCTTGTGCTTGTCCATCGACTTCGGCAAAATCTTCCAGATCTTCTTTAGGTCTAGATCTCCCAAATCTCCATTGTCGTTGTCGTTGTCCGAGGTACTTCCTTCTTCTATCTCCTCAAAACTCGATTCAAGTATGTTTTCGTCCATATCGATATTTTCAGGGTGACTTTGATGAAGGTAATTAGGTTAGGTAAGAGTCAATGCAATACATGTGAATTGCACGCAAACTGCATCGCGCACCGATCAGCTGAGCGGCCCATTGTATTAATTGTTCATTGTGCTACATCACTCAAAAATCACCTGACTTACGATGTTTTCGGGGTCTCGAGTGGGGTGATATTTCGTCAAGTTTAATCAACTTTTATAATTTTCGCACGAATTTACAAGTTACACAAATGTGTTAGTTTTACTCAGTGTAATGTTCTGATTACAATGATACCAAATTCAGTCGATTTCAAAATCAATGAACCTGGCCTTTAAACACGGACAAATGCAATGTACTCACGGTCTCCAGGAAAAGAAGCAAGGTAGCAAGGTACAACATGTGTAGGCTATCATTTGAACAACACCCCCCTTGAAACCGTTGACTCTGCGAAGTACTTGGGTGTTAATTACCATCACTTCCGATCTCAAGTGGACCCAACATATCAATAATACTGTCAATAAAGCCAATAACGTCCTTGCCTTTCTAAGACGCAATCTACGCATTAAATCTTCTGACCTCAAAGCCACTGCATACAAAACATTGGTTCGACCGATCGTAGAGTATGCTTCCTCTGTCTG
Source organism: Mesocentrotus franciscanus (assembly GCA_037976565.1). Classification (NCBI taxonomy): domain Eukaryota; kingdom Metazoa; phylum Echinodermata; class Echinoidea; order Camarodonta; family Strongylocentrotidae; genus Mesocentrotus; species Mesocentrotus franciscanus. Next base: position 38,430,491 of record CP137669.1, on the reverse strand, counting down.
GGACCCAGCTACCAAGAACCTCATTCACAAAGTCAGTGGCGTAATGAGCAAAAACGTTTGGGGGGGCTGGCAGACAAAAAAATCCGCATCACCCCACTCTTACATGCAGGCCCCGCTGAACGTTTTTCAAAGTGGGTGGGGGGAGGCTAAAGTATTTACGATCAGGTAGAGCGTAGTGTAAATTGGCGTGTGGTCTAGGGGCAAAGCCCTGGCAGGGGTCACGGGGCAGACTCCCCGGAAGCTCAGGGGGTATGGGCATTTAATTACGGTCAGACATATTTTGATACCATATTATTGATCCTCAGGGGCAGATCTAGCTTTTGCCAAGGGGGTTTGACCAGTGCAAATTAATGAGCGAGGCGAGGCGATTTTTTTTGGCTATTTTGAACCCCCGTAAGTGATGTTTTCCTGGCATCTACTAACACAATGATGACCATAAAAAGCAGTGCATGATAACGTCTTTTTAAATCAAGTAACAGTTTAAACAGTTTGACCCAATGACGATCGTTCACGAGCCGCGTAGCGGCGAGGCGATTTTTTGGGGTGCTATTTTGACCCCCGGCCCGTAAGTGATGTTTTCCTGGCATCTACTAACACAGTGGAGACCATAAAAAGCAGTGCATGATAACGTCTTTTTAAATCAAGTAACATTTTTAACAGTATCTGTTTGACCCAATGACGATGCGGAGCATCGTCCACGAGCCGCGTAGCGGCGAGGCGATTTTTTTTTGGTGCTATTTTGAACCCCCGGCCCATAAGTGATGTTTTCCTGGCATCTACTAACACAATGGAGACCATAAAAAGCAGTGCATGATAACGTCTTTTTAAATCAAGTAACAGTTTAATACACAGTTATATCCAGAGTTATAATGTGTTTGGTTAAGTTTGGTTAAGTTGACACTGGCCGGTCACTAATTGGCGTGGGGTCCAGGGGGCTGAGCCCCCGGAAGCTCAGGGATTTTAGGCATTTAATTACGGTCAGATGAGCATATTTTGATACCCTATTTGTGACACTGGCAGGTCACTAATTGGCGTGGGGTCCAGGGGGCGGAGCCCCCGGAAGCTCAGGGGTTTTAGGCAATAAATTACTGTCAGATGAATATCCACGGGCCTGACTTAGGGCCATTGGTTGGGTCAGGGGCAGAGCCCCTGGACGTCTTTAAATCAAGTAACAGTTTAATACTAGGCGTTTAAGGTCAGATGAGCATATTTTGATACCTTATTTGTGACACTGGCGACACGAATTGGCGTTGGGTCCAGGGGGCGGGATCCAGGGGGCGGGGCCCAGGGGGTGGAGCCCCAAGAAGCTCAGGGGTTTTAGGCATTTTATAACGGTCAGATAAGCATTCAGGGGCCCGCCTTAGGGCCGCTTGTGGGGTCGAGGGGGCAGAGCCACCGGAAGTTCAGAGGTTCTAGGCATTAAATTACCGTCAGATGAGCATCTATGGGCCCGTTTTAGGGCCCTAGGTGGGGTCCAGAGGGCAGAGCCCTGGAAGCTCAGGGTTTTAGGCATTTAATTACGGTCAGATGAGCATATTTTGATAACCTATTTGTGACACTGGCAGGTCACTAATTGGCGTGGCGTCCAGGGGGCGGAGTCCCCAGAAGCTCAGGGTTTTAGGCACTAAATTACCGTTAGATGAGCATCCAGGGGCCCGCCTTAGGGCCCTAGGTGGAATCCAGGGGGCCGAGCCCCGGAAGCTCAGGGTTTTAGGCATTTAATCACGGTCAGATGAGCATATTTTGATACCTCATTATTTTGTGACACTGGCAGGTCACTATTCTTTCTTTCTTTCTATTTCTCTTTAGTATACTTTTTCCAAAAAGGGGGGGGCGGAGCTCGAGGCCCCGGAGCCCCGTCGTTCTGAGGGCCCTGCCATGTAGGCCTCTAAGTAAGCATATTTCTTGCCTGGCTGTAAATTAAGAATTTGTAATTTTCCAACAAACGCATAAAAAGTATAATTTACTAAAAAGTGAAAAATCTCGGAAAATTATGTCATTTCAGCAACATTTGTAAATCACCAGTATCGAATTAGAAATGAACGTTTGAATTTTATTGTGACACTGGCAGGACACTAATTGGCTCCCCATCAGTACGCCAGTGCCCCCGATCTACACCTCGGCGGGAAAAATCGCAACTGATCTCCCTTACCTATCTTCTTTCTCTCTTTCTTTCCTTACCTTTCCCTCCCCCTTCCCTTTCCTTTACCTTCCTTCTCTCTCTTTTAGGTTTGCTAGGGGGGAGGCAAGGGCCTTTCGGCCCCGATCCACATGTTGTTGGCGGGATTAATCGCAACTGATCTCCCTTCTTTTCACCCTTTTCTTTTCTTCTTCCTCTTTTGTGTTACCTTTTAGCTATCCTCTTTCCCTTTCCTTTCTCTCTTTTTTGGCGGGGGGGGGGAGAGGCAAGGGCCTTTGGCCCCCGATCCACAACTTGTTGGCGGGAAAATTGCAACTGATATCCGCCCCTTCTTTTCTTTTCTTCTTCCTCTTTTTTTCCTTCCCTTTATCTCCTCTTTTCCTTTTTTCTTTCCCTTTCCTTCCTTCTCTCTTATTTTTTTTGATGGGGGGAACAGCCTGGGAGGCAAGGCCCTTTCGCCCCCGATCTCCTTCTTCCCCCATCTTCTTTTCTTCTTCCTCTTCTTTCTTTCCCTTTCTCTCCTCTTTCCCTTTCCCTTCTTTTCCTTCTCTCTCTCTCTCCTTTTCTTTCTTTTTCTTTGCGGGGAAGCCTCGCCCCCTGGATCACGCCTGGAAATGACCCTCCTCGCCACTGGGCGCAGGCGACTGCGCATTCCCCCGCGTACCGCCTATAGAGTTGCCGCGATCTTCTCTAAGCTCTCCTCTAGGCCGGACAATCATACGGGTATCCAGACTTTTCGCTAAACTGGATATACGGTTATCTACTAGTGTTACTGTTAGTGGCCACTAAGGCCCATTAGTGACTATAAAAACATATGATCTTCCTGGCTATTTGGGAATGTGTCAGTTTGCAACAGAAATGGAGAAACGCGCATTTTGTTGAAAATCATGTGATATCACGAACATTTATAAATCACTTGTATGGAATTGAAAATTAGTCAAGCCCCCCACCAGTACGCCAGTGCACAAAGTTGAAATGGTGCAAAGAAGAGCTGCGAGATTCACTCTGAATCGTTACCATAATACATCAAGTGTCAGCAGTATGCTGAAAGAACTAGATTGGACCACTCTACAAGAGCGCAGAGAAAATGACAGATTAACTATGATGTATAATATACACAACAATCTCGCTCATCTTCCGGCTCAGGACTATATCACACAAGTCATCCAGTCGACGAGAGCCACCCAACTACATTCATATCAGATGCCATGCTCAAGAACTGAATCGCATCGGCATTCATTCTTTCCGAGAACAGTAAGGAGAAATCGTTGCAGCGCCATCTGTTGGAGCCTTCCGTGGTCGACTGCAGACGGTTAATGGTGACAGTGGCGAGTCCCTCCATCCTATACATGAGCTTGTAAATATTTTGTAAATAAACTGTATTATAATGTAAAAAGCACTCGAATGGACGCAAATTGCGGTTCACACACATAGTTTGCAAGAAGCTTCAATCAATTGAAGGAGGCAGACTTAATCAGAAGAAGAAGAAGAAGAATCTGAATTTCTTTTTACTGTTATATTTTACAAACAATATTTATTGTGTAGATAACTGAGAGGGCGCAAATCCACAAAACAGTAGCCAGGCATTGAATCATTGGCCCCTTTGTAAGACGACTGAGCAGAAAGGATCCCCAGCAGAAACCCAGCTAACACATAACGTTATCATAACATTTTCAAAAGGTCTTACAAATGTCTTGAAAACAACATTTTTTAAAACTGTCATTATAACATTTATAAAACATTATTGATATTATGTTTAACATTATAAAAACATTTTAGTAATGTACCATGTCCGATGATTTTCGGGTAATGTTTTAAAAACATCTTTTAAACATTATTGTAAAATGTTTAAAAATATCTTACAAACGGCCGACATTTTATGTTTTTATAATATCATAAGAATGTTTTGAAGGAAGCAAAGAAACGTTTTCCCAACATCTTTTAAATGTTATTGATATGATATAAAAAGAACATTTTAAAAATGTTGTTAAAATATTGTAACCCTTACATTTCGACGTTGTACAAACGTCACAAAAATACATTTTAAATACGTTTTTATTAAAACATTTAAAAAAACATTTTTTGAATGTTTTTCTAAATGTTTAAAAAAGATCTTACAAACATTTCACATGTAATGTTTTCGTAATATCATAATAATGTTTTCAAAAAGGAAAGAAATGTTTTTCTTACATGTTTAAAATGTTATAGATATGATATTAAAAAAAACATTTTAAAAATGTTGTTAAAATATTGTATTCTTAACATTGAAACGTTTTACAAATGTCACAAGAATACATTTTAAATACATTTTTATCAAAACAATTAAAATAACATTTTTTAACGTTTTTCAAAATGTTTTAAAAAGATCTTACAAACATTCCAGATGTAATGTTTTCGTAAAATCGTAAAAATGTTTCAAAGAATAAAAGAAACGTTTTTCAAACATCTTTTAAATGTTATTAATATGATATAAACAGAACATTTTAAAAATGTTGTTAAAATATTGTAACCCTTACATTTAGACGTTGTACAAACGTCACAAAAATACATTTTAAATACGTTTTTATTAAAACATTTAAAAAACATTTTTGAATGTTTTTCTAAATGTTTGAAAAGATCTTACAAACATTTCACATGTAATGTTTTCGTAATATCATAATAATGTTTTCAAAAAGGAAAGAAATGTTTTTCTAACATGTTTTAAATGTTATAAATATGATATTAAAAAAAACATTTTTAAAATGCTGTTAAAATATTGTAGTCTTTACATTGAAACGTTTTACAAATGTCACAAGAATACATTTTAAATACGTTTTTATCAAAACAATTAAAATAACATTTTTGAATGTTTTCTAAATGTTTAAAAGATCTTACAAACATTTCACATGTAATGTTTTCGTAATATCATAATAATGTTTTCAAAAAGGAAAGAAATGTTTTTCTTACATGTTTTAAATGTTATAGATATGATATTAAAAAAACATTTTAAAAATGTTGTAAAATATTGTATTCTTAACATTGAAACGTTTTACAAATGTCACAAGAATACATTTTAAATACATTTTTATCAAAACAATTAAAATAACATTTTTTGAACGTTTTTCAAAATGTTTTAAAAGATCTTACAAACATTCCAGATGTAATGTATTCGTAATATCGTAAAAATGTTTCAAAGAATAAAAGAAACGTTTTTCAAACATCTTTTAAATGTTATTAATATGATATAAACAGAACATTTTAAAAATGTTGTTAAAATATTGTAACCCTTACATTTAGACGTTGTACAAACGTCACAAAAATACATTTTAAATACGTTTTTATTAAAACATTAAAAAAACATTTTTTGAATGTTTTTCTAAATGTTTAAAAAAGATCTTACAAACATTTCACATGTAATGTTTTCGTAATATCATAATAATGTTTTCAAAAAGGAAAGAAATGTTTTTCTAACATGTTTTAAATGTTATAAATATGATATTTAAAAAACATTTTTAAAATGCTGTTAAAATATTGTAGTCTTTACATTGAAACGTTTTACAAATGTCACAAGAATACATTTTAAATACGTTTTTATCAAAACAATTAAAATAACATTTTTTGAATGTTTTTCTAAATGTTTAAAAAAGATCTTACAAACATTTCACATGTAATGTTTTCGTTATATCATAATAATGTTTTCAAAAAGGAAAGAAATGTTTTTCTTACATGTTTTAAATGTTATAGATATGATATTAAAAAACATTTTAAAAATGTTGTTAAAATATTGTATTCTTAACATTGAAACGTTTTACAAATGTCACAAGAATACATTTTAAATACATTTTTATCAAAACAATTAAAATAACATTTTTGAACGTTTTTCAAATTGTTTTAAAAGATCTTACAAACATTCCAGATGTAATGTTTTCGTAATATCGTAAAAATGTTTCAAAGAATAAAAGAAACGTTTTTCAACATCTTTTAAATGTTATTAATATGATATAAACAGAACATTTTAAAAATGTTGTTAAGATATTGTAACCCTTACATTTAGACGTTGTACAAACGTCACAAAAATACATTTTAAATACGTTTTTATTAAAACATTTAAAATATCATTTTTGAACGTTTTTCAAAATGTTTTAAAATATCTCACAAACATTCCAGATGTATGTTTTCTTAATATCATAATAATGTTTTCAAAGAAGTAAATAAACGTTTTTCCAACATCTTTTAAATGTTATTAATATGATATAAACTTAACATTTTAAGAATGTTGTTAAAATATTGTAATCTTTACATTAAAACGTTTTACAAATGTCACAAGAATACGTTTTAAATACGTTTTTATCAAAACAATTAAAATAACATTTTTTGAACATTTTTCAAAATGTTTTAAAAATATCTCACAAACATTCCAGATGTAATGTTTTCGTTATATCGTAATAATGTTTCAAAGAAGAAAAGAAACGTTTATCCAACATCTTTTAAATGTTATTGATATGATATAAAAAAAAAAAAAACATTTTAAAAATGTTGTTAAAATATTGTAGTCTTTACATTTTGACGTTGTACAATAGTCATAAGAATACATTTTAAATACGTTTTTTATCAAAACAATTAAAATAAAAATTTTGAACGTTTTTCAAAATGTTTTAAAAAGATCTTACAAACATTCCAGATGTAATGTTTTCGTAATATCGTAAAAATGTTTCAAAGAAGAAAAGAAACGTTTTTCAAACATCTTTTAAATGTTATTGATATAATATAAACATAACATTTCAAGAATGTTGTTTAAATATTGTAATCTTTACAATGAAACGTTTTACAAATGCCACAAGAATACGTTTTAAATACGTTTTTATCAAAACAATTAAAATAACATTTTTAACGTTTTTCAAAATGTTTAAAAAGATCTTACAAACATTCCAGATGTAATGTTTTCGTAATATCGTTATAATGTTTCAAAGAAGAAAAGTAACGTTTTTCAAACATCTTTTAAATGTTATTGATATGATATAAACAGAACATTTTAAAAATGTTGTTAAAATATTGTAACCCTTACATTTAGACGTTGTACAAACGTCACAAAAATACCTTTTAAATACGTTTTTATTAAAACATTTAAAAAAACATTTTTTGAACGTTTTTCAAAATGTTCAAAAAAGATCTCACAAACATTCCTGATGTAATGTTTTCGTAATATCATAATAATGTTTTCAAAGAAGAAAAGAAACGTTTTTCCAACATCTTTTAAATGTAATAGATATGATAAAATAAAAAAAAAAAATTTTAAAATGTCGTTTAAATATTGTAGTCTTTACATTCAAACGTGTTACAAATGTCACAAGAATACATTTTAAATACGTTTTTATCAAAACAATTAAAATAACATTTTTGAACGTTTTTCAAAATGTTTAAAAATATTTCACAAACATTCCAGATGTAATGTTTTCTTAATATCATAATAATGTTTTCAAAGCAGGAAATAAACGTTTTCCAACATCTTTTAAATGTTATTAATATGATATAAACTTAACATTTTAAGAATGTTGTTAAAATATTGTAATCTTTACATTAAAACGTTTTACAAATGTCACAAGAACACATTTTAAATACGTTTTTATCAAAACGATTAAAACAACATTTTTGAACGTTTTTCAAAATGTTTTAAAAGATCTTACAAACATTCCAGATGTAATGTTTTCTTAATATCGTAATAATGTTTCAAAGAAGAAAAGAAACGTTTTTCCAACATCTTTTAAATGTTTTTAATATGATATAAACATAATATTTTAAAAATGTTGTTAAAATATTGTATTCTTAACATTGAAACGTTTTACAAATGTCACAAGAATACATTTTAAATACATTTTTATCAAAACAATTAAAAAACATTTTTGAACGTTTTTCAAAATGTTTTAAAAAGATCATATAAACATTCCAGATGAAATGTTTTCGTAATATCGTAAAAATGTTTCAAAGAAGAAAAGAAACGTTTATCCAACATCTTTTGAATGTTATTGATATGATATAAACATAACATTTTAAGAATGTTGTTAAAATATTGTAATCTTTACATTGAAACGTTTTACAAATGTCACAGGAACCCATTTTAAATACGTTTTTATCAAAAAGATTAAAATAACATTTTTGAACGTTTTTCTAAATGTTCAAAAAGATCTCACAAGCATTTCAAATGTAATGTTTTCGTTATATCGTAATAATGTTTCAAAGAACAAAAGAAACGTTTATCCAACATCTTTTAAATGTTATTGATATGATATAAACATAACATTTTAAGAATGTTGTTAAAATATTGTAATCTTTACATTGAAACGTTTTACAAATGTCACAAGAACACATTCTAAATACGTTTTTATCAAAACAATTAAAATAACATTTTTGAACGTTTTTCAAAATGTTTTAAAAAGATCTTACAAACATTCCAGATGTAATGTTTTCGTAATATCATAATAATGTTTTCAAAGAAGGAAATAAACGTTTTTCCAACATCTTTTAAATGTTTTTAATATGATATAAACTTAAAATTTTAAGAATGTTGTTAAAATATTGTAATCTTTACATTAAAACGTTTTACAAATGTCACAAGAACACATTTTAAATACGTTTTTATCAAAACGATTAAAATAACATTTTTGAACGTTTTTCAAAATGTTTTAAAAAGATCTCACAAACATTCCAGATGTAATGTTTTCGTAATATCGTACAAATGTTTCAAAGGAAAAGAAACGTTTTTCCAACATCTTTTAAATGTTATTAATATGATATAAACAGAACATTTTAAAAATGTTGTTTAAATATTGTAATCTTTACATTGAAACATTTTACAAATGACACAAGAAAACGTTTTAAATACGTTTTTATCAAAACGATTAAAATAACATTTTTGAACGTTTTTCTAAATGTTTAAAAAGATCTCACAAACATTCCAGATGTAATGTTTTCGTAATATCATAATAATGTTTTCAAAGAAGAAAAGAAACGTTTTTCCAACATCTTTTAAATGTTATATATATGATATAAACAGAACATTTTAAAATGTTGTTAAAATATTGTAGTCTTTACATTGAAACGTTTTACAAATGTCACAAGAATACATTTTAAATACGTTTTTATCAAAACAATTAAAATAACATTTTTGAACGTTTTTTAAAATGTTTTAAAATATCTTACAAACATTCCAGATGTAATGTTTTCGTAATATCATAATAATGTTTTCAAAGAAGAAAGAAACGTTTTTCCAACATCTTTTAAATGTTATATAGATATGATATAAAAAAAACATTTTAAAAATGTTGTTAAAATATTGTAGTCTTTACATTGAAACGTTTTACAAATGTCACAAGAATACGTTTTAAATACGTTTTTATCAAAACAATTAAAATAACATTTTTAACGTTTTTCAAAATGTTTAAAAAGATCTTACAAACATTCCAGATGTAATGTTTTCGTAATATCGTTATAATGTTTCAAAGAAGAAAAGTAACGTTTTTCAAACATCTTTTAAATGTTATTGATATGATATAAACAGAACATTTTAAAAATGTTGTTAAAATATTGTAACCTTTACATTTAGACGTTGTACAAACGTCACAAAAATACATTTTAAATACGTTTTTATTAAAACATTTAAAAAACATTTTTGAACGTTTTTCAAAATGTTTAAAAGATCTCACAAACATTCCAGATGTAATGTTTTCGTAATATCATAATAATGTTTTCAAAGAAGAAAAGAAACGTTTTTCCAACATCTTTTAAATGTAATAGATATGAAATAAAAAAAAAACATTTTAAAAATGTTGTTTAAATATTGTAGTCTTTACATTAAAACGTGTTACAAATGTCACAAGAATACATTTTAAATACGTTTTTATCAAAACAATTAAAATAACATTTTTGAACGTTTTTCAAAATGTTTAAAATATTTCACAAACATTCCAGATGTAATGTTTTCTTAATATCATAATAATGTTTTCAAAGCAGGAAATAAACGTTTTTCCAACATCTTTTAAATGTTATTAATATGATATAAACTTAACATTTTAAGAATGTTGTTAAAATATTGTAATCTTTACATTAAAACGTTTTACAAATGTCACAAGAACACATTTTAAATACGTTTTTATCAAAACAATTAAAACAACATTTTTGAACGTTTTTCAAAATGTTTTAAAAGATCTTACAAACATTCCAGATGTAATGTTTTCGTAATATCGTAATAATGTTTCAAAGAAGAAAAGAAACGTTTTTCCAACATCTTTTAAATGTTTTTAATATGATATAAACATAATATTTTAAGAATGTTGTTAAAATATTGTAATCTTTACATTTCGACGTTGTACAAAAGTCAAAAAAACATTTCAGAAACAATTTTATCAAAACAATTTAAAAACATTTTTTGAACGTTTTTCAAAATGTTTTAAAAAGATCATATAAACATTCCAGATGAAATGTTTTCGTAATATCGTAAAAATGTTTCAAAGAAGAAAAGAAACGTTTATCCAACATCTTTTGAATGTTATTGATATGATATAAACATAACATTTTAAGAATGTTGTTAAAATATTGTAATCTTTACATTTCGACGTTGTACAAAAGTCATAAAAAAACATTTCAGAAACAATTTTATCAAAACAATTTAAAAAACATTTTTTGAACGTTTTTCAAAATGTTTTAAAAAGATCATATAAACATTCCAGATGAAATGTTTTCGTAATATCGTAAAAATGTTTCAAAGAAGAAAAGAAACGTTTATCCAACATCTTTTGAATGTTATTGATATGATATAAACATAACATTTTAAGAATGTTGTTTAAATATTGTAATCTTTACATTTTGACGTTGTACAATAGTCATAAAAAAAACATTTCAGAAACAATTTTATCAAAACAATTTAAAAACATTTTTTGAACGTTTTTCAAAATGTTTTAAAAAGATCATATAAACATTCCAGATGAAATGTTTTCGTAATATCGTAAAAATGTTTCAAAGAAGAAAAGAAACGTTTATCCAACATCTTTTGAATGTTATTGATATGATATAAACATAACATTTTAAGAATGTTGTTTAAATATTGTAATCTTTACATTTTGACGTTGTACAATAGTCATAAAAAAAACATTTCAGAAACAATTTTATCAAAACAATTTAAAAACATTTTTGAACGTTTTTCAAAATGTTTAAAAAAGATCTCACAAATGTTCCAGATGTAATGTTTTCGTGATATCGTAATAATGTTTCAAAGAAGAAAAGAAACGTTTTTCAAACATCTTTTAAATGTTATTGATATGATATAAACAGAACATTTTAAGAATGTTGTTAAAATATTGTAATCTTTACATTGAAACGTTTTACAAATGTCACAAGAACACATTTTAAATACGTTTTTATCAAAACAATTAAAATAACATTTTTTGAACGTTTTTCAAAATGTTTAAAAAGATCTCACAAACATTTCAGATCTAATGTTTTCGTAATATCATTATAATGTTTTCAAAGAAGAAAAGAAACGTTTTTCCAACATCTTTTAAATGTTATATATATGATATTAAAAAAAAACATTTAAAAAATGTTGTTAAAATATTGTAGTCTTTACATTTAAAACGTGTAACAAATGTCACAAGAATACGTTTTAAATACGTTTTTATAAAAACAATTAAAATAACATTTTTTGAACGTTTTCAAAATGTTTAAAAAGATCTTATAAACATTCCACATTTTATGTTTTCTTTATATCGCAAGGAAACATTTTCCCACATCTTTTAATGCTATACAAACGATATAAAAGAACATTTTAAAGATATTTTTAAAATATTGTAATACTTACACTTAAACATTGTACAGAAGTCATAAAATTTAGTTTCAAATATGTTTAAACATAGGCCTACTATCATTTAACCATTTAAACAAATGATAATTAAAGTAATAAAGTCAATAATAAAAACATAACATTAATAGCGGTTCCCACCAAACATACGTACGAAGGTGAAAACGAATAAACAATTTTTTTTGTCCATTGACGTAGTGTACACTTTGATATCTTCACCCCCTCCCGAATCGGCAGTATTTTCCCTGCCCCCAAGCTTTGTTTTTATTAACTTTTACGTATGAAACGACTAAAATTAACATGCAACATTTCTCAGTGAAATAATCGATTTTTCGTAACCCGGATATATAGACTTCTACAGGGGCGGATCCAGTAAAGGGGGGGGGGCCAAATCTTGAGAAAATATTTAGCGGCGAATCAGGGTAGGGAGGAAGGAGCACTTTTAAAATCTTTTGGGCTCAACAGGGGGAGGGGAGAGGGCACTACTTTTTCTTCTCAACATCTCCCCTGCTTATTAGCCGGCTGGCTAATTCGCCGCTATATATTTTTTCAAGATAAGGACCCCCTCCCTTTGCAGGCGGCTGGCTAATTCGCCGCTAAATATTTTCTCAAGATTTGGCCCCCCCCCCTTTTGCGGCCGCCTGGATCAGCCCCTGTCAGTGGCGGATCCAGGGGCCTCCCTAGAAAAAACAAGTAAAAACACCCTTTTGTAAAAAAAGAAGATGGGCCCCCTCCTTGCGCTCAAGGGGATGTTAAAAAAAAAAAATTTTCGGAGGCAAACAAAAAAATTGTGCTCATCCCCCCCACTGAGCGAAAAATCGACCAGCACGATTTTTCATTTTCAACCCCACTGAGCGGAAAATCGGCGGCACGGTTTTCAAATTTTCGCACGAAGTGGGCCCCTTTTTCGGCCCCCTCCCTTGCCGCCGGCCGGATCCGCCCCTGGCCCCTGTAGGAGGCTATATATCCAGGTTAGTTTATTTCACTAAGAAATGTTGCGTGTTTTAGTCGTTTCATTCGTATAAGTCAATAAAAACAAAGCTGGGGCTGAGAAAATCCTGCGGAATTGGTGGGGTGAAGAATGTCCGAAGAATGCCAGGGAGCGGCCAATTTTCATTTTTATTTAAAAAGGTAAAATTAATGTTACCATCTCTTTTTTTACCTGTTTTTGGGGCCAGGGGTGGGGGACCAGGCCAATCGCCCCCCCCCCCTGTGGTCCGCGCCCGGCCTCCTACTCAACCTCTATCCTGCAAAACAATTGTCGTTTTTGAGATATTCAATTCATGGCTATATTTCTGGCATTTTTAATATTTATATTTTTGTTCTCTTTTCTTTAACAATTTTCATATTGTGTAATTTCTTTCAGTTTCTTTAATACTTCTACATAGTCTTGATGGGTTTTTTGCGGGGAGGGGTGGTCAGTCATTTATTGCATGTTTATTTCCGATCTGCATCTTTGATATAATCATCTTCATAATAGGCATTTGAGCTAGCACTCGATATTACGATCGTGTGTCACTGTATTTCTTTGACTTCTTGACAGCATTAAATGAAAGGTTGAGTTCTTGGAGGGTCAGAAAGTTCGCAAAATATGACAATAAAGAAAACATGATAAACTACACTCTTTTAGAGACGGCCCCTTCAAAACAATTCGACCTAAAACTGTTCAAAACCCAATTTTTAGCCAGCTAGGGAATAATGTTTCGATGGTTGCCCAATCACCATTACGTCGTTAATATGTTGTTAATTTTGAGAACATTCAGTCGTATTTAAAAGAATTTCCAAAGATTAATATTGATTTATGTCTTTTCGTGTTAATACCAATAGGTTCAAAGATCGGATACGGACAATTTACTGGCCCTCCTCAGACCTCAACTCTCCCTATAAATATAATTATATTGTAGAATTAAGATTTTTTTTTAATTTGTCTACTTTAATTTGAATATTTGAAGTAAAAGGTATCTAATTAGCAAAAGAATTAGTTAACTACTCTATTGCTTTAATGACCTTGAACTTATCCAATAAGATGGAATTGTAACAATTTGTTTGTCTAATTCTCCAAGAGTTTTATATCACAACGAATGACAGCTATAGAAAGGAAGCTGTAACTCAAATACAAAAGTCTATACCGAGTCCTTCCAGACAATAAAGAACATCAGGAATAGTTACACGAATGAGAGGCAATTAAGTTAGTATACTTGGTAACAAAACTGACACCTTTCGATAACAAATGGATAAATTTTGAGAGGATTTTGATCGTTTAATGATATTATATTGAATTTCCCACATCATTTTCAGTCATGATCGATGTTGCATTGTTGTTGTTGTTTAAAAAAAAATCTATGTTCTGTATATCAGTACAGCTAGCTATATAGTATTATTATTATCATATTATTATTATTAATATGCTACGGTTTCAGTAATCGCTTATTATGGTTGATATTCGTTATTTATATCTTATTCTGAAGTATCATATGATATTCATTTGTACATGTATTCAAATATGTTATTCAGAGATTGATTTTCAATAAAAGGCCTGTCGGAGGGGTCGGAGGGTCCAAAAATGGAAGAAGAAAAAAGAAAGAAAAAACTGGAACTCAATTTGTGTTTGCTGCCATCTAGTGGTAGAGAGCGAAATATTTAATTTCAATTTCAAAATCCCGGCATGGCAAAAATTACAAGTACTGTACAACTCTCAACGGCGCTTTTCAATCATTACTTTGCCATTTCGCCAGATTTGTCTTCTTTTCAAACCCACAGTATGGGGAAAAGGTTAGATTAACACCAGGAAAGAAGAATTTTGAGAGTTTTCCAGAGCAAGAATTTAACAAAATGAGAAAGGATCGAACCAGGCCAGGCCAGAATTCACCAAGTTATACAGTAACATAGATCTAGCTCAGACTAGAGTCAGACAGTGGTCCCACACATTCACTCATGTGTGGGAAAATAGTCGGTCTGACGAAAACGACATCTTTCCTTTGCACTGGACTGCTAGCTGCTGGAGCTACTTTGAAGATCATCATTTTGTCAAGGATGTGAGTAATAAAGTTCTATACTAAATTTTTATAGTAAATGATCTTACTTTAATAAATTTTGATTTTGATTCATGAAAAAAATCCAAACCGATCGCATTTGAAATTGAATTTTGAAATTTGATGAAATCATGAAGATCAAAGACTAGATCTATCATCTAGATAGAATAGACCTAGTAGTAGTAGTAGTACTAGTAGTAGATTATTTATATCACTTATACTGTCTGTAGCTGTGATAGGCCTAGATCTAAAGCTGATCACTCCAGCTACTGTGAGTACTGAGCTAGATCCAGATCCAGCAAAGCATAGATTAGAATCTAGTAGACTCTATTCAATACTAGTAATGCCTGGCATGGCATGGCATGCGTACAGTATTGACCTCTAGCGCTGCATGCATACGTCACGTGCTGAGCTGACAGGCATCAATTTAGTACACACGTTGTGTGCTAAAATCCTTCCCATAGAGATTGCACGCAGCCCTATGCAAGTCTGTGCATTCGCGATCTTGCAAAATTGGTCAATGTTTTTATTACCAAATCGAGATTCAAACCTTTATTCTTTGTGATCCTGAAGACTGAAGTAGGGTGTCTGAAGAAATTTTCAAGTTTCCCTTTTGGTTTGTTTTTCACCATTATCAGGGTGTCTGAAGTTGATTTTTCAATTTTCCCTTTTGGATCGTTTTTCACCATTGTGGTTGAATAATTGAAAAAATCATTCATTCAGAATAATACATTTCAAATTTCAAGACTCACCGATGTTTCTATCAAAAGATAAGCCCCCTCAAATAAAGAAATATTCATGCTATTTTTGTCAGTATCGACGAAAAAGACTTACACGCAGAGTTATGTTGTTTTGCTAAATTTAGCAAAACAGCTCGATGCGCAATATGCTGAATGCGCAATATGAAGCGTCTGCGTGTTGCTTAGCTGCATGCGCCTTCGGCGACGGCAATCCATTGTCTTCAATGGGCATCCACTTCAGGTCTCTTTGCCAATACACACACGCGGTCCAATGCATATTCATGTGCAGATTTTACGCGCTATCACCATGCGTTCGGCCTGCGCGCGCCTCCCTACTTAGCTGATCTGAAAAATGGGAGGAAGGGTATTTTCAAACTGTAATTGTTTGTGATCCCTGGGGGCTAGCGAAAAAATAAGCGTATGGATATATTCCTTACGACTGGGACTACTTATCGCCAGCTGTTTTGACCAAGATATTTTTAGAATTTCGAGATAACGCCCCTTTGGAAATATGGGGATTAATCTGCTCTTTCATATGACACCTCATTTATTGAGTATCACCTTCAGGATCACAAAGAATAAAGGTTTGAATCTCGCTTTTGAAAAAAAACTTTGACCATTTTTGCATGATCGTGCAATGCACATAGACTAACCCTGTAAGTTGGGGCTTTGATCGGATCGGAAGATCGGGCGACACCCTCGCACCTTTGATCGGTATCTGCGAAAAATATTGGCCAAAAAATTGGCAGATATTTATTTATTTATTTTTTTAATGCGAAAATTTCCAAGTTTTGGGCTATCAAATGCTTAAAAAAAATGCATAGCTGGGATTATTTTGTCATTTAGAGTTGTTGTAGACCATGTTTGTGGATACTAAGTGCCTTTTCATGACTTTGAAATTGATAAAATAGAGGCAAAACATGCGAGCCGCCATCTTGGATTTTAATGACAATGGACAAAAAATGCGTGCCTACATTATGATCCAAGATGGCGGCTCGCATGTTTTGCCTCTTTCTTAGACCAATATTATTAATTTCAAAGTCATGAAAAGGCACTAAATATCAACAAACATGGTCCACAACAACTCCAAATGACAAAATAATCCCAGCTATGCATTTTTAAAAGCATTTGATAGCCCTTAACTTGAAAATTTTCGAATTTAATTTTCGATCTCCATGATCGGCGATGATCGGCCCCCGATCCGATGATCGGTTACAGGGTTAACGTAGACTGCATAGGGATGCGTGCAATCTCTATGGGAAGAAGTTTAGCACTTAACATCGGGTGCGGGATCAGACACCCTACCATTATGGTTGGATAATTGAAAAAATTATTCACTCAGAATAATACATTTCTAATTTGAAGACTCACCGAGTTTCATGTTTCTATCCAAGGATACAGTCCCCCCCCCAAAAAAAAATCACAGAAATATTCATCATTTTTTGTCAGAATCAACGAAAAAGCGTACACGCAGAGACTTACTTATTTTGTTTTGCTACAGTAATTATAGCTAAACAGCTGCATTGTGCAATATGCAAGCGTATGCGTGTTGCTTAGCTGCATGCGTAACTTGGCGCGATCGCAAGCCTCTCCTCCGGTGTCTTCCGTGTGCACGTTCCACACGTGGTGACTGTCGCGGTCTGAATGCATATGCATGTGCAGATTTTACGCGCTGTCACCATGGGTTCGGGCAGAGCGGAGCTCACGCCTCCCTATTTAGCTGATCCAAAAAATAAGGGGAAGGGTATTTTCAAACTGTTATCGCTTTTGATCCCTTGGAGCCAGCGAAAAAATAAGCACATGGATATTATCTAGCCCTGCATAAGCCTCGGGGGTTCACTTCAGGAGAGTGGCAAATATCGCAGCTACGATGGGAACAATGTTTAAATCGCTGTTTTGATCAAGATATTTTTATAATTCGGAAATGAGCCCCTTTGGGAATTATGGAGAAAAACCTGCTCTTTCATATGAGATCATTTATTGAATATCACCTTAGGATCACGAGCGATAAAGGTTTGAATCTCAATTTGGTAATAATAAAAACATTGACCAATTTTGCATGAGCGCGCAATGCACATAGACTGCATATGGGTGTGTGCAATCTCTATGGGAAGGATTTTAGCACACAAAACCGAGTGCGATCAGACACTCGAGTTAAAGGCATCGTTTAAAGGTATAGACCAGTTTTGGAAACGCCCCCTCTCAAAAAATGAAATGGAAGCTCTCATTACCGATCATGTGAAAGAATATGACTAATACGTGATGATACAAATTTTGCCGGGAAACCTTCTTCTAATTGATATATTTGGTAAATTATTATATCTATTGGGACCAAATAGATATCGTGCACGTGTCGGCGGTGTCACATAGTCCCATATACATCTTTCTGTGTACAGTGCTTGTAACTTTACCAAGACTTGGCCAAATTTCTTATCATTTTGATGATTCCAGAACCTTGCAGTACACACCAAGACTTATGCTAGATGATCAACGTTTTCGATCGATTCCACAACGTTTCTTTCCCAATGCAATCGCATGACCAGAACTGGTCTTTATCTTTAACAATGTTAAATCTGAGATGCATGGCCCTATGTGTTATCAGTGTCTGTGATATGGTGTGATATGGTGTAATAATGAAGCCCTGAAAAAATTGCGCTCCAAAATGATCATGAAGCGCCTTAAAAAAAGTAACAATCTTTGAGTCATCGGTTTTAACATACTCATTTTCCCCAATAGACTGTAGTGTTATGAAAACCGTTAGGAAAACGCAAAATTTGATTTTGATTTCCAATCATAAATTTCTTGATAATCAGACAGGCGATCGGCTTGTAAAAGTCATGGGGTTCCTTACTGACCTAAAGGTTCATAATTATTGCAGCATGAGCTAAATCCAGGATTTTGTTTCAGAATCTGAGACAAAGTTACCCAATCCCTTTAAAGATACTATGTCCCTTTTGCAGCCAACATCAAATTATGTAGAACTTTGCAGGAATTATGAATATGTCATGTACAGTATATCCTATCTGTGAAATTTAAACGTTAGCAGTGTCCTAATATTCAAATTATGCAAGGAAACCCGTTTACTTGCTAGATTTCACTGTCAGACACTATTGAGTGACTGACTGGCTTTTTCTCATCTTTGGTAATAACATACATAAAATGAGCTGTAAAGGGTACATGAGCATTTGTCTACATCAATAACCCACTTCTTATAATGGCCAAAATTAAACTGAATGAATCTTTGCGGAGCATAAAGGTACGACCATTCGGTACAATGGTCTGAAAAATCAGACTATTACTTACTGGCTCTAATATAGCTCCTAAGTCGATTCGACAACTAATAGTTGCTATTTTCCCACTTAAAGACATTTTCAAGCCCCCCTTTTTTTAGGGAAGTTCTAAATTAGTATTGTCTTTCAAATGCCGTTGGAATTTAACCTTTTAATTTTTGCCCTGCAAATGGGATATACCTGTAAGGCTTTACATTGGAGGTGAAAAATCAAATATGAATCTTAATTAGAGTAATACTAGCCTTACGAGGCCTAAAAAAGTAAGAGAGAATGGGATTACTACTTTAGTTTTACTAGTTGAGTAGTTCACAGATCCTTCTCCCCTAGACCGAAAATTTCTGTCTCTTTCGTTCGTTAGCCTCTTATTTGGGTAGAGTCGGCTCCTCTCTTTAGAGACAGAAGCCAGCCATAGGGTCTCTCAGAGGGAACTGATGTATATAAGCCTAGGCCTAATTTTCAACTATAAATGCATCGGATATGAATCCGCTGAAATGACATTTTAGTCCAAAGTTGGGTGGCACTTTTGGTGGGACTTTCGTGACTTCGTCCCACCAACTTCTGTCAGGACTCAGGAGACCCTATGGCCGGCTTCTGTCTCTAAAGAGAGGAGTGTGTGTGTGTGTGTAATTGGGTTTTTACAGACCTGTATCAATGAGATATGATTGTTAACGTCTGGGGACCGACTTTAACGTCACCATCCGAAAGACGTGACTCAGTTTCGAACCTGCGTCCTCAGCTGAATCAGTTTGTAACTTCCATTGTTAGCTGGATTACAGGCGCACGCCACAATGCCCGAGCCGACCCTACTCAAAAAAGGCTAACGAGCGAAGAGAGAAATTTTCAGTCTATTTCTTCCCTAACTCCAGGGAGCTCCGCGGCCAAAGGCCTCAGAGCTCCAGAGCCTGCATAGGAAAGCGATTCAAACAGTGGGTTGGGGCACATTTTTGAAATGTAAAGAAGTAGTAATTACAATTTTGACTTAAAATTTACAATGTTTTTCGACTCCTGGGCATCTGGACAACCACTTGAAATTATAATTTGAAGATGTCTTCGATAGGAAAAAGGGTGATTCCTCGTCCTAACCCAATTCATCCCATGCTGTATATCGTTGATTAAAATGGCGAAGAGAAAGTACACATGCTCGGTAGCGGCGCAGCAAATATGACTATTCACGTATCGGCGCTGTTCGCTCGAAATTGCGAATATGCACGAGGTTGAGGTTAACTTTCACCACTCTTTTCTTTGAGTCATACTTATTCAGCAATTTCGGCGACGGCTCTATAGCATTGAATTGAATTGATAATGGTTTTATTGAGTAAAAGAATAACAATTCATCGCGGCCTAAACGGCGAATTGGGCAATGTTTTACAAATGTAAAATACAATATATAAAAACATTCATAGCAAATGACATCAAAATTAATGAACTGAACGTGAATGAGTAAATTGTGTAAAATAATATTTAACTATAAAATTCTAATTTCTTATTTGATGTCCCTAACTCATAATATATAAAAGGAGATAAAGAAAAGTGGAGTAGAACATGATAATGGTGTAGAGTAAAGAAAGAAAAGAAAAGAAGATGGTAAGATTGAGAAGAAGATGAAGAGGAAAAAGAAGAGAAAAAGTAGAAGAAGGAGGAAAAAGAAGAAGATTCAAGTAGGGATAGTAGGAGGATAGACGGAGGGTAGTGCGAATAGTAACAATATCATAAGGTATCAATATCCAACCATTACACATTATACAAAGTACAAATGATAGAGCGAAGTAATGTAGAAAAAAATACTTGTATATGGCAAATTGTATGAATGAACAATATACTCTTGGTAAAAGCTACTCAAAGTAAAAGGTTATACTGGTTTATCCAGATTATAAAAAGGGAATTATTAGAAGAAGTGATATTATAGAAGAAGAAGAAAGAGGGAAAAGTGGCTTGTTAAAACACGAATGAGAAGGAGAAGGGCAAGATGAAGAAGGAGGTGGAAAAGTAGAAGTGGTAGAGGAAGAGGAAGAGGAGACAACTGTGACATTGGCCATGGAAGATAATTTCAGTCATTTAAACAATTAAAAATAAATGGTCAAAGATTTTTAACCGATACAAAGATGTAGTGTTTCTTTTATAATACAAAGATTAGACCCCAGTATAAATATTTAAAAGTATATACAGGTGTGTATATAAAAAAATATAAATGTATAAAATAATCCACATAAAAACTTGATTTCATTACATTGTGTGTATCATTTTAAATTGAAACCATAGTTTGCATTCAAGTATTGCACTTATAGGGTTTACACTGTACATCATAACTATGATATTGGTAATATTAAAACTAGAATTGTGGGTGCGTATAAGTGATGGTATGGGGCTATTTTTCACTCTGTTTGATCGGCAACGTACCGTAGTTCAGGTAGTTTCATAGTATGTCTAAGAACTCTTTTTTTTTTAGTAATCTGTGGTAAGACGTTTTTTAACTGGTTACTGGAAATACAGTTTCCAATGAAAGATGTGCTGCGAAAGTCTCCGTTGCTCAAGTGATTGCATATATCAAAGCAGGTAAGAGCGTTCTGGTAAGTTGTATACCGAGCACCAATGATGATGCGGAGGGCTCGCTTTTGGATTTTTTCTAAGCTTTCGCATTGTTTCTTGGTGATGCCGCTATTCCAAACCGGTGTTCCATGGTTAACAAATCGTTAATGGGATAGAGTTTTCCGTTTGCTCTTTTGAGGATATTGGTAACATTTGATTCCCATTTCAGGTCACTTTGGATCAGAATGCCGAGAAGCTTTATAATATTGACAGATTGTAATTCTTGGCCATCGATGCAAATTGCGGTGGGATGGTAGGATTTCGTGTGAAATTGACTTCCATTGCAAAACATTTGGTGGCGTCCAGTTTCATGTGGTTGGCCTCTGACCATGTGGCGAGGTCTGTGACGGCACTCTGTATGCTGGATGGTTCATCGAGTCGACATTCAACGGCGTCATGTCGTCGGCGTATCTGTAGGCGTTGATGCCGGTCGGTGGCGCTGCGTCATTAATCATGGCTAGAAAGACAATGGGCCCTAAGCGAGTTCCTGTGGTACTCCAGCCTGCAACATTGACCATTCAGATAAAACCGATCTGTAACGGGTACATTGTTGACGGGATTGCAAGAAACTCATGATCCATGGCACAATGCAGGGCGAACTCCTAAGCTGATGAGTTTTGTTATGGCGATAGTATGGTCGATTCGGTCGAAGGCTTTAGAAAAGTCTGTCAACTATTGTTGATGAGGATTTTGGTTTGTCTGAATTAACAAATACTTTGTGTAGAATGTTGACATGTTTTTTTGTTTTTTTGGTTTCCAAACTGCATCTGATCCAAATTGGGTTCTATGTCGTTAATTACCCATTTTGCGAAACCTTCTGTAATTTTGGCAAAATGATCTGTGAGTGATACAGGGCGGAGCTTCTCATTGGATGGTGGGTCCGACTTGGGGATGGGTACTACAATTGCTCCATTCAGCAGGAACTACGTCTTGTTGAAAGATGAGTTGATCACGTAAGTGAGGGGAGTAGCAAGTTCATAACTAGAATTCGTATGATACGAGAGGAATGCGATCGGGCCACACGCTGTATTTAAACTTTGGCCAGTGCCTTCTGTACCTCCCAAGGGTGGACTGTTGGACTTGGTTTGGGCGATGGCAAAAGGCAGGTAGGCTGGGCGTTTAGTGGGTCTAAGTCTCATGAAATTGAAATGAAGTGCTCATTAGTTAGCAATCTCCTTGTCCTCTGAATCTAACCAAGGTAATGGCAATGGGACGCTGGTCCGCTTTCTACCTGTCATCACGCGAATCTCCGGTACCAGGCGGCAGGGTTGGTCTTTTCAGTCGCTGACTCGCTGTACACGCCTTGGGTAATATTCCGATGATGCCTTGTTAATCATTTGTTTGATTTTATTACGTAGACGTTTCCAATCAGCATTATTATTATGTTGGTCATATATACGCTGCCGTTTGTGAATTAGATATTTTATTTTACCAGTTATCAATGGTTTATCTGTTTGGTGTAATTTCATTTGAGTTGGGAAGTGGACGTTGATGGCAGCATAGAGGGTTTTATAGAAGGCTTGACACTGCGCATTGACGTCATGTGGCTCAATAACTTCTCTCCAATCGTGCTTCGCCCATCTACATAAAGAACAGATTGCACTGGCAGGCACCAGACGGTTATTAGTCAACATCAGGTGAAGGCGTTTTATGTAACGTGTTTGTTTGCCAGTAATGTTGCATGGTCAGATGCGTCAAATCAGTGATGAATGTTAACGTTGTCATAAAACGACTGTGTTGAAACGATTTTTTGTGCAGTGTCGTGTGCCCCT